>JAOXXN010000082.1:7623654-7662620 GCA_026770055.1 Myrmophylax atrothorax
ATGTAAGAAGTGCTTGTCTAGAAAAAGGCTCTGAATATTTGATGTTTGATGATATCCCTTTTCAAATTATCTCCAGCACACTACATACTTCAGCATACTAAGGGTTTCTTTAAGTCTTCTTTAGCTTTCCTCATAGTAAAACTTCTTGGAGAGAGAGATCTGTAATATTCCTTTTGGATACTGCTAAAGTAAAGAAGACAAAGATATTGAGGGATGTTGGTAGATGAAAAGATGGATGGGACCAGCAACATGTCCTCACAGCCCAGAAAGCCAATGGCATCCTGGACTGCATGAAGTCAAGGTGGGCAGCAGGTCAAGGAAGGTGATCCTGCCCCTCTGCTCTGCCCTGGTGAGACCCCACCTGGAGTGCTGCGTCCAGCCCTGGAATCCTCAGCACAGGAAGAAAGATACGGGCCTGTTGGAGCAAGTCCAGACAGGGCCACAAAACCAGTGAGAGGAATGGAATACCTCTCCTGTGAGGACAGACTGAGAGGGTTGGGGTTGCTTACCCTGGAGAAAGGAAAGCTTCAAGACCTTAGAGCAACTTTCCTATACTTTAAGGAGGCTTACAAGAAAAAGGAGGACATATTTTTTTAGTACATCCTGTTGCAACGGGTCAAGGAATAACGGTTTTAAACTAAAAGAGGGTAGATTTACACTAGATATAAGGAAGACATTTTTTACAATGAGGGCACAGAAATGCTGTCACAGGCTGCCCAGAGAGGTGGAAATGCTCCAAACCCTGGAAACATTCAATATCAAGTTGGACAGGACTCTGAAACACATGATCTAGCTGAAGATACACCTGCTTATTGCAGGGGGGCTGGACTAGATGAGCTTTGAAGGTCCCTCCCAATGCAAACTGTTTTATGATTCTGTAATTGTTGAATGCCATCTTGTAACTGGCACTGAAATAGAAGGAATTTTTATTTTCTAGCAATACTCACTGAAGTATAACATAAAAGACAAATAATTACTAATAATAAATCCAAATAATAAAGCCTTTGTGAAGCGTGTGACTTCATTTTATAATAATTAAAACATATGTTCCCAAATCTCAGAAGGAATGGCCAAGTGAGGGAAACAACTAGTTAAATAACTACCAAAAAACTTTGTGCTGCAAGTTAGCATCTGCAGAAAGAGGATACTCCCCTCCTTTCCACTATTATTTCCCATTGCAGGCTCTGTAGAGCTTGGAATTTTTAGGTTACTATGAACTTCTCAGTGCCTTTAAACACAATGATAAAAATAAAAAGATGCCTCTGTACTTTGTGAATATAGCTGAAGGAATTATGAATACTGGTCTTCAAATAGGACCTTAGGGTGCAAATTCAGCTCAGTTGTAAGTGCATTTAAGTGTATGGAATAAATCCAAGAATAAATTTATCCCACTATTCAGAAGGGTGCTTGCTTTATTGAATTAGGAGAATTGAGGGCACTCATCCTGTCCACAGATCCATTAGTCAGTAGTTATGACAGGCCATAAGCAAAAATTAGCACATTTACTGAACTGCAGTTTTTCACCTGCAGAATCACTAGTCATGATCTGAAAACTATTAGAACCACCCTAGAGCCTACTGAAAAAAAACAAGGACCCAGTTTTAATTTCAACTTCAATAACATGATACATATGCAGGGTTAAAGACGGGGAATCTTAGAACATACTAAAATTTAAGAAAATCTAAAAAACCCAGTTTATTTCATCAAAGCCAATTCTGTATTTCAGGATAATAAAAAGGAGAAGCTTCCCTGCTGAATCTATGTAAAATTCTCTGTGCCACGGTGCCAAGTGGTGGCCAGGCACTAAAGCAGAATTAACCAATTAGCAAAGTGTTCCATCTGGTACAGCCTGGACTTGCTGCGTCTCCACACCTCACATTACCATGACAGAAACTTCTAAAGGGACATCTTTAGTAAGAAAGCATCTCACTCTCTGAAACACCTTTCTTTTAATCTTTTCTACACACAAAACCAAACATGGTCACTTTAGAGGAATCCAGAGCATTCAGACTTGGCCTGTTCTCACCATGAAAGGGGTTTTTTATGTAGGCTTTGCTATAAGTCAATTCAAATATTCTTCAGCTGTGAGAGGGAGAATTCGATCATGTATCCCTTTGAGAACTGCAATGGGTCAAGACAATGGTTTTAAAGTACTAAAGAAAAGAGAAACTAAGAGACTTTAACATAAATTTATCCAATTGGATAAATTTATCCAACATGCTCAAGATTTCACCAATTATTTATTGCAAGAAACCAACAAGATTCAAGCCTAACAACTCTGGGTAACAAACTCTTGAGCTCAAAAGACAGCAGAAGCACAGACTTCCTGCAGTGCCCATTTTGCACTGCAGTCATCTTAGGAAGGTATTTTTATTTCTGAAAAAGTAGATTCCATATTTACACTGACTTTTGTCATTGCTGAAAGTATTAATCTGCATATTAATAGAGACAAGCCAGTAACATGGATAAAAAACACAGAGGAAACTGGACTTCTGGCCAAACAACAGCCTGGTAACAAGGTTTCACAATCGTTCTGACTCATTCAGAATCTGAAATGGAAACCTGGAGATTAAAACTTCAATGCCTCATCCCTTTAACCACCTCTCTCACTCCCAGTTTGCATAATCTCAAGCAGAACTCAAAATGAAGCATTCATGTCTCTTCTAGAAGAACAACAAGCCTATAAATCAAAGTCTCTTCGCTGTGTCTGCAATTTGCAACATTTCAGTAGTCTCTTCTCCCTCTCAGGATGTGTTATTTAAGCCTTGCACACAGTTTGTGCTGTGGGGTTGGACAGGATCACTGCAGGGCTGCTCACAGGAAGGCTTGGGAACGTGCTGGGGCTAAAGGAGCCAGGCATAACAGAAAGCACATCATTCCTTGCCCTACACATGTACTCTGGAAAACCAGGAGAGTTAATTCCCCATTCTTAAGATCAGAAACACAACCTAGGCTAATCTGTTATCTTTTATCTATTTCTTTCCTTATTATCAACATCATTCTCACACAACATATTTTTTCAAAAGTAAATTAGCATGGATTGAGTGGAGCAAAGCTTCTGCTATTAATTTTTGGATAGACTGTCAGTAGAAACTCAAATGCCAATGAAATTCCTAAGAGCAACTTGCTCAGTGGTGATAAGATACTGAATTACTTTCATTACTGTATATACATATCAAAATTTTATTTATTAGCATAAACCTCAAGTTTAAATATAAGATTCTCAGGCACAAATTGATTTCTCATTTGAATCAAGAAAGTATAAACAGAGAGACTGTGTTTTCTTTTTATGACAGAACCACATTTCTACCACGTTAAGTTTGTAAATCTTGTTCATAAAATTTAGTAACAAATACAAAAATTTAGTAACAAAAACAATGGCAAAGCTTTCCCTATTCAAGATCCTAAATAAAATGCTTGCAATGTTGTGGCTATAAACTGTTCACCAGAAACTTGTTTTCTGAAACTACGGTTTTTCATATGTACATATTGCACATGTCTGTGAATGACATGCCTTCAATTCTGGAGGCTGGAAGAGCTGTTTCCTGGGGGAGGGGGGGGGGTTTGTTGAGTAACTTTCTATTGGGAAAAGAAACAAACACCAAAACAAACCAAAACACCAAACAATAAACCAAACCAAAAAAAAAAAACAAATGAAGTTGGAAAACTCATCTAATACCTTTGTCTTGAAAAAATATTTTGGTGATTTAGATGGTTTCTGAGACATCTAGAAATATAGATGCCTTTTTTCCAAACCACATATTGATTAGAACATTTTGTTGGGTCACAGGAAGCTCTACATCCTCCTTTATTTTCTCAGAACACACATACACACACACAGAGATCAAATCCACCTTTTGATCTGCATCTTCCATTTGCAAGGATGGTATCTCATTACTGACAGCCAGGGTGGTCAGGGGTGAGTTTGTGTATCAAAAATGTGATTGAGGAAAGAGGAAGAAAGGTTTGGATGATCATCTTTTAAAGTGTAGTTTGAATTTTTCTGCAGAATCTTACATTTTCTCCAAAGTTATTTTTAATCTTAACACATTCTAGACAAAAACAAGGATATCATTTTAGAGGACGTATGCAAGACAATAATGCTATAAACTTACATTATACTCACTCTTGCTAAAAGCTTTAGCATTTTCTCATACATTCTATGGGTTTAGGTCATTTTGTTTGTTTGTTTTTTACCTTGTCAACAATTCTGCAAGAACAAAGAAAGTAAAAAAATGTAATATGTGAAAATAAAGCTTAGATTTCAGTGCAAATTACCAGGCTCAGTAGAACACAGATGCAATCCAAAGAAAGATAAAGACTTGGGATTACATCTGCTGTGATTTGCCAGATGAATTTATAGTAAGTAGTGATAAAAGAAAAAGAGTTGTTGGGGAAAGGAATAGATCTAAATCAAAGCCAAATGTAGGTCAGTTCCTACTTTAGGTATGAAAGTATGCAAAATGCCAAGAGATCAGTGCTGTGCTCAGAGCAGGCGCTCCCCGGCTGACAGGAGGGCGCTCGGGAGGGCACTGCTGGTCACTCTGCCCGCAGGCAGAGGCTGCGCTTTGGAGCCCGAGCAGAGGCAGCACCGCCTCCAGAGCTCTACTCAAAGCTCACCTCTTTTCCAGGACAACAACATACACACAGAGCAGATGTCTGCTCCAATCAAGAGAAGAAATACATACCAAACCGTGTTAAACCTCATCTTTTATGAAGATGCAACATTTATCTCTTCTTTGCAAAAAAGAAGGATAAAAAGGCAATGTCCACATAATGGAATGGGGGACAGATGAAGAGGAACAGCCCCGAGACTGCTGGTAGTGGCAAACAGAAAGGAGATCTTTTACTGCTATGTAAAAAAATTGTTAGCAGGATTTCACCAGTCAGCCAGCAAGTCTGATGTTTGCCATAAGCATGGGAATATAGCAACCCCTGAGCAATCCTGAAGGAATGGGGAATTCTCTCTGCTCCAGAAAAGCTGCTGTTACTTTTGGTTTTTAAAGCAGTGTGACTGCATAAATTTGCATTTTTCTAGTGTGTATACAATGCTTCATTTTATAAGACACCAATGACACACTGGAGGGAAAGGAAAAAAGTCATGGTATTGTTATGAAACAGTAAAATACTGTTTAAAACACACACAAAACAAGTGAAAACACCACATGCACAAGAATTTTTCCTATCAAGTCAAATCCTTTTCAAAGATGCCTGGAAAAATTATATCCAAATATTTATGTTTAATCAGCATGAATTTACTATCTGCCTTCTAAAGGCAAATTATTTGTTTGATAGTTTTAAAGGACTGAATATATCTCAAATATTTTTAGAAGTATTTTAATGACCTTACTCTGAATTGCATATTGCCCTACAAATAGTTCCTTTGACAACTTAGACTGTGCTTCCATCACACAGACATTTATCCCTCACTTGAAGACACACATGCAAATGTGTATGTCAGTAAAAATTTAATATGAAGGGCAGACATATGACCATCTGGAGGTAAATTGGGACTACCTGGTCATAATCCTTACAACAAAAACATATCCTCCGAGACACTGTCAAAACAATAATACCTTGGAAACACAGTGAGGCTGCAGCGAGGCAAATCCTGTTTGGCAGGGCTGCCCCGAGGTTTGTTCACCAACAGTGAACCAGCCTTGACATAACCCTGAAGTTTCAGCCATGCTAAGGAGTGTTCAAATGAAAAAGGAAAGCGTAAGTCAATTGTGAAAAGCTGCTTTGAAAGTACACTTGCCTAATACGCTGGTACTCAGAAAACAAACCAGGCAAACACAGGGATGAGGTGAGGGAAGGGAGCAAAACTGGAAACTTTTTGCTTAAAAAAAGAAAAAAAAAAAGCTAATTTAACTGAATCAGAATCTTTTACAGGAAAACAGCAATGCCACCAAAACTTTCAGTGAGGAACACTCATCAGTCCCCACCTATCTCACCTGGCAGGGTGCTGGGATATATATAAGCCATCTCTGCAAAATTTGACTCCAAAAACTTGACATCTGAGAAAATTCACCCCGAATTCAACAGGGTAGAGGAAGAAAGAAGGAATTATTTCTTGTATACCCCATTCTCTGCCCCTTGTATGCCCCTGTTTCAGTCTTGCAGAGAAAATTAATTCAAAATGAAGAGAGAGCAAAACCTAATCCCTGTATACCTTCAATTTTTTCCTCTCAAAAAGTCACAAGGCTCTAAGTATTCTGACTTTTTGGATTAATACAGATTTTTAGGCTCAGCATCTAAATAATGAACATGTTGGAATAATTAGTATTTATGACTCTATACTCTTAATGGTGTTAGAAAAAGCCCCTAAAGATCACTGAATCCTTGCTCCACTCATGCATAATTCTGTAATTTCCACAATATCCAATAAGGTCTCATTAAACTGAAATCCTTGATGAAATGAAAAAAAGTAATTTGAAAACAACTTGAGGTCCTCAAGGTTATACTCTGTGCTAAGGAAGACATTCATATGTGCAGACACAGCTCCCAGGAGAATCAAATTCAAATTCCCACTTCTCTTATTTGGAAGAGGAACATAAATACAAGAAACAACTGAGCATAACAAGCTTAAGAAATGAGCAAATAATCAGAATCCAGGAATTCAGTTGATTTCTACAGCCACATCTCATTAAACTTACAAGTATTAGAAATTGCTTCTGTAACAAACTTTTCAGGTAACTCAGAAGACTCAGTTGGGGTGGATTTGGCAGGTGGGGGGTTGTTTGCTTTTTGCCGTTAAAATAACCTGATTTCGTATCTTTTTAACTAATTGAAGTTCTTTGACAAAACATGATACAAATACTCCATGGAAAACCAGAAGAAATCTTGTTGTGCTTTACATTCAGCACAAAGCCTACGCTCACTAAATACCTGTGACCACAGCAGGTTTCAACCCCAGCATCCTTCTTTTCCCTCATGATTGAATCTCCATCTGAAGTCCTCAGGGTCTGTACTCACCTTAAGTGCTCCAGCTGGCAGTAATTACCTTACAGGTTTGAAAAGAAAATACTCCTGTTGCTCTTTGAGCCAGGATATTTTACATAACCAAACTTTTCCTCACATCTGAATATGCCTGTGAGTTGCTGGATTTCTTCTTACAATCCTACAAGCAACCCTAAATTATCAAATCAGTCTCTGCCTTCACAAATCAAGTATGCAACAACAGCATCTCTAAGAGTAGAGATTTAAACATGAAAAAGAATCTTTTGACAAGATGCAAGATAAAAATGCATATGGCAAATAAAAAATTTAATCCCTGAATTTTAAAGTTTATAGTGCATTGTCTAAAAGTCAGAAACTCACCTAAACCCCAAATTCTCAAAACCCTCACACATAAATCCTGGTATGTGAGTTTTATTTAAAAACCTTAGAGCCCTCTACTAGAAGGACCACCAAGAAAGAAATTAATAACGGAGTTAGATCCATGTAATTACACTTCTACAACCTGTTAGAGTTGCTGCTATGTCAGATAGCTATCCTCACTCACAAGCAGGAAAAGGTCACATTCCTATCTTCTAATTTATTAGCACCATACAAATAAATATTTGAGAAAAGCATGAATATTTGATTGCCTATGCAACACTGCTGCCTTGGGCTTTTTACTACTGCATATATTAGGTCTGAACTTTCAAAATCATGAGAAGAAAGGAGGTGAAATCACAAATGCCTTGGGAATACACAAAGGCAGAGGAGAGAAAATTAGACAGCAAGGGACCTTAAAGCAAAAGAAAATCCTTCATTTTTGGCAGCTGATGTGTATTGCATGCATTAGTATGCAACAGTACCCAGAAACACTAGCTGAGGTTAGAGTCACCTCATTTTAAGTACTGTTTATAGTAGGAGACAGTCCTAGCTCAGACAACTTAGTGTCTCAATAGGCAAAACAAATTATCTCCATTTATAGAACTGCATGTCAACCGGAGTCAGAAATAGCATTGCATTAGCACTGAGCTCTCAAAAGCAAGGGGAGAGTCACAGCTTGTGTTAAACACATGTTATATATTGAATAGCTTACAATAATTAGTGGTTAGGGTTTCTTTTAAATAAATAAAATAAAAATGCAGCCTATAATGTGAATAAATTTCAATAAATCAAACACAACAGAGAAGTGGTCAGCTCTACAGAGGTCACTGCATGCTAACTGCATATGTGTATATTGGGATGTGGCTTTTCACACTAGCACATCAATGTTGTTCCAAATGCAAGAAAGCAGGTGTACACATGGACTGTACCATAGAGCAGTAGCTCTTCTAGACATTGAAACAAATACCAGGTGAAGTCACTCGTCATCTTCCAAGAAAAGGTGGTCTCTTTAGTTTGATTTTTTAGGCAGAAGAAGGGGGCAAGGAAAATGGGAAAACAGAAAAGATGAAGTAATTTTAGAGCAGGAATTGGGCTTTCTCAAGTCCTCAGTCTATATGTCTTATCTGTATTCTGTACTACATTTTAAGAACTAAATTATAAAACATTAGTATTCGTACATGCATGGCATTTATTGCAAGCTAAACTATTTCTTTAAAACAAGATAATTAAAATTAGTTGTGGTAGGCATGAAATGCCTATGAAATCTTTCTATAAATGTTCACAGAGCTTGCCCTTGGACACAAGCTCACAACTGACAATTAAAGCACCCTGACTATGCAAACAACTAAGACACTTCTATAATTTCCTGGCAGCAGAGGCTATTGAATTAAAGTGACTCATTATTAGCGTTTCCCTTTTTGAAGTTATTTCTAATTTGTTTTGAATGCTCCAAAAGGAAGTATGTTAGACTAGACAGAGGTGAGGCTTTCAACAACCTGTGCCTTTTAAACCAGATGAGTAGAGTTTCACTATGCAACCGCATGGACTCATTTAGTACCTCGATGAAGTGAGATACTGAGGACTTTGTTTCCCTGGGGAACAAATCCAAACTCTGAAATGACTGAATGAAGGGACAGCATTTCACAATAGTGTCACCTGATGTGACATGATCCCCAGTTTCTGCTGAAATCATGGTCTCACGCAGAGTAGCTGCCAGAGTTGTACACAAGCCTGAGACACTTGAGCACAACTTGGAGGGGAAGATTAGAGAGAGCATCACCTGACTCAAGCCAGTGCTGCTGAGTCCTCAGCAACAGATGCACTGATGGAAGAAAAAAAAGTGGTTATCACACTACCCAATGGTTAGAGGGTCATAAACATTTCCTTGAGGGGTACATCATTATTGAAGGTGTTTTACAAGAAGCACACAGGGCAAAAATCTAACCACAACCCTGGAGCTTTTCAGAAATGACAGAACAAGCATTTATAGTCCAAACACCACAAAAATACACTGTGTATGTTCTCTTTCAGTAACTGTCATCACTAATGGCTCAAGTGGCCCATTTTGAACCATGGGGAATTCGGACACTCTTGCATTAGAGAAAGTAAGCTCTGACATTTGCTTCTTTTAAAACAGACCAATTACTTCCCTGTGGCACTGAATTCCTGACAAAAAGGCAAAAATAGTGTTTGACTGTAATTGGTTATGGGTGGCTGTCAGCAAAGTACAATTATTGAGAGACAGACCTTTGCTTTCAAATACTGAAATCGGCAATGCAATGTTTAGAGATAACGTTTAGATCATGAAATGCCTCACTTTAAAAAGCTATATATGCAGCTGACTTCTGAACAAACTTTCTTACATAAAGTACAACATGTGGTATTCCACTGCCTCAGAACTGTCACTACAGGAAACAGTTTAGCTTCAAACCCTTTAAAGTTCTTGAAGTTCCTGAATGCTGTTCAAAATATTCCATGGTAGCCCCTGGTGATCTCAAACATGAATGGATCTGAGCAAGAAGGGTGATGCCACATGCCTGTGACCACAAAGCTCCCTGTGAGTAATAAAACTGCCTAGCACTACACTCAGGAATTCTTCCCTGAGAAGAAAAAAAGAAATGGAGCTACTCAAGCATGAGTCCAAATATCCACACAAGGTCCTAAATAGACCCAAAATATTCTTGAACATTTCAGATTGATAAAAGGCCTAAATAATCAATACAGACACCTGACATTAGTACATTAACCAGAAGAAATCAGTAAAAACACGAGAACCTGAATAGCCTTCAGCAAATAGAGGGAGGCCTTAGCCAGGCTGAAAAGGGTAAAGGAAATCTGAGGACTCCAGGTAACATCAGCAGAGTTGCCTTAGAGATATCAAAAATCTCATCAGTGAAGGACAACTTTGGTGATGGGGCAGTGTAAGTTTGAGTGTATCAAGAGATGATTTTTGAGCTTTCACTTATTATTTATATAAAGGTAACTGTCACTTTGTTTCCCTTCAAGAATCTCTTCATCAATAAGAACTCCTCCAAAACCTTGAATAACCCATGAGAGATATGGGCAAAAATACAACCTATTCTCCAGAGCTCAGCAACAAACACTTTCATTTATTACATAAGTCAAGATGTTCCAAAAGTAAGCAGACACTCAAGTAATAAGTAATTTAGAAGACATCAGTTGTCAGGAAGTACACATCACTTATTTGAGCACCAATTTTTTGTTAGTACTTTGCATTCCCTGGCAGCCACGTGGTTAGACTGAAACAAACCCCACCTATACATGAAGTGGATAGCAGGTCCTGCCTGTTTTCACAGATGAAACTCCTGCTTATTTCCACAGTGCAAAGTCACAGGAAAGGGTGAGGGGAAAGATGACACAGTGTTATTGTAAATCTAAAATGCAAGACAACGAGAAAGCAAAAGTTTCATAGATACTATTTTCGATTACTACGAATACTGAATTATAGAAATTATAAGGTATGAAGTCACTTGATCAAATACTTTGTAAACTCATTTTTCATTCCTTAAGTTCATCAGAGTTTAATCATACTAAATTGTGTGAAACTTTATAGTAAATAACCACACCTGTAATTTTATATCCTTGCATATACCTGATATAATGAAAACTGGCAATTTAGCTGTATGACAAGGACTCTAGAAATTACCATGGATGAAGAGCTTATCAGAAGATCTTGGAAAGTATTAGTGTTTATAAATTGAATGAACGTACATCAAAGGGTTTTACAGAATGTAGAAAAGAAAGTTCATGATTTTTTGATTCCTACTATTATTCTAAGTAATGGTAAAAATATCATATAAATGAAACATGCAGGAATAAATGTCCAGTCAATGTTCAGAATATGAAACGAAGGCAATCTATATGGTCATTATGGTTAAGAGAACAGAACAGCTACTAAGGAAAAGTTTCAGATGAGATTACAATGAGACTGAAATTGGTAAGTAGCAGGTGCCCATAAACCAGGATCATGTAACACCTGATAAACGATACTATAAAAAGAACATAAAATATATGTATCATTTGACAGCAATAACTTGGCAAATTCTCTCCTGGAGTTTTGCTTTTTACTGAAACACTTGTTCAAGAAGAATTTTGATTCTGATCTTAGTTACACATTTACATAAATTCCTTCTTAGGGAGGGGGGCTTTTCTCACTTGCGTTCAAAATTAATGAAAGACATTGACAAAAAACATTTCAAAGTATGCAAAAAAATAAGTAGTAAGGATAAAAGCATGTGGGATAGTAGAACAATTTGCTTTAGATCTTGTCACTTAAGATTTGATATCAGACTCAACAAAAAAAGGTTAAGAACATTCATTAGTAAATGGAGATGTGCAATAAACAGGAGTGAGGAAGGTAAGAAAGTATTTAAAACAAAACAGATACAAAACTGCAAAAAATGACATCTGGGAAAAGAAAACAAGCAACTAATCAGGGAAAGAAATAATTTCCAACTTCAGTGGCACTGGAAAGAAGAAACTTGGGGAAAATGGCTGTGCTAATAGAGTCTAAGGATCACTGGGAAGAAACAGAGTGGTTCTGAGCTTGCCAAGCACTATGATAGTAGGAAATGCCCATGGAATTTGGAATAAGCTGTCCCTCTGGGAGTAGCTTTGGGTTAGTGACTACATTAGGTGGCTCTTCCCTAATGATTAGAATGATGAGAGTTGGTGTTGTTCAGATATTTGAGCTGTGAATCCTAAGTTAATATTGAAGAGCTGTAATGACATTTGGCAGTCCAGAGCAAGGCAGGAATGCCCAGTTTCAGCCATCCTCCTGCCAGGCCCATTTAAGTTGCATTAGCACCTCTTGGCCACCCAGGCTCTGTACAAGAGACAAGACTTGTGCCTTAATTGAATAATTCCTACCTATTTTCAGTAGATATTCCAGATATAGATTTGAACAAGCAGATACTGAAGAAATTGAAAGACTTTCTTTCAGGAAGACATTGTAGAGATAGTGTATTTGAACCATAAAACTGAACACATTTTATCCAGATTTGCACTTTAAATACCTCTCAAGACAGAAAAAAAAAAAAAAAGCTTTGATTCTTAGAAAGTATTGTTGAAGTATTTTTTGAAAAAGCTCAGTCTTCTGTTAATATGAGAAAGGTCTCTGGCAAGACTTTCTTCCCTGCACACCCCAGATTTTCTTCCCTGCTAAAGTCAAGGACTGTTCTCTCATATGAATGTGTCAGTGCTCTGCCTGGTACGACTTACAGTGTGGGAGCTTGGAAACTTAAGGCAGCGAAGATCGCATTGTAACAAAGCTTGTGCTCTCCTGTGAAGAGGGTAAGCAATAAAATACTTTGCTAAGAAAGACAACTAGAAATTCAGCTCACTGCAATTTGATTGGAAGGAGAAGCACTTTATCTTTCTGTACAAATTACTGGCTTAACTGAACTGTGTTTAGTTCAGATGTTAAGAGCATTGCATTAATCCTCTGAACAATTTAAAAGCCCTAAACCCTCCAGAACTGACTTGTAAGAAAGCTACCAATAATACTGATAAAAATTCATAAATAACCATATATATACATGCAGAACTCTGACTGTATTTTTGTCTTAAAATGTTATCACAGAGGTGGTTTATATTTTGTAATGTCAGATTTATGCACCCAGAACAAGAAGTCATTTTTCTTTCTTTCCCATGAGGGAGGTTTGATTTCTTTAGGACAGGAATGAAACACAACCTCTGGGTCCTTGAGCCCTGCAGCAAACCCAGTGGGATTCATTCCAGCAATCATTATTTTACACACCTTCCAAGCAATTGTTCTGACCTGTGGAACTGTGCTGGGACAGGGAAGGAATGACAGAGAATGCTTTGCCTCAAGATCAGGTTCTAGGTGACACATCTAGATATGTAACACATTGAAATATTATTTTCCCATCAGTACAGCAAATGACTTCCTCCCAAAAAAACAGGAAAAAAAGCATTCCTTAAACATGTAAGATGTTTATATAGATGCTTCCAAGAAACGTTAACTCACTTACCAACACCTATTTAGTCTTTATTAAGACATTCTGAAAAACAAACATTTTCTCTGTAAATTGCCGGTCCTGAGAAAAATGCAGTTTTATTTGTCTTCCTCTTGTCCTAATTCTGAAACTGATTTTTTTCTAAATAAGAGTTCCTATTTTAAAATGTCTAATGCCCAACTAAAAAACAAACAAACAAACCACCAACAAAACATTTTTTCATAAATAAAATTATTCATCATCTCAACCGCTCAGAGACTCAAAAAAAGAGGCAAAGAATCTTACTAAGTATAAATTAAAGAAGAAACAAACAACTCCATTGAATTGGCAGCGTGTCTAAACTCACAGTGTGTTATTAAATTAAATCAGTGACATTTAAATGAGTGCACCTGTATGCATACAAAAATAATTTCCTAGTTAATTAGCTCTGCAGCTACGGATGCCCTAATAGGTCAAAAGTACATTAATTATATTGAAATGAACAGAAATAATTTACAGGTGGCCACAAAACCAGTAAATGTATCTTAACACTTCAAATTCCTGCACTAGGAGATAAGGTCAAATATTCACTTATCGTGTTTTTCAGGTGAAGAAAATATCATCAGAGACAAGATGTTGTGTTATTATTGCATGCAATTACACAGATGGCACAGCACAGACACATCAGACAGGACTGTCCTGGGCTGAGGGAACTGCACCCCACTGGAAATAGGTACAGCCTTGTGCTCTGAGCAGCAGCACAGGGAGAAAGGAAGAGAGGGTGTCAGAAAAGAGCCCAGAGCTGGGAGGGAATGGGGAGGGAAGCACTGGATCTGAGAGCTTGATAAACACAGAGAGCTGCAGACATGGTGATAAAACCTTCAATTACTGGAAAAAAACCCAAACCAACCCCACTTAGCTGAAAGGATGCTAAATGTTAATCAAGCATCTGCACAGCCTCGCGCTGGCGTTCTGTCAGAGGAGCTCTGCAGAGTGTGCGTGTCTATTTGACCAAAATATCTTCTCTGAGTTCTATATTTAGAAAATAGAATAACATGGTGAAACTTAGTGGATCTTCCAAACTTGATCAGGACTGAAATTCCATTTTTATTTGAATTTAAAGGAGGGAATTCATGTTCAAACAAAACATCTATTTAACCATATTTCCATCATTCTCCAAAACAAATCTCATTCTTCAACTTCTATCACAATTTCCAACTGAAGAAGCAATAAACTGGAATAGGAACTTCCCCTGAAAGTCCCTGTGAAAAGTCTTGTATATTCTTTCTACAGTTTTTTTTTTAAATTGTTGTCTTTTAAAGAGACAGTTATAACAAAAATATCTGGACTCAGAACATCTGTGCACCTAAATAAGGAGTTATAAATGAAAGCCACTCAAATCCTGAAAACTTGTGTACTCCCATGAGGCTTAGGGAAAAAAAAACCCAACCACCTGTAGCCAGGATCACTAATTCTTAAGAAGGAATACTGCTTGGAGGAGCATCAAGTTTGTGTTGCTAAATTTTTCTGTAAGTTCCAAAACTTGTTTCATCTCTCTATTGCAACAGATGACCTACAGGACATGCAGAAATTGCTCACTTTATCTTCAGGAGGGAAGTGAAAAAGAATGAATAGCAGAATAGCTGAAGAACTGGTGGGTAACTCTCAATAGCAAAAACTATACAACAACAGAGAGATCTTAGTGTAATTATTTTTGTGTTAATATTTTGTTAATTGTTTTTTGGTTAGATAAAGTACATGCACCTCTTTATTTAAAATAAGGTATGTTATTAAGTCAAATTCTTATTGTACAGTTTTTGTGACTAGCCCAGGCCTGGATATTACACATTTGCTGCTCTATCCAGTTTAGGCTGCCAGTTATTTGCAGGAATGGTGAGGGTTTCCAGTGGAGGAGGTAACTGTCATTCAAATACCAATAAAGGCACTGGCAGGATAACATGCATCATTACTGATTTAAACATGGACACCACCTGGCTGCATACATCAGATGAGCTAAACTTTCAATTAAAAATACCCTATGGTTTTACTAGAATTTTACTGTACTCTGCCATGACAGCTTATTCTTTCATCCCAGGCATAAGGGGAATGGTTCCAAACACAGAGTGAGCCAACATGACCCAAATATCATGACAAGTCTCAGCTCCTGCCTGGGGAAACATCCACCTCTGTTGTACAGACAACCCAAGCTAGGCAGGAAGCTAGAAAGTGTTCTATATATTCATGGAAACAGCAAAAATCAGGAGTTCTTCTCAGTTCAAGCTAATTCTGTTGTACAGAGGTTTGCTCCATGAAGACCCAAAGGTCTCTTGAATTTGAAAGTAAACCAGCAAAATTACATACAAACATAAAGTGGCAGAAAATCAACAGGCAGATTCTGACAAGCCAGTCCTAACCAATTGTCTTTGAACAATTTCAGGTGCTAAGAGAAATGGAAAACAGCATCTGACTCTGTTTTCCCTTCTAAAATATTTTCCATACAACACACAAAACCCCCAAACAGGACTAGGTTAACCTGTCATTCATAGATTGACTGTTTATTATGTACAGCTCTGGGACTGTTCAATTACTGTGCGCTCTGGTCTTCAGTATCATTGAAAGGAAGAAATTTTCTCAGAATCTGACAAACTGATAGTTCCTTCTACATTGCAAACTCACCTTCTTGTACTGCCTTATTAAAATTTTCTCTCAGGAACTTTCCATGTATTGGCCATATTAAGGATGGTCAAGTTTGACAAAAGGAATCAGAAGAATCATTCCAAAAATTAGTCTGGTTGTACTGAATGTAATATAGATTTCATATTATATTGTCTCAGAGTTGACTGTTGAGTTTCCTCCTTCAGAATAAATAAATCAAAATTACAGCAAGAAAGCAATTCAAAACACTCATCACCAAACCACATGTTAATCAGACCAAAGCAAGAAATTTAACTGATCAACATAAAAACAGTGATTTCAAGGCAATGCATGGAACTGCAATTTCTGCAAAGTATTTGCCTTTCTATTGAAAAATAACACTAATCAGTCAAAAGACTAAGAATTAGACAACCTGTTACATAGTTTCCCACGAAAAGATGAACTGACATCATTAATAAAAGACTTGTGTAACTTAGTATTTATTGATAATCTGATTTCTAAGACCCTTTTTAAAAACTGACAAATAACAACTAAACAGATCAGATTTTAATGAAGATTATTAACCTTGACAGAACAATTACTTTGTTCTATTCTTTTCCTGTCTCTGTGGATTTTTAGTCAAGAGTGACACTTAAGTACAACCATCTGCATATGAACCCATGTTGCAAAATAACTAAGGCACAGGATTGTGACCTTGAAAACTCCTGTCTCTCGGGCCAGTGGGGAAATTATACATCAGAGAATTTAATAAGTTGAGTTTTCTTAGCTGAGTGTAAGATTTTTCTCCCTAGCAAAAGAATTAGCCAGTGTCTACACTTAACTGTGGACAACGCAAAGGCATTGGCACCTCAAAATGCTGTCACACCACTGACATGGAGAGACTGGCAATCACACCCCTAGTCTCTGATTTTCAGCCAGTTCTGAGACACAGATAAGCTATTTAATTACAGCAATTGTAGGACAGGAAATGACACCTATCATGATCATTAAAAAACCCCTCAGCTAATTGAATTCTAATGCATTCCTTATAATGAAAACTCTGAAAGATGATGAAATAGCCTTGCAAATGGGGAAATTGCACTAAAAAGTAAGTGGTAACCGCTGGTGCTCTCACTGTGTGTTATGAGATTTTTAATACTGTAAAGTAACTGGTAGTATTTTCTTTACTAGCCATAAAAGAGCACCTCCAGAGAGAGGCTGAAGAGCAGGAACAATACAAGTCCAAGTAATGATGCACAATCGTTAGACTCCCCTCCAGCACAAAGGTATGACCCAAAGGGCTCCCATGCCAGAACAGACCTGGCACAGCACAGCAGCACTGGGCAAAACTGCTGGGCATAATGACCAAGACAGAACAAGAGAGATAAAAACTGTAACCTAACTACAATGGTTTTGTCAAAGGCACATCACCTGCTGCATTTGCCTGAGAAATTACTGATTTGCTAAAAACTAAACACCTTTCTGGAAAAACTTTGGGATTCTGGAGTTGTGGCAGAATCATGTAAAACCAACTTCTCATAATGCATCCCTCACAAGTGAGAAACACATTAGCAGTCCTGCCAGTCTTCACAGCTGTCATCCCCACCTCACTATTTCCTAAGTTGCATAAATGTACAATACTTCAAAAAAGCAAAAAGTCAACACAAAAATTTTCATGTCATGCCATGTAGAGTTTCCACATTAACCATGAAGATGGGCAGTATATTATGGGGCAAAATGTCTTTCTTATCTTTGTTACAACATTTTTCCAACATCACAGTTCAAACTTAGGGCTACTCAACATGGCAGGAGAGGTATGAAGAAAGAAAACTGGAAGGAGGATATTTCACAGTTGTTTTTTATGGACTCCCAGTTTCTCTGCAAATACAATTTTATGTACAATGTTAAACTAATCCCTGTAAGGTAAGTAGCTGAGAAAGGGGGGAAAGGGGCACTATCCTTGGTACTGTTTAGCTCTTCTGCTATTTTATGGAAAAATATGCTCTTCTCTTTGGAAATAATTACTGCCAAGCAAGGTTTCAAGTGTACAAGGAAATAAAAAGAAGAAATTTTGGTGCTTCACTATATATGCTTCTCAAACAAGTACTTGTAGACATGTTTATTCAAGATCCTACTATGATGTCTGATGTTTTGAGTCTCAAATACACACACATCTTTGAGAACTTCTAACTACAAGGAAATGTAACGGAAGATGGAAGGAGTAATCATCTCTGAGAAAAGTCTTCTCTAAAAGACAACCATAAATTATGCTGCCACACGACCCCTGCATCTCTTGCAATCATTAAATTACTTTCTGGAGCATAAATAAATATGTTCTTTGACTTCATCACAAGCAGCACACCAGAATGCAACTTACCCAGCTGTAACACAGTATGGAATTTCCTTCTAATCAACAAAGCAGCAAACAGGCATTTCTGTTGATGTCTGTGGCCAGGAGCTGACCTGCCACATGCTTTTGCTACCCACAGGAGCTCATACTACAAGATCAACATCATTATGTTGCTGACCACTTGGCTCTATCAGCAAATAAAACTGAAATAAATTTCCTCCTTTACATTTCCCCTCCTCATCTACTTAAAAAAAAAAAAACAAACCAAGAGATTGGTTTTGCCAAAATACAGACTGCCCTCATTGCCTTTTAGCTATCAAGCTGTGAGAAGCCACTCAGTGTCCCAAGAAATCAGCACAATGAGCAACGCTGTAACCTTGGTGGTCTTGCTGCAGTCCCACCTTCACCTACACTCTCACAGGTGTTTTGGCACAGCCAGAGCACTACAACTGACCCTGCCATGACCATAGGCCATGTGTTTTGCTGAAAAAGGCTTAAAATATGTGGGTTTGTCTCAAACCCCCCAGCTTCTCCTCTGATGCTGTAGGTGTACAACACAAACTCGGATCTGTCACTGTCACACAACTGTTCCATACCCAGTAGAGCTGTTGCACACGTTGGCCCTTTGCTGAGCAGTGGCACAGAGCTCGCTGCCCACACAACATGAGGCAGGAGGTACTGACTGCAACAGGCAATCATTCACCTGACAGGGAATATGAAGGAGAACTGGAAAGAGAAGTACCCTCCCTTTTCTGTCTGGGAGACAGTTGGTTCCCTTATATTTCACTGGGAATTTGGCAAGGAGAGGCCTAAACCTACATAAGTGCTTGGAATATTTTGCTTAAAAATTGACTCACCTACTGCCAATGCTGATTTTTAGTTCAGTAAAACTATCCTCAGTAAATGAGAGAGTTAGTGTTATCCTCTCCTCTCCTGCGTAGAAATAAGGAGGCTCATTCCAATGGTTTACAGAAGGGTTTGTTAAGACACTGGCCAAACCAGCATGCTTTCCAAAAAGCCTCTGAAAGTACCAACAAGTTCAGAAGAAGAACCCAAAAGACACCCCCAAATTTAGTAATTTTTCTCAGTGCTGAAGGTGTAATAAGGATCGTGTTATTTGCAGATGTTACAGACACCCGAGACATGACAAAATGTAGTTCAGGCCTCCAGTACCAATTGAAAACTCCATTTTTATATTGTCTTAAATGCAAATATATGAACTTAAATTTCAAGGTCATTCCCAAAAGAACTGAACACTCTCATTTAACTATAGTTTGTAGATTGATCATTAAACAAATAAAAACTGCTGAGTCTGAAAGATTTTTTCCACATGGATAAAATAGCACGAAGCCAAAACTGAAAAGAGAAAAACCAATCTTTAACATTTCATTACAGAAAAGGAGCACAGTTTCTTACCAAAATCCTAAATAAAGGGAAATGAAAAGAAAATTTTAAAAAAATTAAAATAAAAAAAAGCCCTATGACCAAAGACACATCAGATGGTGCATTAACAAAATTTATTATCAAGTTAGATTTGCAGTGTAGAAAAATAAAAAACAGCATACAACCTTTGCAAAGCATAAAAGTCAACACAGCCTCTGGATGGCCATGCTATTAAAACATGCTGCTGAGCAAAAATTTTATGTCGTATGCAAACAACGATCTTGTCCCAGAAAAGTATCCCAGAACAAGGACAAATGCAATTACTTCAACAGATTTCCCAAAAATACCCAGTCAACAACAACAAAATGCAGGTAGAGAAGTCAAGAAGCAAAAATAGGATTGTCAGTGCAGAGAGCATAACAAAGGAGAAAGTGATACAACAAAACACTTCACAAAACAGTACAAGAGACACTTGTTTCTCTCAGACTGCCAAAAATCATAATTTATTCAAGAAAGTGAAAGAAAAAAGGAAAGGACAGTGATACAGCAGGAACAGAGGCCCACTTTACAGGAACCTGTTATACAGCGAGGGTCCAACAACCTCTACCCTCCTGAAGGACAAGTTTCTTTCTTCCACGCTTTGGCACTATTGCTATAACAGAGCACACCAACACAGCCTAAAGGAAGGGCCAAGGAGAATGACAGTTTATGTACTGCATATTCTCCAGCATTTTTTTCGTTTGAGATTGCTGAGCAACTAAAATCTGAAAGTTTTATAGAAGAGCCAGTTTCTAATTTCTAAATAGAAAGTTTAATTGTAATATTTTTGCTTATAATTTATATTCAATATTTTTAAGGGACAGCAAAGAATTCTGGAGAGTATATTTCAGTTTTCTTAAAGAATATTAATAATTTCTTTTCACAATTATTCTTAATTAACTGAAATAAATTCCTAGAATTTCACAAATATTGGGTTATTTCATTGTGGTTTTCTGGATCAGCTCTATTTATCCGTGTATTTGATGTTCAGACACCACAGTAACAAATGTATACAGAAAAATGTGGACATAAAACTGTCATAAGAAAAATAGCCTAAAGGAAAAAAAAGGCATAAGAATAGAGAAACAATTCGAAGTGACAGGAGAAAGGCTTAATAATATTGAATGTAAGAAAACAGGGAGTGGTTTGTCACATTTCAACCCATGAGTAGTAGATATCATATTTACACACAACTTGTTTCACTAAATTATTTCATGACCTTGGGCAAAGACTGTTTTAATCCTCTGTGGCATATTTATTCCAGCATCTATAAAACAGATGTCATTCCTCTGCCTCTGTGAATACTGCTCTCACCTCTGTACTAACAGGAATTACCTAAGATTCTGGCAAGAAGGTAAGTCACATTTGAGTCAACTTTATTCATTATGCCATAAACCATTTCTGGTTGCAGATCTTCTGCTGTTTTTCTATAAAACTTGCAATATACTATAAAGCATACTGAAGCTCTGTCTTTCTCTCCAAAGAAATTAGAAGTTTCACATCTTAAACACATTAATTCTGTTGGCAGTACTAGTCCAGCATGTAAAAGTTTCTGATTCTAAGAGAGAACGAAAACATTCACTTCTATAAATCAGAAAAATGTCCTAGATAAGACAAACTGACAGCCAACAATTTCAGAAATCAAAGAGACAAGAGAAAAGTCAACCCTATGCTGAGTTAATAAAAGCGTGTTTGTGCAGTTATTTTTCATGTCAGAATTCTCTGTTTTAAAAGAACATAAAAACTTTGCAGTTGGTAACATTAAACTCAAAAAATAGAAACTTGATTTTCCTTAAGTGATAGCTCAAACTTTACATTTCAGTCTAAAGGATCATGCCTTGTTCTATCCATTTTTTAAAATGAGTTGGCATGAAACCACCATTTCTTTAGTTAGACAAAACCAATTAGAAATACCAGCTTAACAACAAAAGATTTACCAGCCAAATGGATAATAGGAAGTTAAATGCCTGTTATATTTCTTACACTACAGTATTAACAATGAAAATTACTTTCCCACCCCCCTAGAATAACCATTTTTGCGTGCCCAATAAAATAGGGAAAATGGATGCTCCTGTGCCTGTGAAAACTAAGGTAATTTGCCAAACCCTCAAGCCAGCAGCTATCTTGCCTTGGCAGAAGAATGGACAGAACTTTTCCTCTTCAGCCCTAATGCAAAGCAAACCAATCAGTATTTGTGTTCCTGTAACACAAGAACAGGTAATCAGGCTCTTTGGTGATATGGCAAATGTGATAATCTAAAATTACAAATGTAATTCTGAATTCAATTACACTTCCAGCGTAACTACTGAAGAATGTTATCACTAGCCCCTTTTATTGGCTGGTTATCCCAGATACAGAAAAGTTAAATCTGTGTAGTATGAAACTTTGCATATCCGCTATGATCCATTTGTTTTCATGGAAGAATGCAAAGAAAAAGATAGGAAAAGGATATAGATTTCTTGTAGCTGGATGATGACAATGAAAGACAAAGAGGAAATAAAATTGAAGATCACCCACTACTGACAGTGGTTAGAGAAACAAAATTATTTATTGATGTTGCGGGGCAATAGGGGGTAGGAAGAATAAACCAAGTGTCAAAACTGTCCAAAGTTGGTGATAATGTAAAGGACAAGACTATGTATCATCCAGGTATATTCTACATTGCAACACAAGCCCTGAGCAGAACCTTGGGTGGGGTGACATGCAGTGTACCATCATGGCACCCATCCCTGGGACACAGAACACCCACAGGCCCCCAGGAGCAACTGGGCTTCCTCCTGCTCTGCCTGGGAGGAAGGTCTCACTAACTCCTTCCTCCCTCTCTCATTTTCCTCTTCACAGTGACTGAAGGCTCCATCTCTACACCTCTGCCCAGCACCCAGACTGCCATCTGGAGTAGGCAATTTCTTGAGGCATCACTCTCCCCTGTCTTCCTATTCTGCCAATTACTTTGTTTTTAACCTGGGTCTGACTACAAACAAGCCAATCTCTCCAGAGCAAAGTGGCCGCATGCACAGGGGGTGGCTCTCACCGCACTCTCTAAGGGGCTGTTTCACACTTGTCACACCAATCTGAGCCAGTCCCTGTCCCAGTGGCTGTCACACAGTAAGTGCCACAGAGCCCCTGGGCAGGGGGGGCTGCAGCCCACCAACACAGCATAGGGGCTGCTGCTCAGGGCCCGTGGCTGTCAGCGCTGCTCCCAGGGGTGCCCTGCTCATCTGCCACCTCACTGCCAGGGCAGCCATGGTAAGCACAAGTGAGAAGCACAAGTGAGAAGCACCAGAGGCAAACACAAGTGAGAAGCACAAGTAGGAAGCACAAGCAAGAAGCACAACGCTGCAGAGGCCCCATACTGACCTGGAGGCATCAGAGAAGACATAGCCGACGCGTCTCCTGCTCTACCTGTCACATCAGCAGGGTCCCAGCACTCATATGGCTGTGCCTCACCCTAACAAAGTCAGCTGAGAAAGCTACCTTGGGCTCCCAGCTCCCCAAGATCCTTAGTCAGGAGGGACAGGGAATGGCAATAAGATAAAGCCAATTAGCTTCTGGCAACAGGCTCTTACCTCTGGAAGAATAAAAAGATTCTGAAATCCCATTGATCTAACAAATACAGCCTTATTGGTTAATTTCCACCTCTCTTTCTCTTTTTTATCCCTTATTGTACTTTTAATTACTCTCACTCTAAGAGGATATATCCCAACAGGCAATCCTGCTACGACCTGAGAAGTCAGGAAGTCCAATTTACTGGAAAGTCCAATACAAAACTGCAAATGTGCAGTGAATACATTCAGTAATCGGCAGAAAGAGTTTGCACAAGCAGACAATGCTTAACAGGCATTTGCAAAACGGCTTTTTGTGGCCTAAGATTGTATCTGCAGTGAAAAACAAGGCCACAGAGAGGAAAAAGCAGAGATACCACATGAGAAAAAAGGCTAGCAACATCTACTGTATAAATAATGAATGCTAACCAGTTACAGTGTAAGGCTGCAGTAATGAAGGGGAAGAAAGGGAGTGCAGCTTAACTGGTTCAGTTTGTTATCCTTTAGGATTTAATAGTATGTTAATCAGAGTATGTTAATGATATATAAATATTAAACACATTAAACAGCCATAAAACCTTTAATTCTCATGCAACAGTTAATATATGTCTATAATATATTTGTTCCCAACTGATTTATTTTGCAAGTGATTACTATTAAATTCAAATTAAATACCTAGTTCTACACACCTATGCAGTTAAATTTAATGGTGTCTAACTATACTCCATTTATTGCCAGTATTAAAAAGTTAACATTGACTAACAGTTATGTTATGTTTGAAATACTTGTAACTTGATTTTTCTGTTTCCTGAAATAGAAGTAACTAAGTTCAAATGTTGCTATCAACCAACCTTCCACATATCCCACTGTGCATAGAAGGGTGCATGGATAGCATGAAAAAACTAGAATTCAATCTTGTCCTGTAAAAGTCTAACAACCATCTAAATGAATGTCACCAAAACATAAATCTGGCAGTGTTTTAGTTCTGACTGCTGAATTTTTATAGAAATTATCCTTAAAAATAACCTCTAAAAAGACATATTTTTGTTCTGCATAATAGTTTCCTCATTTTCCCAAGAAGGATCTAAGATCTGGGCTTGCATGGCCTAGAATGAAGCATGAGCTGACAGAAACTTCTGGAGGATGGATCCAGATAATGTACTAGCAGGCTTAGCTGGGTTTGAGCATAACTGAATCTAAAATCAACCTTATTTTAAATGGAACTGTCTTCCCCATATCCCCATTCACTGAGCATCACTTGGACCTATCATTCAACTTCACCTGGTGCTCAACACGTGACAGCAAATTTGCCTACTTTGTGACAAAATGCACATTTGGTCTCAAAAGAGACTCCTGTATCTTGGCCATAAAACACACATGATGCTTCTACTCACAAGGCTCCAGGAGACCTCAGGAAACAGAGTACAGAAGAGGCTTTTTTGAACAATTCTCCCTTCCCTGAGTCATTACAAAAATCCTGAGGAAACAGAAAGGAGATGCACAGGCTACATGGACCTCACCATGGCCTCATAGATCAAGTACCCTGCTGAGAACATTCATGTTTACATCACCTACTAATTTCTATGCAACACAAGGGTATGACCTAAGTTTATAACACAATCAGAATAGAATTAAGGAGAAAGACAAAAGGGTACTTTTCTCTCTGAATCTCAGAGGGTTCTGAAGTAAAGATATTAGAGCTGATAGAGAATTTGATGGAGTTAATTGTTATAAAAGGCATTGCATATAGTGTATATGTTGGGTGTCCCACCTCCTCTAGGCTACAGCATCAATCAACACCATTGCTATAAATTGCAGTTGTTATACCCCCTTTGACCATGAAAAATTCACTAGTGTCCTCTCTCATCCACACATGAAGCATAGGCACAACAGAGCTTTGCACTCATTTCACAGAAAAGTAATTTCTAAGTGCTTCAAGATCATTTCTCTATATTTTCATGGACAATGGAGAGCAAAAAGAAAACAAAAATATAATAAATCAATCAGCCAAAAGTATTTCACCCTATCAAGTTCTCAGTTGTCATCAGATTTTGCAAGGGCCATTTTGAGACCTCTATTTCTTGTTGGTTTACTCTTGGTAATTTCTTAAAGTAAAACAATGACCTTTAGTTCAGAGTCAGCGGTCCTTTTGATTCTATCAAATCAATAATTCCTTCTGACTGTTAAAAGAAAACTAACCTCTATTTTAAGGACTCTGTGTTACAGTGCTTAAAAAACCCAACCAACCAAAACAAACAAAACCCCACAGACCCACGGGCTAATATTTATTACCTCTTTTATCGAGCTGAAGGTAAGTACTCCTTAAGACTATTGACATACTTGTTTACTGGTCCTAGGTTAGATGGCAAACAGTAACATCAACAAATTTGGTTATTGCTTGGTTGTTGTCAACTATTTCCAGCAACAGATCCAAAGATAGGCAGAATTTTGACAGAAATCAAAGGACCAAGTTTATCTGAAGTGTGATACAAAAGATGTTTCTCATCAAATAACACATTTTTTGAGGGACAGGCACCACAATGAATAGTGTATAATTCCCAGTAAGATAAGTGTACTAGTTTTGGCTGGGATAGAGATAATTTTCTTCATAGCTGGTATGAGGCTGTGTTTTGAATTTGTGATGAAAACAGTCTTGATGATACAAAGATATTTTCATTACTGCTGAGAAGAGCTTACACAGAGCCAAAGTCTTTTCTGCTTCTCATCCCACCCCACCAGCTGGGAGTGCAGAAGGAGTTGTGAGGGGACACAGCCAGGACAGCTGACCCCAACTGACCCAAGGGATATCCCATACACAGGAGAAAGAAGAAAGAAGGAGGGGATGTTCAGAGTGACGTGATGGAGCCCTGCTCTGCCAGGGATGGCTGAACACCTGCCTGCCCATGGGAAGTGGGGAATGAATTCCTTTTTCTGCTTTGCTTGTGTACATGGCTTTTCCTTTCCCTATTAAACTGTCTTTATGTCAACCCACGAGTTTTCTCACTTTTATGGTTCTGATTGTCTCCCTCATCCCACCAGGGCAGAGGGAGAGATCACCTGGGTGGTGTTCAGTTTCTGGCTGGGTTTAAACCACAATGTAAAACCACAGAGAAAAAAACCACAGGGTTATTTGTTTGCTTCAGTAAGACACAATCAGAAACCAGGCAAGAGCTGCTAAACAAGAATCCTGACAAAGTGATGCAGCAGGAGAAGGGATGGCAAAATGCGAGAAAGAACATAGCACCTTTCTAAAAAATTCCTCTCAAGTCCTCCAGACTTATTTTTTGTACCCTTAAGACACAACAGAAAGATTTAGCTAGTGAGAGCTATTTGAATGTAAAATAATCTCAGAGAAAAAAAGAAAGTATAAAAATTGAGTAAATATGGCAAGATGAATGTTATATTATGCATGTAAATTTCTACTGCACACACCAATGCTGAACAGACCTTTCTAACAGAGGTACCACTTCATTGCCAAAGGCAATTTTCTCTTTCCCTTCTGATTTGAACTAATTCTGTTTATTTCTGAAGTTCAGCAAGATTAAGTTCACAAATGTGTCAAAAAATGTATTTCTAATTTTTATTTCAAAACATTTGCCACTATTTCACATAATGGGCTAGTACTGATGTCTTTATATGATGCAACTGGATAAAAAAAAATAAAGACTTTATATTTAAAATTTGCTTCTTATGTGGAGTTGTTTCAAATCACCAGCTTTACCATAAAGATTCTTCAAAAGCATTTGAATGACAAATATCATCCACTCAAGTAACCATTCCAGCTACAATTTTTTCCAACATAAAGAAACATGTTCAAGTTCTGTTCAAATACTGAAAAAATAGATAAAATAACTGTAACAACAACAAAAAAGTAACTTTAAGGGACTATAGTGCAACTGACTATAAATTAGGCAAGCCAAAATTCTGTAAACCTCAAAGTTACCAGTGAAGCTTGCATTTCACAAATACCTCCACATTATCATAGTTCTATTTGGGTGTGCCATACAGAGATAACTTTTTTTTGAACACCCCTATTTTGATCAGAAACATGAAATCAGAAGGGGTATTTGTGTTGGTTTTCTCCTTCAGGGAAAATACAAACATTGGAGGTATGACAAATTAACCAATATACATGTACAGTATTTGTTGGTTAATTCTTTGGTTTAGTTTTCTGATATTTGCAGTCACCTCTCAGGAGCTCTACCAAGACCATTTCTCCAGCTTACAAGTGTATGGAGCATATAAGCCTGTGACAAAATTTTTAATAAATCCAAGCTGGAGAACATCCACTCCTTCTCACCTATGTACAATGCCTTACTTTCCTAGCACAGAGGAAAATCAGACTTGTTTGACCTCATTGGCAGCTACTTTGTCTCCTCAAATCACAAAGTGTTTGCAAATAGCTTATGTGTTGCAGAAATGTGTGTAGGAACTGAATGGCCCAAATTAATATTACTTTTCTTTTTCTTTTCCGTGGCCCCTGTTAAAGATGAAGAAACCTGTGACTTCTTTCAACTTTAGCCACATTCTACAAGCTCCCAAAGGATAACTACTCCTGGTCCTGAGGTTCATACAAGGAGCTTTTAAAAATTGTATCTTAAGGTTTTATACTGGGCTGATGTGAAAACACTTTTAACTATCAAAGTGCTAAACGCAAAGTTCTTTCTCAAGCTGGAACTTATCCTTTTATTCTTAGCATTAATTTTGTTATCTTCTTGTTTATATTTGATCTCTTTCAAAAGACCTGAAGAATAATGGCCTTCTTAACATCATCTCCTGAGAAATCCCCCTTCTGTTGATACAGAAGACCAAAGTTTGTCCTTTTGCTGCTGAAGTGATTATAGAAGTATTTCTTGTCATCCTTAATGTTTCCTGCTAAAGGCATCTAATTTTGAGCCTCGGTTTTCTAAGTACCTCTCTATAAATCATTGTTACTTCTTTATAGCTGTTCTTAGTAAACTAACAAATTTTCTTATCTACATAAAACCAGTGGGGAGTTCATAATTTAGTCAAGTTAGTCTTTAATAATCTTCCTCTGCTGTCCTTCCACACATGGATAATTTCAAATTATGCTCTGAAAGCAGGTCACCTTACTTTCTGTTTTCCTTAGACTGGCCCCCAGGAGATCTTGAAGTTTTATGCATCTGCCTTCTTAAAACCCCTTTTTTCTCTGTCCCTCTAGCAGTTCTTACCCAACCTAACTTCATCAGTATTAGATTTTTCTGGATCAGATTGAAGGCTGTTTGAATAATTCCCATTTTTGCACTGTCCCTGTCAACAATCAACAACAGATCAGTACCAAATACTTTTCAATTAGGCAACCTTATTTTTACCCCCCATAATGCCTCCTTATTTAAACTTCACAATCTACCTAATCTTGAATTCTGTGTCAATATAAACTTTTATTGAAAACTATCTCATCAGCTTCCTGATTTCATCATCTTTTATAAACTGTCAAAATGAAAAGCTTTTCTCCTTTCATTGTGGCACTATGATTTTTGATCTTTATATAGTTGTTGAGGTTATTGCCATTTTGCTTATGTTCTCCTCTAAGCTTTTTAAAGCTATTTCCCTAAGCCAGTCAGCAAAGACCCCACAACATCCTTGCCCAGTGCCTAAATCAATGTGTGTTTAAAAAGCCAGAATTGTCTTGGTGATATCTGATAATGCATTAAACATCCTCTCCTCCCCATCCTTCACAAATAAACAAAACATTGAAATCTCTTCAATCAAGTACTCGATATCATGTCCCAGTCTTCACACCCACAGACCTGCCCAGTCTATTTGACCAGTAATTTCACAGGTATTAAAGTTCTGTTTGATGTAAATTCAGATTTCCATCAACTTCAAGAATTCTATAGTTCAGAATTCATTGTGTATGACCAGACATTTGCTCTATTCTTTCTCCAGCTGGAGTAAGAGCCTTGGAAAGGAGGGGAGGAACAACGACACAGTGACATAGGGACAACAACTGAATCACAAAGTGTTGAAAGTTCTGCCACACGGCTTCAGGTTGTGCTCATGGTGCTCCACTGGACTACACATCACCGCCCCACTCACTTACACATTAAATACTATCACCTGTTAACAGCAACAGAGTGAAAAAAATATTTTCCTAAACTATTCTAAAAACATGCAAATTTCATTGTATATTTTCCACACAGTTTACTTTTAAGTAGAAAGATACATGGAAAAAAACTGATAGTTGGGATCTTAATAAATTAAAATGGCAATTCTACGAGGTATATTATCTCATTAGCAGAAAGCATTTCTTCAAATGAAAATGATCATGACAGCACCATTTCAGAATACAAAAAGAAAACAACATTCACCAGGGACTTTTCTTGATTGTTCAAATAATGAGTTTGAGGATGATGTATCTGAATTAATACTATCTAGAAACAGAAAGTAAATTGAAATTAATTTGGTAGATAGGCCTAAAAAATATCTTCACTAGATATCAACATACATGCAGGAACTATTCCAATGCACTCTGAAAAGTTTAAGGACTGAGGACATGAAAGCTGTTCTCATTTTGACTGACTTATATGGCCAAAAATGAGTCCTTTTTATAATTCTGAATATTGTCATCAGGGCCTACTTGTTGGATATGCAAAACAGACTACAGGAATAAAGCATACAGTTGAAAGCATCCCAAATGCCCATAGCAGCATCTCAAACGAGCAGCTTCCTAAGTGAAAGCAGCAATCACTAGGGATGGCAAAGCACAGGAATGACAGACAAGAGTTGGGACACTTTTCCACCTAATAAATTCCAGACTTTGAGTTTTGTGGTTCAGCTGAATATTGGAATGGAACTACCCAACCTTCCTTCTTAAGCGATTAAGTTTATCATGCCAGTGTTTTCCTGTGGGTTGATGGAAGTTTCTCCTGGTTAACATTTAGTTTCTCTTTTTAAAACAGGTGCCAATTTACAGGTGATTCTGTACCTACATCCTTATTTTTGTTTTTAACCTGAAATACCATACTGTCAATTTAAAGTCTAAATCATAATGAAGGACTTCAAACTAGAAACCTCAATATCAATGTTTCATCACAGAATTATGTAAAAAAGAACAGAAAGAGAGAAAATCCCACTACACCTGACTATGATCAATAAAGACAGGATCTATAACGAAGATCACATTTTAAACAGGACCTCAAGTTTATTTTTGTAGTAAACCTATTGCCTATTGTTTTCAGTCAAAAAATTGCATATATGATGGATTGGGGGACACCTCAAAAACTAACTTTGAAACAATGCTGTTTTTCAAAACCATCTCTGAATCTAGAAATTAAAACACTTGCTTATACAAATTTCTGAGCCTAAACAATAGACTCTCTGCTTAAAGGCAACAGTTAGTGAAAGGTACACTTAGAGGGAAGATCAACTGGTTGCTTTTAAAAATCCTGTTCTCCTAATCAAAGTCTTCTGGCATCACAATAGTTCCCAAAGCTACATATACAAAGCATGACAAAGTAAATCCATCAGGAACTGTTTCCAGCTATTGTTTGGGATCAAGCAAAAAAACAGGTTTGCAAAATAGATCTGAGAAAAGCTGTTTCTTCACAAAGCAGTAACAGGGAAGAATAATGGAGGAGAAATGGAAGAAAGAAAGAGGCAGCTGATTTTTTAATCAATTTTTACTCCCAACTTGTGACTACTGCACTGAAAGACCCTCCTGAAGCATTTCAAGTAAAATTAATGCTCAGACCTGTTAATTTTCCTGAGGTATAGTCACGAGTGTGGAACTTTGCTCAAGATCCCTTTTCAGTTTGAACTGACTCATTCCGTTTCTTGTATTCTCCAGTATTAACTGAACTACGAAGTGAAGGGCTACCATTCAGTGTGCAGTTAATACAGGTAAAAGAAGGAAAACAAGACTGCTCCAGATGGTCTACCAGAGCTGCAGACAAAATATGTGTGATGCTTATGAAATTAAATTAGGAATGAACTGACTGCATGTACAATAAGAGTAAAATAACTTTGCCTATGCCAGTACAGGAACCTCACAACAAGAGGCTTCTATACACAAATTGCAACTCAAGAGCCAGGTGTGTGTTTATGAGCTCTGGGCCCTTGAAATATGATAAATTCACCATGGGAAATAAAGATAACTAGCTTTGAAGAAAGTTTGCTTTTCTCTTCCAGCACTCATGTGCAAGCAGTACCAAACATTCCCTTCTCCCTCTCACCTCCCCTGGCAATTCATGAGTCATTATGGACCATTTCAATACTTTACCGAGCTGGGTATTGGCTCACACTCAGGTGAAAGCTCTGCATTCAGACACTCTGCAGGAGCACCTGTTCTAGCAAACCTTTCCCAGCAATGTGCAAGTCTGTGAGGGTTTTGCAGCAGATAACAAGCACCAATGAAAATATTACTCCTGTTCCCTCAGTACAAGAAGGATGAGCCCCCACTCCATTTATGACATGAATAAAGGTTTGGGAAAAGCGAAGTATTTGGTATCTTTTGTTACCATGGTGATCACTCCTTTGGAAGGCCAACTGATTTCAGTTTGTTGACAGAATGATTTGTAACTGAGTTTCAAAAAAGTATGGTGTTCATCATATTTTGACTGAAACAACTCATTTTTAGTTTTGCCTTTTACCTTGTTTTTGGCTTGCAGAACAATATGGCTAAAACACAAGAAAATCTGTTGATGTTATTTACTGTTCTGAAGCCTCTGGCACTAACAAATGAAGAGGTCTGCTGTTCAGCACCAAAAATGTCTTCAGTGGTTAGCATGAAATGCCTTATCACTTGGCCCCACAGGACCAAGGAGGAGACAATTTATTTTAGATGCATTGTACATGACAGTCTGTCTGCAGTGAAAGACTCTGCATCTTCAAGTGCTTAGCCAAAATAGAGAGTGTACAAGTTCAGCTACAGATAATCACTGGAAGCTGCTCGATTGGGACATTATCCCATACAGGAGGGAAAACAAGGAAGTGCTAAATCATTTTTATTCAACTAAATATCATCTGAAATTCACAGCTGCTCATTTGACAGAGTAGCCCCTGGTGCACAGGCCCAGCACACTGCAACATGATCAGGTAGTGTGTGTTGCAGGGAAGTGCCCCAGCTGGGGCACTACCAAGCCTGGTACTCAGAGGAGTCCAGGAACAGCAGGACTTTAAATATTTTAAGGCAGCAAAAGCAATTGCTGTTACTAAGAGTAGTTCTGTTCTCCTTTAGTCCCAAACATTCCACCCAGTCCACAGCACTCTGAGCCCCTGTGCCAGCATGGCCGTGTGTGGCTGCACTTTCGTCTGAAGGCCAAGGCTGAGATAAAGTCTAAGGCAAAAAGGCTCATCATATGGCTATGGAGGTATGAAAAGGAGGAGGAGGTAAAAAGAAGTGCCTATAGCTTTGCTTCTGTTCCAGTGCTAAGCAAAACCTTCTTTACCTCCCTCACATTTTTTCCAGATATACAGCCATAACTGGATATTTAATATGTGAGCTTTTATGATATTTGAATATTTAGAAAATGCTACTAGGACTTCAGAATATTTTGTACAATATGAGTTATTTTTTCTAAGTTTTATATTTATGCTCCCATATCATAGTTCTTTCTTCTTTGATGTTTATTACCAGGAACATCATATTAAAGCAGTGCAATCATCAAGAACTCTGAAGTTTGTGAAGAGCTATTGCTGATCCCTCAAGCTGGTCACCTGTTTCTCTTTCAGGTACTGCAGTCAACATTCTGCCAAGTATTACAGTGCCAAGTAAAGAAGATTTATTCTCCAGCAGCTTTTCATAGCAGGAGATGATACCTGAAAGACTTAACAGGTGCTTGGCCACCACCAAACCAGCTGTACCTAAAATGTCTTGTTACTGTAAAACTGAAAAGTACCAAGCAAACTCCATTAACAAGTCTCTGATACAGATTTCTAGGATTTATTTTTTTAGGTGCTGATTGGCTTTGGTTGAAAGCCAGACACGGGTCAGTGAGTCTCACTGGAAATGGACTTTCGGATCCAGAATCAAGACTAAAAAAAATGTACACCAAAGAACATTTATTGGTTCAGTGTCTATATAACTCATAGGAATATGGACAGACAATGCTAATGTTTCTGTTCTGTCACTCCAAAATTGGAAATGATTGCCTCCACTTTTTTTAAAGAGTGCATATTCTTGCTCAAATTTTTGGAGCAAAAGTCCTACACAAACATTCATTTTGACATAAAATAGAATTTTTCAAAATCAGATTTTTTTTCAGGGCCAAAACCAGCCACAAATTGAGAGGAAGTTCAAATTATACTGTAGTGAAGATGACCAAAATGGCATTATTATCCAGACAAGGGAGCACAATATATCCATTACAACCATTCCACATATTACAGAGCAGTATCCCACAGTTTACAGAGGATAATTGAAGAGGATAAAAAAGTAAAAGTAATTTCAGATTAAATGTTTTGGAATCCCCACACAACCTCATTTGCAATAAGGCTAAAATACAGAAGCCAATACTCTGATTTTCCCCTATTAACATTCAGAGATGTATAGCAAGACTTCTCCTAAGAATCCCTCCATTTTTTTAAAACCAGACAATAGAAGAGAATAAAACAGATAGATGCATGGTGTCCAGAGAAGGGCACTAAAATCCATCATTTAAAATAAGGTCTGCTACCACATACTCCTGAGCATGCCAATGCTCTGGTCTCATTACACCTGAAAGTAAACCCTCCAAAAGAGGTAATTAGAACAGTAGCTTGATATTTATCAGGGAGATGCCATTCCCCAGCATCTGAGTTGGTTTACTCTACACTAATACTGAGCATAAATTTCATCTTTTATTGATTTATAAATACTTCATACTATGTAAAATATTGTCAGATTATAACTCTCTCTTCATAAAATGGCAAGCAAACGTCCAGCCATCTGTTTAGCTAATGAGAACAATCACCCAGGCTACTTTTCAACCATAATGCATCCCAGTTTGAAACTGCTTTCAGTGTAAGCACCTGTTCATACATATCAATTAAAATGATAATTACTCCGTTAGTGAATATAATCAAAACAAAATAGTTACAGCTCTATTGTTTACCAATTAAGACTGCAGAGTTCACTGCTGATATATTTGTGTGTTCATTTATTTTTCTTCCTTACCATTCAGACCAATTTCACACTAATTTAAGGCAATATATGTTTCAACATTTGAGAAATTACATTTATAAAACAGCAAAACTGCACATACTCACCTGGAAAGTGTCTCTTTCTATGACAGATCTTGCTAATGTACCTCCCCATGAAAAATAGAGGACACTTGTTCCGTGAAAGAGAGGGCCATCCTTTCCAAGTTGAATAAGTGAATGATGGAGATAAGCAAGAATGGTAATTCTGTTCTTTGTTCAGAGTTCTTACTACAGGGTAATTGTCAGACTTTGGGTGATTTTACTAACAATTATTAGCAATTAACTCATTATAAACATTGGATTGTGATGGCTTTTTACAGCAGACATGTTAAAACTCAGCACAGACAGTATTCTCAGAAGCCTTATATGTCCTCTCCACAAAATGCAACACTGCTGTTACACTGCAACACTGCCAGTTTTGCTCAAAGTTATTCTCACTGTAGAAAAGAATTCTTCATATCTGTATTGTTTACTATTCTCAAAATCTCTCTGAAGTATGATTTTACCTAGATGAGGGCCTGTGCTCCTGTGTGGTGACCAGAGGTACATTTTTTGGAGGATCTCACTGGTACAATCCCCTGGCTGCTCTTTACCACAGTGAATACTGTTCTCTGTTTTCAACATGGGTGCTGGACAGTCACTGTGCCACTCCCAGCTCTGATAGGCTGTTTCAAAGATTCCTGTTTCTCGAAAATCAATTTATCATGCAACAGTCATAACAGCCTCAAACTTCTGCCAGTGCTCCATGGGCACCACAATAAAGTCAGTGGGGGTGAATACAGTGAAACCTTTGCACAAGTAAAAACACATTCTTACTGCCTTGATGTCCCTTTAGTTTCCCCCTATGCCGAGATCAAATCACATCTTCCAAATGCACCATCCTCCTATATGCTCTGGGCTTCAGGTATTGCTGGAAATGTATTTCTTCTCTAACTGATCTTAATTCAGTGTTCACAGACATAATTGATGTTGAGAATGCAATTGCTGTGAATATGGACTGTAACTTTCATATGACTTTAATTTGCTTTAATGTACAAAAAAAAAATAAAAGCGCTCTCCAAAACAATACACTATATATAATAACCTAAGTAAGTTTCTTCCTTGCTAGCATATAATAGGTTTAGCCAGTTGACATAAGTAAGAACTGCATAAAGACAGAAATGTAACTGCATGTATTACACCCATAACCACGTTGATGCACGAGCTCCCACAGCAATGCTTGTGCATGTGTAAGAGATTCTCATGTTGAAACTGCTTTTTTTATGCATGCTGGAAAATGAAATTCATTCATTCCCTTTAACAAGCTGAGAAGCAACTTCTGTGTTTCCATGAAAGAGACCTGAGTCTCATTCTGCCTTTTGTAAAGGTCCTTCAAACACCTGTTTTCCATAACTTCTTAGACTCTTACTGGCATCACTGTACAAGTCAGGACTGGGACTGAATTCAGGGGTCCTCACTCCACAGAAGTTAAATAGGATAACACATGAGGTGACTTCTCTGATGACTGTGGCTACATGAAATGTCTGCTGGAACAGGCATGGATCAGGAAACTTTGCTATTCACATCTGCTCATCTTTGTTACCAAATGGAACCCGGTACATCTATCACACAAGAAAACTATTTTCTGGTTTATGGCTATACAGTTATTTTTGCCTCCAGGGAAATTCACCTCAAGAATTACGATGCAAAAGAACATTTATATTTCATATAAAGTATGCTGTAACTAGCAGCACTGTGAGAGATAACACACTTTGCCCATAGGTGCCTTTCCACAGTTCACTGAAATGTGGATGTTTGGTACAATAGATACTAAATATTTTTCTTAGGCCGTTTACTCACACCATCCATCACAAATTGACATCAGTAAACATGACTATGTTAACCAATTGCAACACTTTCCAAGACAGTAGAGGTGCCTGGAAACTGACAGTGATTTTAATATTAGCTTTGACTGAGATAAATTCTGACATAACTTCCACCACATATATATAATTCTCTAAAGACCGTGATAGACAGAACCCATTTTATGTCCTGAGAGCACCAAGTGCACCTTGTCATTTTGAAAGATTTGTTAGCCTGAAGTCACCCTGAGCCATCACGACCAAAAAAGCAATTGTCTAGAGTGCAAGAAACCTGGAATGAAAGAAAATTGATTTTTAAAATGGATCATATGTATTTACAGACTTTTGCTTAAAGAATTGAAAATGTTCCTCGGTTTGTTTCCACATAAATAATTATTCTCTGACAAAATAACCACAGGAATAAGCCATCCTTTTTGCACAAAGTTTTCATTAAAAATGGGACAGGGAACTGTGGTCATATGGCAGACAAAGAAAAGAGTTCCTTGCTCCAGATCTAACATTTAAACTGTCACTTCTTTGTGCAATTAGTACAGAAAACATAAGATTTTAGTGCAAAAGCATTCATACTTACATTAAATTCACAGAGATGCATGAAAAATTTCCATCCGGTCTCACCAATATTTCTGTCCATCCCTCCTGTATCAGCTTGTGTTTTCAGTTCCCTGTCTGCCCATAGATTCTGTAATTGCCTTTTTATCAACCACATGAACTGTGTACTGGACATTCCATTTTTACTGATTCTTGGTCTTTCAGTAGCTAATTTATGATAATTCACTCCTGTCAAATTTCAGACTAGTTTTCATTCAAAGGCACCACAGGTAAAATAAAATTGTATTATTGACATTAATCAACTATTTCTGAAATCCACCCAAAGAAAATATCTCTGTCAGAGATCTCACAGTCAGTGACCATACTGAAAACTCCATCAGCTTCAATGTACTTTGGATTTTCTCCTAGATAGCATCAGCACCATGTTGAGATTTTTCATGTCAAATATTTTTCATAGTCATCTGAGAAACAAATTTCATTATGCTAAGCATTTGCAGCAAAGTCTTGTTGAATTATAAAAGAAAAATTATTAAAGCTGATTTTCCCATATATGGAGAATTATAACAGATGAGCTTTATTAACATAATTTAGGAATTCATAATGGAACTGAAAACACAAGGTTCAAAAATATTTCTTTGCTTTTTCACTTGTAGACAATGGCTGAGATGCACTGTCCTAAAGCTGCCAATTAACCATTGGCAGTGATGGCTAACACCAAATCATCAACAGCTGACCTGTCGATGTTGTTTCTACCACCTAGCTAAGCCTTCCTAACCAGAACACATCCCTGGTATTCAAACAGCCACTTCTTACTGCTCCCTCCGGAGCGCAGACTCCCTTGTTTTCCCTGTAGTCTGGCTGCTGGGATACAGTGGGTTACAGGAAGAGAGGGTGAGAAAAGAAAACAGGAGAAAGGCATCAGCCTTGGTGCTTTCCTCATCTGCTTTCTCTTTCCTCAGATAAGCAACTTTGAAAGTAGAAGAACAGAAAACATCATTTGTATCCCTGCAGTCAACATGGATCTTTCCTTGTGACTCTCCAAGACCACAGTTCCCTGTGATAGCTCCTACTGAGTAAGGGAAGCAGAAGGTCTTAAGAAGGCCTTAAGGCTTTTCCTCTATGCTGGCAGATCTCTGGCAGTTCTCTTCAAGTCTGCTTGGTTCTCAGTGGCTCTCAGTCACAGCTGGAACTCTTCATGCAGCTGGATTTGAAAAGTAATACAAGTTGATGCAACCTCATCCTTTTTTCTATTCTTCCAAAGGGCCTTTCCTTCTTCCTTTCTTAGTACTCACAGAAGCCATCATGTTTGCCTTTCTGTCTGTTTTTTTCCCCAGAATTGCCTGTAGCTCTTTTCTGACTAGAACTTTACTATGTGCAAGTTATTGTTTCTTAATTAACTGCCCACCTAAATTCAATTTATATCAGCAGTATAGCCTGGTCCCCACCTACTTATCACTGAGTGTAAACAATACAGTTTATATCCTTGCCCACACCAAGATGACTAAAGTCATCTGCAATGAAGCAGTAGAGAGACTCAGTTCTGGGAAACAGTGTATATCCACATGGAGTGCAGGAACTAACAGCCAGCAAGAGGAAATCCCAAATATCCCTTAGGAGAGGGATAGCTTCTTCTACCCCTCACTCACTTGGCTTAAGAGAGCACCAAGGCAGACTCAACTGCTCAAGCTTAATGTTGTTGCATGGGTCACTGCATAGAAAAAAGCCCACAAATAATAAATTGCTGTCTTGCTACTTTGGCTTTCCTATCATACTCTACTCAGTGTTTTCAGCTGGAGCTAAGGAAACCAATCCCAGATCCCATGCTTACAATGGACTAGTACACAGGTACTCCAAAGCAGACATTTTAATTGTGCGCACATATACTCAATGGTAGATACCTAAAAAAAGAAGAAAACTAAGAGCCACTATCAAATACTTACGGGCTACTCAGAAAGTATCTCGTGAAAACATCAACAGACAAAATTACTTCCAACAAATTTTGTTTCAGTCAAAGTGAAAATATGCTAAAGACAAAAACCCCAGATACATCAAATATTATTTTGTATGGTTTTATTTTATGAATAATAAGTAAAACAATTAATTTCTCAGAAAATAAAACTGCTGCAACCCTTATGCATATGTTCTAGCAGTGTGTTTGATTTAATCC
>JAOXXN010000082.1:7662640-7679526 GCA_026770055.1 Myrmophylax atrothorax
TCATTCATTTGTTCTCCGTTATGGTATTTCAGTCAAACATAAACAGCTTTCAAACTTCATTTGCAAGGAAGCTACTTTGAGCCAAGTGTTTGCTAACTTCAGAGCAATAGCTTGAGAGGTCTTCACAGGCATTTAGCTCTTCTTCCAACTATTCACAAAGCAACTGAGACTGAACAGCTATACACATGCACATGTGTAGGTAAGAACCAATTTATGATGACACACAGAATAAGTTCATAAATTCTTTCCCCCCACATACACTGTGATATATGATGGCTTCCTGGTACATTCCTCCTATTTCTAGTAGTTTGTAGCATATTAAATCATGCCTCTGATTCAGCTATGCTCAGTGGTTTCCATTTAATTGGTACAGTTGGAAAACATGCTGCCATTGGTTATGTAGAGGGATCTGCTACAGTCAGTGACCGAAGTGGAGAAGAAGGGAAGGGCATAAAGAAGGTGGGAGTGGAGTACAGCATTGAGCCTTGTGTCTTACTAAATAAGCCCAGAAATCCAGTCTATTGAGGAAAGTCCCTTTGATGCTACAAGTGACATGGCCTGACTGTGGTGGAATTCAGCTAAGCCATCATCTGCCTGGAAAAGCCCATTTACAAAGGGAATGGCGGTTTCAAAATGAATCCCTAGAACATTTTTTCAGAGGGGAGGCCACTGACAAGGCTGTACTGCAGAAAGAATGGACTGTGAACAGAATTATCTGCCACAAGATAACTCACTGCAAGGTCGAACATTGACCTTGCACTGATGAGGCAAAAGAGGCTCTCAGGAGGCAATAGAAGAGGAGTTGTTTGAAAGTGGAATTGGGCCAGATCAGCTTCCTTTTAGAAGACTGCAAGCAACTGTTGCTGCTTTCTGAGAGGATTAAGTACCCACAGAGGACAGTTAGAACCTTTGGGGACATTCACCCCGATGTGCCAAAAGTGAGGATTTTTCCACCTCTTGCCTACTGCACTTTGTTCTCAAGACCTCACAAAAGCCTACTTTGAATATTTTCTATTAGAAAAAGGTCTGAATCTCACACCAAGAATAAACCAATTAGAATAATATAAATATGAGTCACCAGAATAATTAATGGATCACCATTAAGTACTCAGGGCATACACTAGATGAAGTGGGAAAGGCTACCTCATTCCTCCTCATAGGCTGCTAAGCAGAATTCCAGAGTTCCTTTACTAAGTTTATTTGAAGTCCTGCACCATCCCCCAAAGCAATGGGCACTCTGGGCACTCCAGAGAGGGATGGCTGTGACATTTTGCATGGTGGCCTCCTGAAGGCCTCTGCTGCTACCCAAGTGCTCCAGCACCCCTGTGATGCCCCCGACACTGTGAACCTGCTAAGGGACATTCAGCCTTCAGCACAAAGTAACTCAGTGAGTCAGATCTGTCCTTCACCTTCTTGAGAGGAAAACCACACAGTGCCTGGAAACAAAGAACTATAGACAAAAATCTCTGTCAAGGCCCACAGCTGCTAAACATCTGTCCATCTACTTGCTATCCCATCCTCAGCAGGACCTGAAAATTTTTAACCTTTCAGTGGGTTCTCAGTTAAAAAATTAATGATGCATTTGCAACACTAAAAATCAGCTTCTGAAAGTATGATCTGTACCTTTGATTACAACCTTCTTCCATCTGGATAATAAAGGCAGTAATTTCTGGGTTTTAAGAGAAGTTTGGGGTTGTTGATTAAATATTTACTACTGCTAAACCCTACTTCTTCTTAAAATGTGGAAGATTTTAAAATACAAAAGATCTCCTTTAATCTGTAGCTATTTCTGTACTCCTCACACAGAGTGCAGCTTTTTAATTCTCTGGTTTAACCTAATTGCACATCATAAGTGAAATGCTTAGACAAAACATTGCATAACTATTGGCCAGGGAAAAAATCCTAAAATTTAGTCTCTGAATCTGAGTAAGTAAAATGTGAACTGAAAAAGATACAGATTTTCCTCACATAAAAAAAAAAAAAAGAAGGAATACTATTGAAATTAGAAGTCATCCAAGTAGTAACAACTGTAACAATTCAACTGGTTGCATTCAATTACTTCTGTTTGCGGTGGTGGGTGGTTTTATATCCATATAATTTCGTTTTTAAATTAAGTTGCTATGGTCTTCCTTTATATTTTCCCCCTCTAAATTTAATATTTCACATCAGATCTCTGTTAATTATAATTTTCAATGGAGAGATGATATATAATTAGATGTAATTATTCTCATTATGTAATTGCAACAACATAAATTAAAATTTACAGGAAAAAAAAGAAGAAAAAATAAAATTACAAGAAAAATAATTTAAACAAGTGCATGAGTAATAAACTAAAAAAAAAAAAATAAAAGGAAAGAAAAGGGAACTGATAAAGTAAAAAAACCCTGCTCAGTATTACAAGACTAGGAGCAAATCAAACAACTTATTAGCCTGGAGATTAAAAGCATTTAGAATATGAATCCCTCTCCTTCCCAAAATGGAAGCATTTCTATTAACCAGGCAGTAAAAGTCCCTGGATTTATTCATCAGTGATATCTGAAGAACCAACACACTTCTCCTTTAGCCATTATATTTCATCCTCTTCTACTGCACTGCAGATTGTACACCCAGTCTCCTACATTTGCTTAATCGTTTTGGTTCTGGATAACTGTGGAGGTAAATGTACTTCTTTGGCTTCACGCAGCAGACACCAAGAGTTTAAAGCTACTCTCTCTGTAACTGGCAATAATACTTCTGAGGTAAATCACACAGAAAATGCTGATGAAATTAGGATATTAGGAGTCACTCCATTGTGACAGAGTGAGGTCAGGCTGAGAGAATCTGGTCTAGAAGCCACAGAAAGGTGCTAGCTCTGCACTGGATCATTTAGTGCTTTACCACTGTGATCAGTGGCTTGCAAAAGAAATTTGAGATTGCTCTTTAATGTCTCTTTGGCAGTGACTGGAAAACATGAACAGTTTTTGTCTCTGCTTTCACTGCTGACATTGTCAGTTATATGGACAGGGTGAGGTACAGACTACAGCAAGCAAAGGGAGACATTCGCAAGAGTTTCTTGTTTAAAATTTAGGTAACTCTCAGCTCCTAAACCTCTGGCTCTATTCTGTTCCTAACCTACAGGTCTTAAAAACTGCAAGAGCTGTCTTTTAAAAGCTTAGACACTCACATTTTACGGGGGCTTAGCTAACTGTGAAAGTACCATTTGATTTAATGACTGAACTTTGCAAGGTGAGAGGAAGGATTTTTTGCAGTCTGTGTCTACAGGAGATGCCAAACACTCTCCAGGTCTCAGGAATTACAGGTGGTCAGATGCTGTCTTTATGTAAGGCATTTCAGTAGCAGCAGGGGCAGCTCACTATATTCCTGCAGTCTTTTCTGGAGGATTCAGCCTATAATACTTGTGAATTCTCCATTGTAAGCATTGGTAGGAGCTTAAGACACCTGGATATTATTACACTCAGTATCATTTAAATAAGCGAAAGCTGCATCCCATAAAAATTAATTATAGCATTATTTCATAACTATTCTTTGGGACTCTGAGGAAGAAGCAAAGACCTATAAGTAACATTTGCTTCCAAGACCAAAATGTGCAAGTTATGATTTTGTGGCAGCATATGGGAGGCTGTTGGTAAAGTAACAGATGCACGTTAAAAATCCAGTATGGGCTGGAGGAAAACATTTGGTTTTTCCCATAGAATAATTCATCATATGCTCATAGGGAGAATATCCACAGGGCTCTGCTCACCAAAGAAATGGGAGCAATTTTCATACTGCAAGCACATAGTACCCCCATTATAGAAGTCAGAACCTGGAATGACTGTTGTTCAAGTGTATCCTGGTATCTTTGAAGAGTGACAGACTTTTCTTCTTCTGGGACAAAATATAAGTAATCAGTCATGCCTTTTGTTCTTATCATACTACACACAAAAAAGCAGCTTTACTAGCAGCTTTAAAGCAGCTTTGTATTTCAAGCACGTTTCATCAAGTGCTCTTTTGTACAGAGTATTACTGAATTTGGATCTCTCCAAACTGGATATGCTAAAAAGAGACAATGTGTTTGCTTCAACGAAGAATTTACCATTCCTTGTATCCACACACAAAGTTCAAACAAACAAACAGTACAGGTTTTATGCATAAAAAGCCAAAAGAGTTATAAGATCAAACCTAACCACACACTCTGGCAGCTAGGTGATATTTAGGCCTGATCTGAACTCAGATTTAACAGAAATAAGAATAGTCATACCCATAAAAACTTGTATAAGATTCTTAATTCAATTTAAACCATACATGATAATTCACACTAAAATCCACCACTTGCTCCAGTGTAGCCAGATATGTTTTTTTAACATGCTTCAAGTTTCACCACACCCATACATACTGTAAATTTTAAAAAGGCTTGGGCAGTAAACTTGTGGTGCTTGACCAGTTAAGCAAAAATCAGCCAGATCACTGTGATTCAGTTCTGCCAGAGCTGAAAGAGCTATTAGGGTGCTGAGTAAACAGTCCCCTTGTCCCTCCTACCTGCACGCTTGTTTCCTGTACTTATTCTCAGCTTCATTTCTTCTTTCATGCCAGCACCCACACTTGAATCAGCCCACCCACTTTTCATCTGCCAAGCAATCATCCATCGCCCCTTAAATCTTACAGCTATTTGGCAATGACTCCCAGTGCTGTTCTCCAAGGATACTCTCATCCTTCCCTCTTCGAACAGTGAGCCAGTGTCACGGAAGTATTTACAAATGCTGTAGTAGAAAGCTTAGAGCAGCAGCTCCAAATGGAATAAAACCATGCCCATGCAAGAGTGAATAATAAATGTAAACATGCAGTGTCGCCTAGAGACTGCCATCCTTTTTTCCATCTACATTCCTCCTCAGAGAGCCAGCTCTAGCTGGGGATTTGTTAGGTACATTACATGGAGCAAAAAAGACAGGAGAACAAAATTACATTTGAAAAAGGTGATTTGGGAGCCAGGACTGATGGGTTGCACCTGACATTGCACTCCACATTGCTGTCTTTGGTGGAGGATATCAATTTAGCTGACATCAGCTTCTTATGATACATTCACTTCACTGAAAGATTTCTAAGAAGGAAGAGAAAAATCTCCAGGCTCCAACTCCTCAGCATTTTTAATGAAGTTGAGGCTCAAAAGCAAAGGGGTCTACTGGAAGAAGGAAAAGCAGAGAGTGAGTACCAGAGAGAAAAGATCTCAGCACTGGCAGGTACCACTGTTACTGTGATTTTTGAGACATGGGAAAACGTGAGGTCCTTATTATCTGAAGGATGCTGGAATCATTCTGCAAAGTCACAAAAACTACTGGTCTCCAGCAAACAGACAATACACCAGATGTCCTTCACAAAAAGTGAAGGTGAGTATTTACAATAGGGCCTCAATTTCAACAATCAAGGGCCTAAACAACAACAAATACATATAATATATAAATATATGAATATATGAGTAAATATATATATATAAAATGAAATCAGTAGTTTAACATACTGTTAAACTCTGACAAGAGTATTCTGTTTATCATTCCCCTCCAAACTTTTTTGAATAAAACAGACTAAAGAAACAAAGTATTTGGAAATATACAGCAAAACACTTTTTTCCACATGCTATAGATCTCATTCTAAAACAAAAAATAATTATTTAAATCATGATATAACATATAAGAAAACCTTGCTCATACAAAGATCATTCACATGATGTAATCACTGTAAGAAAGAGGTGGAAAAATGAAGCAAGCAATGCCAGGTGACTGTATTCAGTCAACAGATTGGCTTTTCCAGCAGTTTTACTATTTTCTTCTCTGATTTTGCACCTCATGTGCTAAGTTTAAAGTTTCAATGGCCAGCTGCTCCTCTTTAAAGAAACATCACACATGAATAGCACTATAAAAGCAACAGCTCAGCAGAACTGTTTGATAGGTACCGGAGCAACGAACTGAAATATTGATGGTTAGCAATTCATAATCTCTTGTTAAGAAAACTATCATACAAAACATGGCACTTGGACCTAAATCCACCTTCCACACACCATCTTGTGAACTCAATTAGCATAATCATGGACAACTCCAAATACTGAAATTACTTTATACAAGTATTCCTTCTTACAAACAGTCATTTTTCAAGAGGCCTGGTCTTCTGGATCTCTCAAGTAACTGCAAGTCAGCTCTGCAGCTGACTTTCTGAGAAAGTCATAGAGTAAGAAACAGAGAAGATCCCACACATGCAATTAGAGGTGAGAATTTTTGCATAAATGCTTCTGGCAACATAAAGGATATCCTCAATTCAAACTCTATGTCTGAAGAACTTTGTTTAATATATCAAACTAAGGACTAGATCATGGCATGTCCCATTCACACTGTACAAGACATCCAGGGCTTTTCTCTCCTCCTCACGTTGTTCAGTTTAAGTCAATTATTTTAAAATAATTAAATTCAATAAACCATGACAGATTAAATAAAAACTAATCAAAGTACATAAATTACTGTTTTCACATGTGTCTTTTGTTTGGGCAACACAGCCAAAAGAACTGGATGATGGGAGTGGACAAAAATGAATAAAGAGAAAAAAAACAGTAGTTGGGGCACATTACAACTCATTAACTTTCCTGCCTGTTCTGCTGCAAAACAGACTTTATATCAGCTAACAAGACAATCTAATGAGACCTATCAGGGGACTGTATAACAAGATTAGGAGAGGGACCAGTAGCAAGGCTGTTTCTGCACAACAGAGAAAAGGATTTGTATTTAATTAACAGCATTTATCTCAACAGTCCATTCCTAAGGAGTAGTCTGATAAAAGCAACCAGTCTCTTGAACCAATTGGTCATTTAACCTCACAGACAGTTTTAAAAGCATAAATCTGGGATAACACTTGTTGGTAACTGTGAGGATATACTAGAACTAGTATTTGGTTGGCACCAAAATTAAAGTTGGATTTAACATCTTCCATTTTCCTTCCAAATAATCCTTACCAAAACACATGCACATGGTTCCTGTTAGTGTGTGTATGTGTCTAGCTCATGTCATAAACACAATGGACTGAAGACTTTAGGGGTTTTTCATTAACCCAGGCCACAGCAATCACAACATGTTTGTGCTGGAATGAAGAAAAGTAGCACCCCGGTCTGTCCAATGAGGCATGGAGATTAACTGCTAAAGCCTAAACATTGGTGCCTGACAGTTAGTAATAAAAATATTTTTTATAATAATATTAGAAGAACCCTAGGAGAAGCAAATGCCACAGAAGGCTTTGTTTTAGTACTGAGTTTAAATGTCACAAGTTTCTGCCTGCTAGACCTGCATTTGAATGATACTTCTAGTAATTCTTCACTATTATTTTTCCCATTGCTCCCTGAAAAGACACTGGCAAGTTCTTTAAAAATAGCTTCACATGTAAGTACAAAATGAAAAATGTTGAAATATTTAGAGAACAAGTACCTAAACACTCCTGAAGAGTTCCTGAACTTGAGCAATTTAAAACAAGCAGCATTCTGTACAGCTGACTGATCTAAAAGTAAGAGAGACTGTTGTACTCACCCCTAGCTACAAGAACAATACAAATACAGTGAAGCTTATTCTTTAATTCATATTTGTTCAGAACAATTGAACTGACATGCTCCAGTGTGAACCTCAGGCCCTTTAAGAATCAGAGAAGTCATCATACAGGCAAAACCATCTTGTTCCCCCTCCCACCTACCTTGGGGAAAAAAACCAAACCAAATAGCCTAACAGTTACTCCAACATAAAAAAAAAAAAAAAAAAGCCAAGTACAAAATACTGTTGCTTATCTCTGCTGGAACTTTCAGGTGTATTGTCAGTTCCATTGTCATTGTATTTGTTAAGTTTACTTAAAATCATTATAATTAAGCAACTAATTGGCATGTAAAACTTTGTGATGATACTGAAGCCTCTAAGGCTGTTCATTACATGGACAGTAAAATACTGTGTAACTCCTGTTGTCTCTAATTTTCACTATTAACACTGTCTCTAGTTTTAGACTTCTGTAATACAGCTGACACATTTGGTGCAAGGCTCATGGCTACAGCAGATCTTTTTAAGGCATGAACTTTCTACAAGATCATTCTATTAGTTTACTCCATGTCCCTTTCAAGGATTCTGATTCACATGATAAATTGGGAAATCCTTTCACAATTGTCACTGCAAGGGGCTGCTCAGCAGCATTTTGCATAAGCACTTTAATAATCAGATTCTACTTCACTGTATGAAAACCGGAGTAAATCTTCAGCTGCATAATTCAACTGTCACACATACCTCCCTGTGGCACACAGGCTATCAGGCTTCAGGCAGTCCTAGACTAAGACGACTTTTAGGGTTTTTTAGTCAATTATACCTGAAAGCTTTTACAAATTAAAGCTGCAGAAGTCCTGGTATAAGCCTGTTCCTTGGGCTGGCAGCAATAGCTGACCACTCAAGGCAGTTGGTCTTTGACTGAAACCATACCGAGAATATTCTCCAAGTCTCATTTAGTCAAAGGCATTTTCCCACCTGGGAAAGGGTCTTACTGAAAACAGGAACTCAGAACCAACACTCCCCGTGTCCCGCCCCGCACTGTGCCCTGCCCTGCCCGCAGTTCCGCAGCAGTTCCAGGGGCTCGGCCAGCCCCGGCTCCGCGGCCCCGACACGCCCCGGGCACACGGGGACACACGCCCGGCTCCCCGGCTGGCTCTTGTGTGGAGCGGGCTGGGAGCCATTAGCATTCCAAACTGATCCTTCCCCAGTGCTTTCTAACATGCTGTATTGATCAGTGGATGCGTGTACTCACTGGAGACCTGATTTCACTGCCTTTAATTAATTTAATTCTCCTAGCTGCAGTTAAGGAGTTTGACACCTTTTTATTACATAAAGTCAACCTTTTGCAGGCTTAATCTTATGTAGTTTTGATCATTAACAATGTGCTGTTCCAAAGAACTCCGAGTTCATTCAGAGGGACTCCCTCTACCCCCATGTCAGTCAACACTGGCAATCTCACCAGATTTTTTTTCTTGTTTTCCGACTCTCCAAAGCATAAACAAAGTAGCTGAATATATTGCACATTTCCTTTAATGGAATCCTGACTTAGGGAGTATGGATTCTGAGATTTTATTCAGTCTATCAAAGAAAACACTTTCAATGCATATCTTCTACAAGACTTGGCACTGTACGCTGCAGACATGAAAGCTATTATTGTAACTGAACAATCAAATGTCAGTAAAATAGTCTGCTTTTCATTACAGCACCTAATTTGTCACAGGCAGCCCTTCCCACTTTTTGAGTGCTTGGTAATTCTGCAATCCAGATATCCCTCTGTTCAGAAGAAAATGGACAGTGCTGATGAAAAACTATTAGCTTGGCAGAAATTAAAGCTGTATCAGTCACTTCAATGTATCTAATAATGTTTCAATATCTGTAAAGACTAAAATAAGCCCTGCAATGATTTACTTTTAGATTATTCAAAAGGAATAAATATTTCAAACTTTCACAATATATACCATGTCAGCAAAAATAAACATGTTTTGCACATATACAATGCTGTTAAATCACATAATGCATCTGGTTCGCAATTGAAAAGACAGCACTTGGCTGTCCTGAAGTTTTATTGCAATCAAAGCTAATGTGATGCACATACTCCATATGCATATGCCCAGACATGGATACATATAAAAAACAAACATTTATAATTTCATGGTTAATTATCACTAGATGCATAAATGCACTTAAAATCCGACATCTGAGAGTAATAAAACAAGAAGGAGGAACTCAAATTAGAGCCATTAGAACATACTGCACCTGTCAGACTTGTTAACCACAAGAATACAAGAACCCTTTTACATGTTTTGTGAACATACCACACATCCCTGATTCTTCCAACATACTGTATACCTTGGATGGCAACCAAACCAAGGTAAACTAATCTGTAATTTTTCATAAAACAACCAAAAGAAAGAAATTCACCCAAAAGTGAACTCCCACATCCTCACACAGGTTTGGTTGGCCAAGGCTTTACCTGAAAAATTCCTCCCACTATGGCAATGGAAGCAGAGACAGACACTGCAGGATCAGGAAGCAGCAGGAGTAGAAACATTTCTCACTTCCCTGTGAGTAATCCGGAGAGCACCAGAATCACCACTAGGCTTGTGACTCATGTGAACAATTTATAGGCCAAATTTGATTTTTTCTAGTCTTAAACATTTCATCTTTTTCATGCAGGTGATTACAGGTACTCAGAGTCAAGTTTCCAAGATGGTGATGCCAATAGTAGAAGTAGAAATACAAAAAGAAGACTAAGTACTGCTGCTTTTTAGAAAAAAAAATACATACAGTACCTTAGAAGAACTGAGAAATTAGAAAGGTACACAAATGAAAATGGTGAAAAATGGGCAAGCCTGTTTATTCAATTACATATAAGCTATAACTTACTGTACTGAAATCAAACAACAAATAAATGTAAACATTCTTGTATCAAATACTGGAGAAGAAAAAGGTACCTTGTGGTATTAAAACTCTGCAGAAATGTTCATTTGCATTTAACAGGAATCTGATTTTGTTACCAACTCCTCTGTATTTAGTGACCACCCAGAAAGAGAGAATTATATTTTTATTACTCCTTTCCAGTACAAACTTGGAAGATATTAATTCTAATTTTGGTTTCAGAGTCTCTAACTTTTATTCCAAGACCATCTACCTAATTTTTTTTCAAAGAACTTGAGAAAAGCGACCATCATGTTACTTAAAACAAAATAGGAGCACAAATACAACAAAAATACAGCAATGCAATGCACAAGAACACACCACCAGCAACACAGGGAAGTCCCATCTCACATCACTGTCTCCTTATAACATCATCCACCAAGTAGGAATTCACTGCATACAAAAAGAACACCTTATTCACTACTATGTCCTCTGTTGGGCAGGGTATGGCTTTGTAAAATGAGTGGGGATGAATGAATAATTGAAAAGAAATTTGTAATCCAACTCTTTGTAACTTTTTTTAGACAGCTGAGGTGCAGGTATCTTTTAAGTGCAATGATGAAGAAATTCAGAATTTGCATTACGAAAATTTTGAAAACATCATTCTGAATGGCTAGATTAACACCAGAAGGGGAATCAATTATTTCTTTTGGCTAAAGTAGATGGAAAAGGCTGTAGTAATTGCTCTTTAAATGAAGTACATCATTCCTTACTCAAGATTCAATCCTTTAGACTGAAGAAAAGTTCACAAGTCCTGGCATGTCCTATGCATGTTTATCATATTCCTGCTGCTGCAGAACGTGGTTCATTTGGTCTAGACAAACCAGTGACAGTACAGTTTTAGATTTTTGTGCAGACCCTGCTGACCAGAAGAATCCAAACAGCTAACAACTTCATACGGTTCCATTGTACAGCTCTACTTTTCCAGCTCCCTCACTGATACCTCCAATTGTTTTGTTTAATACTTCTATATACTTTTTATAACATGTTTACTTTGGTGATTTTCCAAATTAAATAGTTCTTTTCATACTAATATTAAAATCAGTAGGAAAAAACCCATATAGATGCAACTAGTTTTCATAGTAGATATGGTTTCTCAATAATAAAAAAAAAATCTCAAATTTGAACTATTCTTACTATGCCCTGTTACTTTCTTGCTTTTTCTAATCCAACCATGAAGTAATACTTTGACTTTCCAGTGTAAATGCATGTGACTTGTGCAAGTTTCCAACACTGGGGAAAAACATAGAGATTAATTTCTCAAAACATCATTGTGATTTTTGTGTTGGTCTTGCAGTCTACTGCTTCATTAATCAATTTCTAGTACAGATCCAGTTCAGCAAATATGCATTTACCAGTTTATAGCATATACAAATAAAAAAATAAAAAACTTATGTACATATCTAATCTACAGGATGGTACACAACATGAAAGAAAAAACATGCAAATGGAGCACTAAGAGGAGTATTATTTTATCACTGCACATGGCAATACAATTATGCAGTTTATGTTTCTATGAAGCTGGAAATTACAGTAAAACTTGCTTCTCATTTATCCAATTCACTTTTTTTTTCCCTTTGTTCGCCTCTTACAACTCAATGATTTTAGCTCTCTTAACTCTGACTTTGACTTGCAAAATATCTAGCATATTTTACAAGGCACCCAGACTTAGAACACACTTGCTAATACTGGAACACCATACAGGTAATCATCATTTGAGCTAAGCAATTGATCTGCAGTTAAAAGATTATTCAAGCAATTTCCCTTCCAACAACACAAGCTGCAGGGTGCTGAGTCACACACCCTAACTCTCCCTTCACCATAAATCCAGGAACAATAGTTACAGTTCCAGACTTCCAATTCTTCTGACTAACAGTATCAAGAGAATGACGTGTTAGATCCTGCCTGGATCTGTGTTGTACAAGGTCCAAAAACCCAGCCTTGTCAGCAAAGCATGCAACCACGTGCCTCTTCTAAGCACTGGTGCTGACAGGACCCCCTTGCAGGGTTCCCTTTCTGTAGCCCATCACCAGCCCAATGCTCAGGCTGAGTGAAGGATGAAGGGGCATTCCCTCCTTCTCAGCTTCAGACAGCTGCAGGACACAGTGTGATGGTGCAGCTAAAGGCTGTGGACATAAGATATAAACAGGGCACAAACTCTGTGCCAACTACATGATCAATGCTCAGTTTCATCCCACTTTATCAGCACTCTCTTTTCTCCTGAAAAACTGCACGTACTGTCCTATGTGTGCCCACGTTATAACAAACCAAGCAACCAGCAATAAGTATTAACATAAAAACAGAATTGAAAGTAGTAACAGAGTCTGGGAATGCAGAATTGCCTACTGTCTTAGTGTTCAAAATTTGGAACACTACTAAGACATTAAGAGAGTGACTAATTAATCCTGCAAGTTGCCCTGTGGTATACGCAGCCATGAGCAGAAGGCAGTCACTTGAAATGCTCTTTGCACACGTAGGAGCACATGCTGTGTTACTGACCCACTGCAAATGGAGCTTTGTTCAACGATGTGACTCCTGGGAAAAAGGCATAAGGGGTTAATTATAGCCAAGTGCACATAAAATATTTTGCTCTCCATGATTTTAACCTGAAACTAATAGTGCAAGTAAAACTGTCACCCTCCTGTTAATGGCATACTACAATATCATTTATATTAGCTTTCCCTTAGGTATAATAAGCTTTCTACTATATGGGGGCTGTTAACAAGGGAATTCAGTAGAACTTAGAGGCTTGTAATTCCTCTTTTATAAAAGTAATCACAGTAGAACTACAGTCATAAAGCTTTACATCACATTCACATGAGATCTTCTAGCAGGTTTACTCCTGTGAACAGTATAAATGAACAAAGGTTAAATATTCTTCAGATACCACATTCTGCAAAGTGATTTGGACATATCTAAGCAGTGTCAGACAAGAGTTTGGCCTACGACAAGTCTAAAAAGAGTAATACCAAAGACATCCAAGAATCTGAACAGGGCCAGACACTCTCACTCCTTATCTGGCTGCATCCTTTGGTTGTGACACAGGATTTTCACCAGTGCAAATAATTCAAGGAAGATGTCAAATATTTCACACAAAGACTGCAAAATGAGAAATATCCCAGGATGTTGTTCCCCATTTTAAAAATCACTACACCCATATAATTTTGGAGAAAAAACCAAACCCTTCTTTTAATACCACTTACCTTCAACAAGAACATGTGAAGTCTGAACACAGCACAAATGGCCCCAGTGTGGAGGAATCTGTTTGCAAAATGATGCCTGTGGACTTGCACACAGTGCCAACACTAAACCTAAGTGTTGTTTCAGCAGTCTTGTAACATATAGGCAACACTAGAAGTGGACAGCAAGTCATTAATGAATCTCATCACCAAATCCACATTGCATCTCCCAGTAATATCCTAGATCAGATAAAAACCTCACCTCCTACAATAAGAAAATCTATATCACGTCCATCAGCATAAAAAACCTCCCATTACCTCACCATCAGCTTTAAGTGTTACATTGCACGTGGCTTGGAGGATCAGGTTAGATATTCCTTAAGACCTCTGTAGACATCATTGGTATGTCTTGGGATCAAGTTGGTGTCAGCTACACAACATGTATCAGTGAACTAGCAAGACTACAAAGACTAAGTTCTCCTACAACATTAAGTAAAATAAAATGTTAAAATTACAACCTCCTATCGTATTTTAAAATTTGGTTAAAAGCCAGCACATATTGAATTTCATCTGTTCTCTCACTGAGACTCAGCCTCCAAGTGACAAAGTAACATGGTTTCGTGCACCACACCGAAGCACAGCCCAAATAGACATATACTTATCCTGCTTTTTTTCTGCCATGAAGCACTTCTGTTTTCTTACAGCAATACATCTGCAAGCTGTTCTTTCAATTGGTTGTATATTTTTGCTGCCCAGTAAGACCACCATATGCCAAGTAGCTTTTTCTCCACCAATCGTGGCCATAACTGAAATACAAACTGGGAACAGTTGGGATTAAATGACATCCTAGAGACAGCATGTGCTATTTGAGCAAAAACTAGGTTTTTTCCACATCAGCATACTCTAAAGGATCTCCCTTCATAACAGTTGCACAGAATAACACATAGAATGAGACAAGGACACCACACAATTGTATTTCCACATAGATGACTTACACCTTTGCCCATTTCTCCTTTTTAATGCTGACCTGCCACAACAAGACACAGTGACACAGACTAAGAAACACAAATCTTTATGTAGAAAACTGTCCTCTAAAACATCACTGTATTTGCAAAACACATCCAAGACTAAGTTAACTCTTCAGTTTCCAAGTATGTATCAGTATTTCCAGAAATTGCAATATCATAATGAACACCTCGTAAAACAAGGTGGTAAGTATTTACATCATCACTGTAGGACCAAAAGGCTGAAGAAATGTATCTATTTGCTATTTCAATATCCTGCCTACTCAGAGCAACAGATGTACAATGTTTTTGTACAAAGAATTAGGACTGCAACTTTACTAAAAAACCTTGTATAAGAACAGAGAAAAGCTCAAGGATTAATCACTAAACTGCATTTTAATATCCGTTTTATGTTACTGAAGCCAAGAGTTAATTGATAATTTAAAAGGCTCTGAGTGATATATATTCAAGTTTGGTCATAGTCACATCTTCAATTTGGTAAAAATCAACTCTATTATCTAATGTTGGCATAATTTTTTCCATTAAGCGATCTCTGCTGAAAGTAATTCTGGGATTATAAATCTAAAGAGAACAAAATAGCTCTTATCCTATCTGAGCTAAAAGGTGCAGTAGAATGGCTCTGAATCTTCAATGTAAAGACAATTTGCTACTAAGACACTGTGATATCTCTTCCTTGTAAATAATGGGAAACTGAATCCAAATTTTTCTGTTTATTTAACTTCACAGAAGCATAAGGCAGTGTGAGTGCATGGATTAAACAGAAAGCTTCATAGCTCTTTCACAAAATAATATCTTCTCAACTCTGATTTTTTAAATCACAGAGCGACTATTCAGAAATAAGACCAATTTTAAGCTGGGTTCAAGTCCACACAGACAGAGACTGCAGTCCTAACAAAGACCATTCACTCCCATCTAGTTTACAAAACCCAGCTGCAATAGATGTTTAGACTGATACTAGAAGAACTAGTGCCACTCCTTCAGGTATCAGGGGAAAAATATAAAAAACAAAGAGAGAAAGTGTGAGAACAAGTTTATTATAATAAACAAAAAAATGTCACCACCTGGTTCTATTCCGTATCTTTAAAATCCAGAAAGAGTAAATCACAAATAAATGAAGGTTGTACTCCAAGTCTCACCTTACAAAGTGAGTTTTGTACCTCACAAAAGTAATTGTTTTGAAGGGAATAAATTCTAATCCAATTTATAAGAATACAGTATTACCTGCCTTATTTCATGACAAAAAATAAAGCAAATATTATCAGTGCTTGCATTGAAACAAAAGATGCACACTTTTTTAATACAATTAGAAGAAACACAATGTGAAGAAATAACTATTCTTCTGTTTATTGTTGTCTCTATACAGACAGAAGAATCCTTCAAGTTAAATGCAGAAAACATTACAAATACTACTGTGTTGCTGCCAAGGACAGTCAGCTTTCTAAGGAGGACCATGGCTGATCATTTTCTAGCTCCCTGTGTGGCATCCACTTCAGCTATCCAGAAACACAATGAATAAGGCCATTGCCTTTAGGAGTTAACATATCCCTCTGTCACAGGCAGCTGGTATCCTTTAATTCTTCCTATCTAGGGAGGACATATTCTGAAGAAATATAAGTGCAGTTGATTTTATTAACACACTCCAAATGCCCTTCCCTTCTCTGCTTCCACTCTGAACCACATCCAAAGATCTCAGTCAATACATTAAAAAGGCAGTTTTTCACTTCCCAGCAGGTTGCCTGTGTAAAGATCAGTCATTACATGAAATCTGTGAAGAACAAAACACCACTGAAAACAGCAAAGATTTCTAAAGGCAACCAGCAAATGCCATTAAAAACAGACTGTTTCAGTTCTGGAGCTCCAATTCCCTCTGGAGTTCTCCAAGTTTCATTTATTTAGTCTTCTTAATAACAGCTCAAATATTCTTCAAACATACGGATTGTGAGTCGTATAAAAATCTGGATTAGAAATCACTGGGTTAAAAGCTTTTTAGCACCTCCCAACAGCTGGAAACCCACAATTCTCTCAAAGTCCAACCAACCCACTTCCTAATTAGGGAGCAACCTGAACACAACAGTGTTTCCTTCTTATCTCCAGTAGCCTAAAATTAATGCTAACTTCTTTATTAAAGGCACATACCTGACAGTTTTAGGCTTACATTAGTAAATGAGTTCCAGTATTACTGCAAAATTACAACATGACCATATCAAACAGTT
>JAOXXN010000082.1:7679626-7696834 GCA_026770055.1 Myrmophylax atrothorax
CATGACTGTTTTGTTCTTGACAAATTAATTCTACTGCATCAGAGAAAAACAGAACTAGAACTAATAAAACAAGCAGTAATTAATAAATATCTGTTTAAAACACAGCAGTGTATCAATAATAGAGTGTTTGATGAAGAGCCAATGATCATGGAAATGCTTGTTCCGATAAAGATGCAAGTGCTTCATAGGGAGATGAAGTAAAAGAGCCTAAACTATATTTTATCCAAAGTTCAACTACAATATGAAAATCAAAAAATGTATTTTGGAAAATTAAAGAGTCACAGGTAAGTCTTTCTCTTCTGCTGAGGTAATGTGATATCCTCTTCCAGTTACTCACACCATTTATATTGGGAGACACCAGGGACTGCACAACAGGTAACCCTTCTACTAGAAGGAATTTGGAGAACCAAGATATTAGAAATAACCATTCAGAAATGTATAAGAAGAATTGAGTACTCTTAAATGAGAGAAAAAGTACTGGGTTTCAGCAGTAACTTTAAACTATGGCTTAACTATCAACATGGCTAATGCCTATATGAGAGACTGATTGGCTGGAAATAGGCAAAGTTTGAGAAAACATTGAAGTTTCCCAACCCAAGCTGCCTATAAACAGTAGTTATGGCTAATCCACCTGGTGTTGGGTCAACAGAAGTGATACTGTAATAGTCATTGAAGAACTGTAAAAAAACCCCACAAGTTTCTAGCATTTAAAACTAGTAAAGATTCCATTCCAGAATATACCAAAACAGTGATTCTTGAGCAGATTGATGTCTAATCAGAGCTCTCTTATGATCCAAGAGAAAATAAACTTTTCAAAGAATCAAGGAAGAAATTCTTAGCACTTGTCCTGTTAAAATCCCTAGTTTGTGTTCAGTGGGGCATTGGCCAATAGCACATTGTTTTTCCACCCCCATTTTGTTTGCAAAGCTTGCAACAAAGTGTTTGGGATGTAAAAATACATGGATTAAGGAAAATCCCAGAATGCTCCCTGCACAGCATCTGTGCACGGTCCTGGAAGCTGCACACAAAGGAAGAGGAGAGCATTCTTCTTCTCAATTAATTTTGGATACTGTTAATAGGTGCTATTTCAGTCATGACAGGTAAAAAGAACCAAGGAAATAGCATCACTCAGTTAGAGAGTGACCAGAGGCAGCCTCCAGTCCATAAAGGCAGTCAACTCTCAGCAGCAGTGAAATAAGGAGCATCCTAGTTCTCCTTGGCCCTCCCACTGCAATTAATCTGGACTACCAGAGCCCCAGTGTGGCTAATTAATGGTTATTAAAGAACATGGTTAATGACACTGTGGGCATGCATCAACACAGACACCTCATTTGTAGCTTTGCCAGAAATAATGCATTTTTATGACAGATAATTTGCAGACTCGATTTCTCACAATGCATTCCCTCCCTGGAGGGAATATCAGAATGCCAGGCTGTCTGCAAGTACAGAAATATGCAGAGATACTTCATTTACCTGTGATTATTTACCAGTTACTGCTCTTAGAATTACAGCTGGAGCTAGGCTTCACAAAAAAACAAGAAATCCACTACAGGACCAAAACACTGGGGAAAATGAGAAAAAATACTTCAAAGAAACATTCTTTAAGAGTGAATGTTTAATGCAAGGCATCTTTGACATTTTAATTCTTTCAACATTATTTTCCTTTTAGTTTAGGGAATTCTTCGAGACAAAAATTGGAATAGATTGGTTGGTTATAGCTAGAGATATAAGGAAGTTGACAAAGGTATAGAAACTGCCCAACCACAGTTTTACATAAACAAGAGTTAGGTTCCATCCCTGAACTACACCATTTCCAAAAGCAAAAAGTCAAAATATTTTATGTGAAGACTCTGCAAAAAATGTAGCAGTATATTTTAAACCATTTCTTTCTGTGAAAAATTTCTTGCATTTCACCCTAAACTAGTCTATTTTCTTCTCCCACCCTGAAACTTCAGTTTTTGCCAAGTATAAAATCTGCCAAGATCTAACTAAGAGTTCACGTGAATAGCACAAGCTGGTTTTCCATAGCCATGTATCCTGACACTTTGTGGATTATTTAATGCCTTTCTTTATTTTGAACAGTGGAAGAAAATTAAATTTAATAGATACATTCAGGACTTTGGATCTTCTGCATACCCCCAAAAAACCCAAAACCTCGAGAGCACAGTTAAAGCCCATGTTTCCAAAAGTCATAATGTCAAAAGATGGCATTCTGTTTTGGTCTCCAAAGTCAGTACTCAATAGAATGGCCTGGGTTAAGGGAGATGCCTGTTTGATTATCCTTCTTACTACTAGTGCCATGAAGATTTTTTTTAATATTATTTCAGAAATTTTAAATTTCAGTTAAATAATAAAAAAAGAAAAACATAGAAATCACCGCTTATTAAAAGTGTTTGAAAACAAACTTTCATCATATCCTTCCTATCTCTGTCTTCATTAAAATACACAAGAATTTTTTTGCTTGTTTAGAAAGGCTAGAAACAAGAGACACAAATTCATAAAACAAAACCAAACAAATCCAACACACAAAAAAGCACGCTCAGGGACAGTATAATATAGACCATAATCCTCCCAATACTGCTCCACATCAAACTTGCACATTTAGCAACAGGAATTCTTAGTAATGGCAATGTCGTCCACATTTTCTCCCTTCCAGACAAAAAACCAGGGAGAATCAAAGCAGAGGAAGGGGAAACAAATGCTCTCCCAGTGACTCTGACTTCCCACAGACCTCTTATATCTACTGAATTCTATAAGCTGTTTTCTGCAGAAACACCACAAATCTTCAGAAAACTGGAAAGCACAGTATAAATTTCACATAATGCAGCTACATGACAATGACTGCTTTGGTCTGGACTTGTTATTTTCCAGACCGTGCAAACAACCCTCATCTTATGGCAACAAACTGACTCCAGAGACTCAGCTAAACTAAGAACATTAGTCTGCAGATTGCACAATGGCTTTAAATATGCATTTTGACTAACACAGACTTCAGATTAGCTGCCTTGAAGCCTTTGGAATATATAAAGCTGGAAACTTGTTTCAAGTACGCAGAGAACTAGAGCCTTTGGGTTTGGCAAGTTGTACCAGAGCCCCCTGTGAACGTCCACACTGCATAGTTAATTTACCAACAAGCAACTACCAAGTACACGGTTAAGAACAGAGCATTTGTGCCTCCTCTGGTCCCTGATCTAAGGGAACTCATTCTACTTAACAAAACGCTCACAGACAAATGTAAGCTAAACAAAAAGTAAACTAGAGCTTTCCTCCTTTCCCTACAATAGAAGTTCCTTTCACTTACTGATCATTGTACTCAAAATATACCTTCTACAGTGTATGAAATTCCCATCCTTGCTAAAGAGGGCCACTCGTATGAGGAAGACCATAATTCCACCTCTCTCTACCCTGCTCAAGTGCCACGTTCATGAGCAAACTGGAGACTGACAGATTTTGAACCCACAGAGCACTGTGCTGGGTTGACCCTCAGTACTGTACACCCCAGATAAAAACAAACACTTGTCATCATTTCTGATTCAACATACTAGATTCAAGTCACCTCAATCCAGGAGAATAACTGAGCATTTAGTATTTACTGATAAAATTCACTCAGCCAAGTTAATATGAAGTACCTTCCACACTGTTTCAGAAAATGGACACTGCCTCACCTTAATTCTCTAAAATAAAACTCATTTGAAATGCCACTACTTTCCTACAAAAAGACAGATCCCAAAGTACTCACCACCTCATGCTGCATAACCTGCAGAATGGATGATTATTATCACACACAGTTCTAAAGAGCTTGTCTCCTCATTGTGTCTGCAGACAAGATATGCTCTTTAAAGATGAACAGCGTAAATGAAAGGAGAATCCATGGTGCTCGGTGGGAGGCAAGACCCAAGATAGAGACTATGATGGAAGTGATTCTGTGACTGTAGTGTTTGTTGTTGCAAACAATATAAGAATTCAGCACTTATTTGAAGTGTATCCTTTAGAATTCCAGCTGTGCTGATGCACAGATGGGGAAAAAAAAATCTTAAAGAATGGGATGTATCAGTTCTTTCACTTTAAATAGGAAATACAGCCTAGATAGAGAGGGATAATATAGAGATACCAGGGTATATAAAATCTGAAAGTATGATTGTCGTAATAAAGATGCACGTGTGATGATTTTGAGACCTGCGTGGTCTGGGACAGTTTAAACGGCTCCTGCTTTAACTCTATGCATTTACATCCACCCAATCTGAGAGAAACACGGACAAAATACAGAGGTGTGGGGGAACTGTTTTTCCCCAGTGAAGTCCTCAGATTTCTCCTGAGTGAAGAACACAAGGATTTTCTTCTGGAGCAAGGAGCCCTTGCACATCAGCTCCCCTTATCTCTAGGCAATGTGTGGGTTTCTGTCCTTTTCACATAAGTTTTCTGAAAGTACTGAGGTAACAGACATCCTACATCGCAAACATCTGGTGGCTGTGGCTGCACTGGTAGGAGAAACAGGAGAGAAGGGAGGTCCAAAAGTAAAGGCAGACAAGAAAAAAGAAGGGGAGAGATGAGTGGAAAAAAAAAAATCAGTGAAGTCTGGAGTAATAGGGAAGGAAAGAGGTGAGCCTAAAGAACACACTACATGATGCAAGAATGTGCGATGACAAAACTAAGAGGGACCAAAGAGATGTCAATACATCCAAAAAGGGAACTAGTTTGTGTTGCAGTGATTTACAGAATACAACCCAAGTGTTCTGGAAAACTGTTATCCACACATTCAGAAAAGGGAGGAAATAGAAGCGAAGATGTTTGCAAAGGGGAAAAAATAATAATATGGTGAAGAAATATATATATTTACTTCCTAAGGCAGTAAAGTTGCAGAACATAATGAGATCTGAAGGGGGATAAATTCAACCTTCGAGGAAGCTGGAAATGCATTCTGGCAGCTATCAAAGATATGTAGCAAATGAAGATCAGTCTAAACGGTAAACAGAAATGGTGCAGTCTTCATTTATTTTCCTTTAAAAAAATTACAGGCAGATACCAAGACGAAACCATGCCTTGACATAGCTCTCTGAGGACAAATGTAAACTGAAGGGACAACAGGAAGGACTGGAAAAGGTCACAGAAAAGAACTGAAAGCCCTTACGGACTTGGCCAGGGAGTTTTCATCAAATTACAGGATACTGCCACTCTCAAGATGTACAAAATAACAGACTCTTATTGGTATCATATAAATTCTTTTCATGCAAGAGCCTGCCACTTCTGTCACTAAAGTTTTCCAATGACCTCCTAAACACTGTAGCTGATCACTGGTAACTGAAGAAAAGCTAGGGGGAAAAAAACCCCAAGCATAACTACTAGGAAAGCCAAGAGTTATTTTAAATAGAAGTGATCCATATGCACTAAAGTCCTGTTACTTTCTGTGATTACCTAAATAAGTATTACTGATTGCTCTTCATAAAACCTCAGACAAATATTCCCCAAATAGGTATCATTACACAACCAGGTGGTTGCCAGTTTTCTCACAAGACATGCTATTAACTTCTCTTTTGGCTTCAAAGCTGGACACCAAGGGACAGTTAAGCTCAGAAAACTTTCAGTGCAAACCCATCAAAAGGCAATAAAAAACCCAATTTCAGAGATTCTCTCCCACCCCACCACCTGAACACATATCCCTCATGTCAAAACTGCAATGCTGTTTCATGGCCTTTCATTTTAATACATATGGAGAAAAGAAAGGCACTTCAAGTTCTCATAGTGAAGGAAAGATCTCTCTGAATAAAACAATTAAGAGTATGCTGAATATTCTTATCAAGACTTGTTAATTAATTCTCACAAGCAGGTAGAGCAGAAAGATTATATCATTACAAAGCAACCATATCAGTATCTAAGCAGTGATATGCAATAAGTGGTCTAGAATAACTAAAATATTTCTGTTTAAGAAGATGTAGATTTACTGGAAAATGGTTGCATTTTTTTTCAAATAAAGACTGAGACGTTTAAACTCTGCCTGACAAGCCCAAAACTTATAAGCATCCTGGACAATCAGTGCATTTACATGCACCCATCTGCCTTTCTGAAACATCTAGGCTATAAGAAATTTTGACATTGCTAAAATGACAAAGACTACATGGGAAACAAGTCAGTACTAGTATCACCTTGTCTTTCAGTGTTCATCTAAATCCCTCTTGATAAAAGCCCTTTCAGAGTCCTTCACAGTAACACACAGCTATTATATAAGACACAAAAAAGGTTTATGCCAAGCTAAAAACTTTGTCTAACCCAAGTCCTTTCCTTTGGTGTGTGATAGGCTATAGTTTGGGGTTTTTTTAACTGATTTCAGTCATTAGGGGGTACATGAAGAAAAAGAAAAATCCTCTACTGTACAAAGCTTTTCCTTTTTATGAGATCTTATGGCCCTGTGCAAGCAGTGATCTCCTGTTCTTTTAAAGTATCTTTATGGAGACTCCTGGGAAGATTTCCACTGGATAAGAAGGCTTTGAGGGGCTGTAAGTCAGACACACACTCCTGAGCTCTTCATGTCACCAGGGATCTGGGGAAGGAGAATTATCTCTCAAGACTCTTTCAAAAGGGAAATGCACAGCGCTGTCTCTGGAGCAGTTAACAGCTCCATCTCTGAGGCCTCCCATTAGAGGCAAGAATGACAGCTTCTCTCTTTCCTATGCTTTAGAAGTGTTCCCTAATCAAACACACAGGACAGGCACACAGCAACCTCCCTAGATATTCTTACCTTATTTGACACCTTCTTATTTTATTCTGAGCCTCTGGCTAATTAGTTATTTCTGAACAGAAAATTCTCAGTATCAAAAAACTCAGGCTTGTAGAGGTAAACTTCAGCACCACAGCTATTTCTGAAGCATTTTGCTGAACAAATGGAAAGAACAAATGTACTTGCAATGGGAATACGCCTTCTTTCTGTTTCACCAAATCACCAGGAATTGCCTTTACAGCAAATTACAAGACATACATTGTTAGGCATCACAGCAATTCTTCATGAATTAAAGTCCTAACCACCCTAACTGCAAGGATTTCGTGAAGAAATTCCTATAACTACTGAGTTTGGCACAAAACAAGACATATCTTACAGGAAACTTTTACTGAAAAAAAAAAGGAGACAATTGCATGAAAGCAACAAGTTTAAATCTCATAAGAGACAACAGAAAATAAGAACTGACTCTATCATAACAAAGTAATGGCAGAAAAAGCCTTCCAGAATGAAAAGGAAGTGTTCCCTAATAAGTACATAATCATCTTAATGGTGAGCAGTTATTTTAGACATATATATACACACGCACATAGATGAATTTCAAAGCAGTAGGAGAAATACAGGCCAATTGATTGGTTTAAGTTCCGGCTTTTGAGACTGGCTTGCCACAGTTTGTAGCTTCTTCACTGAAATTAAAAGGGAATTTTGCCCGCATACACAGACTTCAGTAACAATTTTTGAAAGAGAGACCAATCAGTCATGAGCAATCCAAAATATCCTGCTTCCTCATGAGACAAAAGTGTCCCCCAGGGACAGTTTGTCAGGTTCCTTTTCTGACTGGCCTACAGTCAAAGCAGAGATCTCTGGAGGTTGCCTGTCTGGAAGCCTCAGCAACCCCTGGCTGGCTGCCCAGGCAGCAGACCCAGCCCCTTCCCTCTTCTCCTGCCTCCCTGCCTTGAGAGGGGCCTACACAGAAGCAGGGAAGCAGCCAGGGGACAGCAGTCCTGGGCCAGAGGGACAGCACTACCTGTGCCTCGGGGAGCCCTGGCACCAGCAAGCACCGCCCACCAGGATGGCAAAGGCCACCAAAGCTTTTAAGTCTTCTGAATTACAATAAGGCTTTGCTGTCAGATATTCAGCTACACTTAAAGAGTTAACAGTTCTGTGGAAATTTGCTTTGGGGTTTCTTCAAAATATTTTCAAGATATGAAACAAAAGGAACCATAGAAAGTAAAAAAAAGGCAGTGGTTCTGTCTATCTGCTGACACTGCTCAAGCCTGATCAGCTACTTAGTTTCCAGACCAAAAATACTCCTTACCGCAGGAAGAATCTGCACTGACAGCAAGGGCTTCCTTGGATTTTACTTGGGAGAGCGAGTGAGCAGAGGTAACTGAAAACATCACTGTCACCAAAAATTGCACATTCTGAGGTAGGAATAATTTTTTTAATAAGAAGTCTGTAACAGAAGAACTGCACTCTATTCAGCTTTCAAAGACATAAAGATGAAATAAAGGATTTTTCCAACCACTCTTTCACAAATCTCATTGAAGGAATTTTTAAAAAACAGGGGGTTAATTTTGTTTGCATTTTCTGTTTTACATTTTCTCAGAAGTGTGATAAAAGAGAAAAAATGCCTACATGCCTTTTCAAAGAACCTTTGTTATATTTTGTTGCAAAAAGTGCTCAAAAACTAATGATGGATCTCTAATCCACTATGGAATACATTCTGTGCTACATGTAGCCATGTTTGTGTATTAAAAAATCATGGCCTCAGAACTCCTTATCTTTTTTATGATTTGTATTACTCAGTACAGCAATATCCAGCAGAGCTGTATCCAGTAACAGCAGCTGCACCTGTGCCATAGCTCTTGCCATATCCATACCTAGAATCACTTATTGAAGCTTCAGTAAATTAGTAAATACAGTGTGGCAGTTGGGAGTAAGTCAAACCTTTGTTCTTATAGTTCAAGGATATTCCTAAGAAGGGATACCAAGCCTTCTCTGCATGGCTGATGACACTAGGGCCTGGGAGACCCTTGCAGGGAATTTTCTGTTCTCATTCTCCCATTGTTCACACTTGGCTAACTCTTGCCTGCTCCTTAGTAATAGTCAGCTACAAGCTTGGAAAAACACTCAGTACCAATCATAAATCTGCAAACAGTCTCCGTGAAAGAGCCAGATACTCTCACACCAGCATCTCTGAACTCAACAGATCAGACCTTTTAAAGCTTCTTTTTAGGAATTATTTGTCAATGACTAGTAAAACAGGCAATAAATTTTTAAAGCTATGTTTTCTATAACTTTTACAGTCAGACTTAATGCCTACTTCAGTTACCATAAGAAGTGTTGCAACAGATGTTTTGGGGTTTAATGAAGAGAGTCAAGCAGATTTATTGCCTATTTCTTCTAGAGGTGACTGAACAATTTTCAACAAATAACTTCTCCCAGTATAGTCTTTATTTCTGTGCCTGTACTGAATAGCATTTATCAGACTGCAGTTCTTTCTCTTAGAAATGAACCACCTCAGATCTTTACAGATTAGCCAAGTTTGCCAAGACTCTTGACTTAGCTGGAAGCTAAGCTGCCATCACCTGAGCTAAAGGGTGTAACTTTGAGAACACTTAGTACTCTTTCAACTTTGTTCATAGTGCAGCTCTGTCCTTGAAATTATTTTCCCATTGGCTGCACCTTTCAGAAATATGGGCTCAATTCCCACACAGGTCAAGTCTGAGCAGAACTGAATTTTGATGCCACAAGGATAAGAAGTTATTTCTGGCCAACTGCTGCTGCTTCTGCCACAGGAAATAAATACGCAAGGATAAACCTCAGGTGAAGTCTCGGTGGTGCACTGAGGTGATCAGATCCTATTGTTCCTGATGGCAGTTGGGAGAACATGGAAAATATGAGGCAGGGTGCTTCTTTCCCGCATCTCAACCCTTCTCATGGGGCAACCAGAATGCTGGCAAGCCTCACAGAGCAGCCAAATTCATCACTAGAACTAAAGTTGATGTTGCACTTACAGTCACCTGCTCTTTGCCCCAGAGCTGCCTGCTTTGCCTATGCCTTGAGCTATCCTGCCTTTAATCCTATGCGTGTGAGAAGTGTTCAGGATCTGCCTGTGGAAGGATCAGGTACTGTACTTCAGAAATAGCTGCAAAAGATTTCAAGTCACTGCAATAAGCATAAGCAACAAACCACTTGATTTTTTTTGCTGTGTAAGAGGCTCACTCACTGAGGCTGAAGAGCCAAGCTGTCTTGGAAGGAAAGAAGAAATGCATCCCAAAGGGAATTGCCATGAGTGTGTCAAACTGAGCTACCCATGGCAGGGTAGAAGTAACCCTAGGATGGTACTTACAGATAACCCTAGGACTAGATCTGGTTCATGTTCACAGTATTTACACTATTCATCCCAGGTCAGGTCTAAATGCACATGCACATGGAAAGCTTTTTTTATGCACAGTCTGAGCCTGATGTTCACGATTTAAAAAAAAACAGTTGTCATGGGGTTACATGTGGTCTAGAACCTCATCTGTAACTTGGCTGAGGATCAAGCCAGGCAAAAGTTCATGTGGCTATTGAGGGTTATAAGGTTATACTTTCAGACCCCCATGAACAAAATAAAGCAAGTTGTGGTCCTCATACTAAGCTTCTATGAATTGAAGAAAGCTGCAGAAGCATCTAATAAATTTAATAAATTAGAGCCATAAAACATTGTCATCTACAGTGATTTCTTCAAGAGACTTATTCATATTTCTGTTGAAAGTTAAGTTCCTCAAAATACTCACAGAATTAATACTTTATTTTTTATTTTAAGTAAATGGTCTGAGTTTTTACAAAATCATCAACCAACCACTGTTTGCTCTCAATGCAACAAATACAATCAATTTCAAAGGTTCACATGCAAGTCACAGAAGGAAGAACTTGCAAGGAATTTGCTGCACTGTTTAATGAGGCAGATGGGTAGGAATATGTGACCACTACGATTCAGAGTTAGTGCCAATAGAGACTGTGGTGTTAGAGGTACTCAGAAACATCACTGTACAAGAGAGGTCCCACTGTAGCACACTGCATTAACAGCAGCAAACCCTTGAGATTTTTCCAGGCCTTGTCAGCCCAGACTGCTGTGATGAATGCCATAAACAGAGGATGAAATAACCACTCGCTAGTTTACAAGCACTAAAGTACAGCTATTAAAGACTTCTAGTCTCCACTATGACAGAAGAACAGTCATGCTTGGCAAACAGGCCAATATCTGAGCTTATGGTTGTCAGACATCCAGAAATCTTATCTTCATTTTATATCTCCAAGGCTTATACCTCCAAAGACAAAAGAGGGTTCTCCTTCTCGTTGCACTTCCCTACAGAAAACAACTGAGACTCTCAGACTCAAGGGGGTTGCTCCTCTCCTTGTCAGCACTTAGATAATGGCTTATCATTCAAGAATGTCAGTCAGTTTTTCTGTTCCTTGTAGTTAGTTAGTGATAAGAGGAACATGCAGTACTACAAATAAAGACTTAACAGACCATATTAAAGAAAATAAACATAAGGATGAGGTTAATGACAATGAGCATACTGGCATTTCATGGTTAGATTCAATGATCTTAAAGGTCTTTTCCAACCTAAATGATTCCACAATTCTGTACTTATGCTCCACGCCAGGGAGCACTGGGGTCACTGACTCCAATTCTCTGCAATCAAAGGAAAATACAACCAAGGAGTCAGGAACACATCAGTCCTGGGGACACCAAGGATTATTTCCACCACTGGTTTCAATGAGTGGTTCACACACCAATCTAGGCAATTAAAAAAACCAGTCTGTTTTGAGTACATTTAAATTATCATCCCCATCAAGATCTTTTCCAGAGGTACAGAAATCAAAAAAGCTTGAAAACAACTGGTCTACATCCATCCCAAGGACCAGAACTACAACACAACTCAGGAGGAGGGCAGAGGAAGTTCAGGCTGACATACTGACCCCAACAGTACTAAGAGACACATTATATCACATAATACAGAAAATCCTGAGAAAGGGATCACAACCCACACAGCACAGAGAGCAAACATTAAATTAGTAGCAGTTCCTCACTTATCTCACCAGGAAGAAAAATTTGTTCCCAAATTCACATCTTGTTTAACCCACTTCTGCTTCAAGTGAATGAAGTTGGGTGATGACAGAATTAACCAAGAGGTGTATCAGGCTAATACACCAAACACCCCATCGCTTCATCTGGCCTGTCTGGTCCTTTGGGTGGCCAAAGGATGCCAGAGATAAGAAGACAGGGAAAGAAATCAAGGGATGAAACAAAAGACTAATATGCACCTTAAGCTGTGTTTCAAGAGGAATATCCCTTCATGGGCCCTTCTTGGTGAGCAGAAGGCATGAACTATATGATAACACTATGTGGCACTGGGAAGAGGAACTCCAATCCCAAGGACACAAACAGAGGTCACAAACAAAGTTTTGTCTTCCTTTCTGTGTTATACAGGTCAGAACTTAGAAAACATAAGAGAAATTGCAGTAGGACTCGCATTTCTTTTCACCTGGCAATTTTCATTCACCAGCAACCACAGTTAGAGTCAGACTTAGACAATTTAAAACTTAATCCAGGACCAGCATCCAGAAAATCAATTGAACTTTCTCTGTATCAAGATAACTAATGCTCTCAACAACTTTACTTTCTATATTAATATTTTTCTATAGAAAAAGAGGTAAAATTAGTTTCCTATAAAACCCCATCAAAAAGGGAATATAATTACTGGGAGAACGGAATAATCCTTTTTTAAACCAATATATCCATCTTGAGACAACCATCGATATACTTTAGAACATTTCAAGCAATTTTATCAGCATTTAAGGAGGAAAAAAGAATGCCTTGAGGCCAGGCCTGTCAGCAAATATTTCCCATCTTCAACTTAAACCTCAATATTATTCTAGGTGAATGCATCAGAGGCACAATTTTTTTAAAGTAGTGTGAGCACTGTTATATTGATGGTGCCACTTTTCCCACATGAACCATTATTTGCAAATATGGACACCCTGGGAAAAATCATAACTGGTAATGTTTTGGCAAGAACACAGACACACTTCATCTTAGCAACTTCTCATGAAGAAACTTACAGAACATAGTAAAATTAGATTTATGAGACCAAGATCAAGGTACATCTGCCTTGGTCTGTCTCTATGGTTTCATAGATAGTCATATCTGTTAGAAAACTTTCTGACCAAAAGCTAAAATAATTTGATTTTTTTAATGAAAGTAACAGTATCAGACATATTAAAAAAAAGAATTGCAAAGTGCTTTTTTGAGACCTTTCTTGAGAAGCGATTTCATTTTCCAACATGTATGTTTACTCGAGCTTTAGATCAGCTTCCTCAGCTTGTTTGCCTGTTACCAAAAGTATTGTAAGTTTTTCTATCAGTTCCCAATCTATTTAATAGCATGCTAAATCTTAAACACACCACTTAAAATTCTCAGCTTCAAAGTGCATTTTCCAGAGACCCTGGGATCTATGACAAGGATCTATGACTATTTCCTAGTTAATCTGATAATCTGACAAGATACATGCAAATTATACACTGAAAGTAACCCTGAAGAGAGGGAGATATGGCAGAACTTTCTAAATCCATATATTTATGCATATTTCCTGTCTGATACACCTTGCCAAGAAAGCAGTTTGGAACAGATTTAAGTGGCAAGTTGATGCAGGACTTCAATTTTCCTTAAGAAACTTTTCAGGGGCACTGGAGCCAGCAAAGCCTTTCCAACTGTCCCTATGCTGTTCTGCACTCCAAGAAACTCCTCCTATTTCTTCTTCAACCTCAGAGAGAATGATTTTACCCTATAAATTCACTGAATTGTCACAGAAAGTGAACAGAGCAATCCAGGATAACTGCCTGTCCCTTGATCATCTTGAGACTGAGTTTAACTTGAATTTAGCCAGGTAAAATGTTGTGTGTATGTATGATAGATATTTTTTCTCTAGGGCCTTGTTCAGCAGTTCTCTGGTCTCCTGTGCTGCATTTTACAGTGTACGAATTTTACAGTTAACTTCCATTCCATGCACAGGTTTTGTACAGAGGTAAACTACACCCCTGGGCAATTTAGCAGTGTTATTTCTGGAAGGAGAAAGTAAAAAAAAAAACCAACACACACCAATTTTCTCCATTGTGAGTCTGTCACAGGTAAGTTACAGACTGTAAACTTTTCTAGCCCTCAAGCCCAAAAGAACAGCAACATTTTAAAGCACATTTTCTCTTTTTACAAACAAAGGGGATCCAAAATAATTTGTTTCCCTGTTAATTAGTCCATGTTACAGTTTATTCATTTATTTTTCTGAGAAAATGTATTTCAGAAGCAAACATACAACATCCCTTAGGAGATGTGCCACTTCCACTGAGTCAACACTACCATCCATTACTTCTCAAGGCAAGAGAGAAGATTCCAGACCACGTATAGTCTCCCTGTAGGCCAGCAGCAATAAAGACCACTTATCAGAATTACCAAAATCCAGATTAGAGCCCCATTGCCACCATGGGTGCCAGACATGAACTCCAGTTTTTGATCAAGAAATTATTTTTGCACACCCACCAGGCGCTTTTCTGCATGTTGAGCTGCCTAAGGGACAACATCTCTTTGAAGATAATTAACACGAGAAAAAATATAAAACTACATTAAAATTATGACAATACATTATCTCCCTTCTAGTTCATGGGCATTTTATGAAGTGGTTTTTAACCATTTCAGTCTGAATGCATTTAACTGCTACCCTTGCCAGAAAGCCCTATAGCAAATACAAGTGACCACAGCTGTAATTTCTTTTTTTACATTCCTGATATTTTGCCACTCTTTAGGGCTACTGTGATGTCCTCAAGAAGCCCCTCTGGTTTCTTGTCCATGTGTGTTCTCCATTTCCTTATAATGGCAGTGATATACAGCTTTAAAGCTTAAAATCTAAAATAAAATTTACTTTTAAAAAGTAGGAAGATTACCCACCAGTGAGAGCAGTATGAGAGACTTAATTCTGTCATACAAGGCTCACTGCAGCAGGTAACACAGAGGAAGCTACATGAAACTTAAAGGTTTCGCCTGGTGGTCACTGTAAAGCAGAAAGTCTCCCCGAGACATTTTCATTTCTATAATGCAATTTCACTTCTTTTAACGTAAACAAAAAAGACAAAACCTTATTTTTCTCATGTAGCTATAGTAAGTATTTACAAACCTTAGCATATACTCTGAAAAAACATCTGTTTACTGCTCCCAACAGATGTTGTCATCACAATGATTAAAATGCAGTGGATACAGAATAATCCAGCAAATCACAAAAAGCCTGTTCATAAAATCTATTGCATTGAGCAGTGGCAGGGAAGAAAGAACTATAGGGGGAACACCATGTTGCCCAGCAGGAGAAGGCACATAAAAAAGATATCAGAATTGGGAGAAATAATTTACCTTTACAAACCTCACCAGGAAGTAGAATGATGGACCTGCTGTCCATACAAAACAGGGCATCACTAGAACTGATGAGGTGGCTCTGAAAATCAGAATGACAGCCAGGAAAGTATGTGTCTCCCAGCTTTTGAGGCCTTTGAGAAAGTGGAGTTTTGGTTAAGCACAACAGGCATAACCAGCTACAACTGTACAGTCCCTGACTTGCCAAGAGGACACTAAGAACAAATCAAATGGGTAACAGAAGGAAACCATTCCTGAGACAAATATTAGATTACTGCAAAAAAATCTAATGAAAGATGCCTCTTGAGAACTAGGACTGTAGATTTGATTCTGGAAGAATCAGGTATCAGTAGTCATCACATTGCCCAGGCAACTCTGAGTTTTAGCTGACATAACATTATATTCTTAAGCAAGTGTACAAGCAAAGAAGACACACCGTCACAAAAACAAACTGCCCTCAACACATGGCAATGCATTAAGCCTTTAGAAACCCATTTGTGAACCAAGCTTGGCACATTCTGCCTGCCACGGGCAGAGAAGGGAGGGAAAGATTCCTCCAGCCACCTACTTTAAGAAGGTTCTCTCTAATCACGCTTGACAACAGCACTTCTGCTTGCCTGTGCTGCTGACTGCATGAGCACCCATCCAGAGCCCAGGGAAGCCTCCATGGGCTGCCAAAGCAGGGGAACACAGTGGGGATGCTGCTTGTCTAGTAGCCTTGCTGCAAGACTTCCTTCCAAATGCTCTAAGAGTTGCCACATACAGTCCATCAGATCCCTTACAATGTGTTGGGGGCTTTTTAAAGAGAAAAAAAAAATTAGGTAGTGCTGAAACGTGAAATTACTTTTCATGTGAACCCTTTAATCCAGATATAGCCACTCTCATTTCAAGGTGTCGTGGGCAAGTGGCTTTCTACAAGCTGAAGTTTAGTCAGCCTCAACTTCTGCTAGACTATATCTCTCCCCATCTTGTCCTCTGAGCACACTTTGGAAATTCCTTTTCTTCTTTTGGAAGTGAAAAGCCTGCCATGAGCTGATTATTTGCAAAATGGTTTCTTGACTAACACTGTGGCACCCCAGCCCTGCTCCAGCCTCTTTAAAAATCCAGACCTATACTGTGCAAGCCTCTCGCTCAGACCAGAGGAAGAGCAAACTTTTTCTGTTTGGGTCACTAAATCCTACCTATATCAAAAACAGTGTTATGTCCACAGTAACTGAACAACTTCGGGGCAAAAGCAAGCTGAAAAGAAATAGAAGAAAAATAAAGTTTCAGTAAAAATAAAGCAGATAATTGGGTTGCTCCCTTTTATATTTCTGTGCACTTCAACACCCTAGTGCTCTGTGGTTTGACCCTGGCTGACAACACATCCCAAGTTTTTCTCTGAGCAACTCAGATAACTGTTCTCATCCCAAAAACATTCTCAAGTAAGATAGAAAATGGGCAAATCATCAGTCCTTTCTACTAAAATGCAGCTAACATTTCACATGAGGCAACACTCAATTTATACCTTGGCATTCTAAAGCATTTTTGAACTAAATGTAAAATTAAGTCAAGGGTGTGCAAACACACAAAGGCACTGAGAGGCTCCCATTGACCAATTCCTCCTTCCACCATCCCTAGTTTTACCTTTATCCAGGAGCAGAGAGGTTGAAAGACAAATGGCTGTGGAAATGCAGTTTCTCTATTGAAAGTGTGATTAAACAGCAAATAATTGGTGTTTCCTAAACATCAAGTATTGGTATAAAGTAGAGTTATTTACCCACTGACAAAGATAATTCTCATTAACTTTACAAACATTCACTTTTATGGAAAATCCTTTTATTTCATTTCTAAGAACAAACCAGATTGCCAATGGGATTCTGAGGACATGGAAAGCCTTCTATCAGCAATGCTACTAGTTAAAATCTCTAAGACTTTGATAAGTAAGTTAAAAAGCAGAGGATTAAATGACTAGACTAAGACACTTAATGAAATCTTGGGCCCACTGGGAGTTTTTTGGTTTGAGACTGGTGTGTTTATAAGAAAGAAATTAATTTCTTAGATATTATTC
>JAOXXN010000082.1:7709418-7736073 GCA_026770055.1 Myrmophylax atrothorax
GGGTGGGGGAGAAAAGTGGTACAGCAAAACCGTTTCTTGTTTTGTTTTGTTCTAGCTTTCAATGAAATCTAATTCATAAATTGGACATGCTCAGGCTCAGAAGACTAATTCATCCCCTAAAACAAACGCATCAGTGATTGCAGGCACCCAAACGTGACAAGCGTCTCAATATACCGAGGATCCAGAGAAAACAAATTCATTCAGGAACCCGAAACGTAATTAAAACTACTGCCAAGAAAATGAGTTGAGTGCAGGATGTTACCAAGATTATTAAGTTGCTGTAAGGCTGAAGCACGGACCGCTATAGCGATACATACAGATAATGTCAGCCTTTGGATAACGAGAGGCAGAGCGATTCCTGGAGGTCGGATTCTTGCAAGCGCAAGCCTGGTAACAGCGCGCTGTGGCCGCATCCTGCTCCCGGGAAGGGAACGACAGAGCCCGAGGGCTCGGCGGGCAAGGACCGAGCCCCCGACGCCCGCTGAGCTCCAGGAGGCTGGTCGCGGAGGGACCAGTGCCCCCGGACCCCCGTCACTCACTATAGTATCCCTGTCATGTCTATTCAGCACACTTTTTATAACCATTACCTGTATATGCTCTAGTAAATTCTCCAGATACTTAGCATTGCTTGCTTGCAGGAGCGATTGCTGCAATGTATTTATTCAATACAGAAAACATTTTTTTCATGCAGAGCACAGTATATGGCAAGAACTGCTCAATGCTAAGGAGTAGGAAATCTAGATAAGCTTAACAGTGGATGGGCAGGCAGAAAGGGGAGGGAACGCACGGTATAGATGGAGCAGAGTGAAAGGGAAGGAAGCCGAAATGGAGATGATATGAACAAGAATCCCTGTTGATCCACATGCATCAACAGCCTCCTATTCAGTGGTAGTTACAAGCACAGCTTTTGAACAGGGAAGAACAGTGGGTAAATAAAACAAGATATGCTTTTTAAAAATAAATCACTTGTTAACTACTCTTACAAGTCCTTGTCTTAAATATGCAATTTCACACTGATCAATGCAGAATGATATATACTATACTCTTCATTTCATGTAATAAAAACACTTAATCCAGATAATTGGCTTCTGGGACAGAGATCAATAGAAATGTTCCTTATTTGACTACGTTAGCAAGTCAAAATTAATTCTAATTTACATTTGCTTCAAATCAATATGCACTTAGTGACTTACATAGGCTCTTTAAAAAGTTAAGCACCTATATTGACCAGAGTCATATATATGTCAGTAACAAGTACATGTGTGGGAATAAGAGAGGAGGGAAGTGTTACTGCAGAACCAGTCTCTGACTTTCATAGAGTAAAGGAAGATAAATTTATTTGTGTTTGAGTAGTGCTTTAGCATCCTAGCCTAAAACCTGTAGAAATATGCAGCTATTAACCTCATGATTCATGCAGGCACCCGAACACCGCTCAGTTGCACTCCAAGCGCCTGGAAGCGGGCTTGGCTCTTTCTGTAGTTTGCACAGTGAGGTCCTGACCTCAGCTTGGATGCCTAGGGCTGCTATTTTACTAATAATAAAATAATAATATAAAATATTTAAAAATCTAAACCCAGTGAATTGGGCAAGTTACAAAATTTCCTGTGAAATTCATGACTCTGCTTGAAGAAAAGGAGCCAGTCCCATCCAAGGGAGGGATGGGGGAAAGACAAGAGCCCAGAATACTGTAAAACAGACCAACTGAAACAGGCCCCCAAAACAGGCAGAAGGTTACAGTTAGAGGACAACAAACAAGAAAAATGCTTAGAAGTAATCTCAAATGCCATAAAATCTGATTTGCAACATGCAAAGTACAATGAGACCTAAAAGGATCCAGCACAGCAAAGAGAAGAACCTCAACTTCAGTAGCATCTCTGCAAGATGAAGAGTTGCAGCAGTCAGGCTGCATTACCTTTTCTTTCCCATTATTTGCATTATTTTTTCCTTTCTCCTTTCCCTCTACTTAACAACAACAACAAAAAAGCTGACAACTTTGACTAGGATTATGTCTTTCATAACACTTACTGATTCCCTTATGATTTCCCTCCTTCCCCAAAAAGCTATCAATGTTACATTTCTAAGCTTAGTACAAACGAGACTGCTCACTTCAATTCTGCCATTCATCGTTTGCCATCAGGAGAGCGCTGACATTTTGTAGTGGGTGGACTTTGTTTAGATGCAGCAATTGACTCTAAAAGGCTAATCCATTTGCCAACATTTTGCATATTAAGAATGTTAAAAGTTGCTGTGATATTCCATCATCATTGTGTAGGGGACTCAAGACACATTATTATACAAGCTACCACTGGATTTACAGTGCCAATGGGAGAAAGACATCTTGTTAGGAACATGCAAGGTAAATACCCAACTCAAGTGACAGGCACTATTCAAAGTTCAACTCTGTGGCAACAGATGCAATTCTGTGCAGATCTCAGACAACTGTATTACCTTTGCAAACCACTGTGGTGATTTTAAGCTAACCTATTACAAGTTATTACTGTGCTTATTTCTATTATCTGAATGAATGTGCTATGAAACCTGCACCAAATGGTTTTGCTACCACAAGAGAATTGTCTGAGTAATGCTCCAAAAACTACATTGCAATTAGAAACCTAGAGTATCCCAGAAAGGTGAACTGAAAGTCTTGTGCAGTGCCAGACTCGGAGCCTTGTGCCCAGAGCTCTGCCTCCCTGTGCTACAACGTCAAGAACGAAGCACATTTTGAAAGACATAATCAAAACTATGGCTGCAGGATATGTCTGGATCTGGAAAGCCCCTCATATTTACTGGACATTTACAAAGCTGCTCCATAAGCAGGAACACTGCAAGACCATAACATTGAGACTTTAATCATATTATAGCCTATGTTCAGAAAAAATGTAGTGCTTTAAGATTCAACATTTCTCCTGTCTTCTCCCAAGTTCCACCCATTTACCACAGCTAAGCTGAGGCTTCCACACATGAAAATATGTGCGTATATATCTATGCGTGTACACATAGCAATAGTTACTTATTCCTTCTGAAAGCAAATGAAACTACTCCTCTCTATATAAGTTACATGGGTGCAAAGATGCAGCAAATGCTTCCAATTGTCAGCTGCTCAGTCTCTGGAGTTGGAAGAATGAAAACAAACAAAAAAATTATAATATGCAACATGGTAACAATCTCCCTCCTTCCCCAATAGCCAAGATGTCTGTTGTTAACACACACACACAATCAAATTTCTCATTCTAAAATGCAATGAAATTTAACAGCTGTGTTTCACTTTGGAAATAATAATGCGAAACTACAAACTGTATGTTCCTAACTTTATAGATACTTATGTTTAAAATTCATTTTTAATTGTCATTCTCTTGTGGTGATAACTCAAAGTTTCAGTTGTTTTATTGAAGCTTCCTTTAGATTACTGAAATCACCTTCTCTCTTTTCATGGTTGATAGCATAGTATGATAATGTTCAAGGAGTAAACGGATGAAAGTCTGCAAGAAGAGGCTGCTGAATTACAGAGGTCTTTGTGGGACAGTCAACATTCTTGATTAATTTGTTGTGTGCCTACTAACAATCTGAAACTTTGCTACAGTCAACACTTTGGATTGACATGCCTTTTAAGATGTCATACAGAAGGCAAAGCACTATTATTTCCACATTTTTACCTGATTTAATTCAGCAGAGTACACACAGCCTAAATTTAATTCATACTTATGTTTGCGTAATTTCATCCGTTCAATATCTGTTGCATCTTGATAAGATTCGTATTTACTTCCCTACTCCTGTCTTCCAGCTATGTCTTTTCACACCTTATTTACTTTAACAGACATTTTCTTTACTATAGGTGAGGGCCTATGTAGGATTTTGCAGCCTCCCACAGTTTCATAGTTGAATAAATGCACTCCTGATGTAGTCCAAGGCAAGTTTTATTGGTGTTGGTAAGTGTAATCTCTCTCTCTGCATTTGTATTTAATAAACGCTGTGATTCAGAAGAAACTAAAAAAAAAACTCCTTATTCACAACATTGTAATACCAGTAATATGTATTCNNNAACTTAACACACAGGGGGCCAAAGAATCCTTTCTTATTACTGATGGGATCAGAGTGTAACTCCCAGTTACAGGAAAACCCCTTTCTCCTTCATTTCTAAGCAAACTCCTTGTCATTATATCCACTGGACACAATCTAAAATCTGTAAGCTTGTTTTCCTGAGCAGAGACCCTTCCTTTAAAAAAAAGTGGAAGCAAAGTAGGTATGGTTGTCATTGTTACAATACAGTCGCATAAGAATGCAGGCTCTCCAAGTACAAGTGTTGGGCAATTGTTTAATAGTAGCCATATCAAGATTATCTCTGAACTAACTTCACTAGCATTCATCTGAGGGGGAAAAACAACCTACAAGATTCTCCACCAAACAGATAAAGCCCTCTCCAGGGGAACTCCATTCAAAAACATCTTGCATGCCTCATCGATCCGTCCACATTGTACACACAGTCCAGTCTCAGGAGCTGTTCAATGAGCTGCCTGTTACAGATGATGAGACATTGGGTTGCTGTGATGGCAGAGGACAGCTGTCCTAGCAAAGACAGGTACATCCCAGAAGTAAAACCGTAACAAGAAAACACAGATATAATTCCTTGTGTAGCCACCATAAATACATAAATACCTACTCATAGTTTAATGGGTAGTAATAGGCCAAGAATGACACTTATGTTTTAAAAATAATTCACTGGGAATACATTTCTACTTCCACTATTATAAAATTCACCAACACTTGACCACAAAAATATATCCTTGGTTTGTTAGAATGGATTGAAACTGCAGGGTGGGTATGCTAGCCAGAGGAGAAAGGAAGTTACTATAATTTATTTAACCCGCAGTTCACCTCAGTTGGGTGAGGACTCCAGAAAAGTCACATTCTTGCTACTTCTCACTTTACCCATCCAGACGGTAAAAAAACCCCAGCAAAGTAGAAGCTGCTTCCTGGTGAAGCCCATAATGAGAAATGGCTGAACATGTTCATTCAAAAAGTTCTGCCCTCCAGCCAAGACACAGTGACTGATGTTGTGTTTGTTCCTACTTCACTGCAAACTCCACCAAGGAGTGATGTAAGCAGCAAGATTTTGCTACAAGCCAGAAACTTGAACACTGCCCTTTGCCTCATCTCAGGCAAAGAATAGGAATGTTTTCAATTGCACTAATTCCATCCTTTGCCATCAGTAAAATCTGATGCAGTCTGTGTGTACCAAGTCCTTTAAAAGCCTCACAATGGAAATTACTCTAAGTGGAAAGTAATTTTACCTTTAAAAGAAACAACAAACCTCTTAAAAATGAAAAACGCCACAAAAACAAAAAACCCACAACCCTGATCTTTCTGAACAGTCCATTCTAAACTATATTATTTTTAGTGACTGTCTCCCAATAGGTCACTTCTGCCAGCTGATAAGGTCTCTTTTCTGACTTGCAATGCTGTGTCATGGATTTGGTGGGTTAGGTTTCCTGTTGTTTGGGGTGGGGTTTGTTTGTTTGTTTCCCAGTGTGTTTTTGTAACATCTACTTTGCAGTTATTCAAACAAACAAGGACATATTTGCCTTTTCAGTGACTCCATTAGCATTAATGGCAGTCACACACACAGAGCAGAAGAGAATATATTCTCCCAGGGATTTGTGTTCTCTTTCAGAAAAGGTTCCCAGTCATGGAGTTCATAATTCATGCTCATGTTTCCAGGAAGGGTTGAAATGAAGATTTTATACCAGAACCATCAGCTTAACTCTCACTGTATGCCTGACTCCAAAATTTATCCTTTCAAAGCCTTTGCTTGTTATAATTTTTGTCTCTTAGAGGAAACAAAAACCCCTCAAAAAAACCCAAACAACAAAAACAAACAAACAAAAGAGAGACAGAAAAAATATCACCACCAAAACAGGATGGCAAACTGCCATGGTATGTCTTAAATTTCCTACTCAAAAAAAGGAGATTTTTGTAAAGGCAGTGCAATCCAGCCATTGGAGCAGAGGGGCCATGATTCCTGGGCTCCATTCCCACTACAGTCACCGATTCATTTCATGACTAATTGAGTGGACTGTTGCATGAACATCGTATTCAGTTCTCAATATAAGGGTGAACAAGAACATCAAGTTCCTTTCCTCAGTTACTGCACTCCATCAGCTGTCCTACTTCTCTAGGAGGAACAGGGGAAACACGGTAGGTTTATTTTTGGCTGGTCAACAAGTAATTTTAAGTGATTTCAAGTTTGTGTATCATACAGAGACCAGAAAATATTATCATATTAAAAATCATTTCAAACAGAAAACTCTTTTTGTGGTCCTTGGGAACAACCCATTCCACGTAGCTTAGTCTAGATGCAAATTTTCAGTATCCAAGCTCCATTGCTGACCCAAGTAACAGGACTTCAGCTGTCTAATGATTTTTTTTTCTTTCCCACTTTTTAACCGTAGTAAGGAGAGGTGTGTGATGTAGGGAAAATACCTCATATGGAGATGGGTAAGACAAGTTCTAGAGACAAACCCACCAGAACTACAAACCAGTTATACTCATCTCTTAGTTACATTCAAGTAATTTCTTCAGTTCTGCTACAGTAGGCACCTGAACTAGGTCTTCCACCTGAGAAAGGGATGTCCTGATGACGAGGTGTTGGAAAAGGAGCGGGGGAAGACACCTCTTTTGAGAAAGAGAAGTTAAAAAAAAAGCCCAACCACCTTGAAATATTTCCATATGGCCTGGTGAGAAAGGGGGAGAGAAGAGAAAAAGAAAAGCATGCTGCTTGCTTCCTACTTTTAGGCTGTAGAAGGCATCTGTGCTCATGAACAGAGTAGCAGCTTTCTAACCCAGCTTCCCCTGTGTCAAGAAGTTTATGTCAGGTTGATTTTCTGTGGGCATCTTATGCCTTTCCCTGAAAAGCAGCTATTTCTATGAACACTCCTGCCTATGAAAACACCCAGGTATGCATAATCTTTCCCATGGTCTAAGTCATGTAAGCCAAGTCTTAGCGAAGCCTCATCTCTTCAACACTTTATCCTTTCCAGTTTACACGGCCTCAGCTGAAAACCTAAGTGAATCAGAGATACATTTGCAGTACTCCTCACAGTGTGGCCACCCAGGAACACACAGCTTTGCAGCGTTCCATGTAGCACCATTTGGGTATTATTGACATAGTAGAGAAGTTTAAGCCACCGAAAAAAAAAAAAGACACATTAGTTTAAGAGTTCCAAAAGACTTTGGTTCCTGGTACACAACACCTGAAAGCACTGGAAACAATGACTTTTTATTGATTCTTATTAGAATTTAACTTCAAACTCTTATTTTACATACCTGACTTAACAGTTCTGATATCAAGAACATAAAGAAGCCAAAACTTTTTTTTCTGGCTTTCTGAGAACTTGGAGATATTGTGACAAAGGGTTTGTGAAAAGGACAGAGAGGATAAAAACCAGGCGCCACTTTAAGCACTGAGCACTCCATGAGTCACAGTCCCTGTCACAGTGCCCTTATGGAACTTCACCAGCCAATAGTTTTGAAGTTCCCACATTCTCCAATGTCTTCATAATATCATTAAGTACACTCTTACCATGCTCCCAGTCCAAACAGTGCTGCATTATACAGCAATATATTTTACTACAGCTACATGCTATCCAGCTGAATGTAAGCCTGCAGTTGAATAGCTTTGTTTGCTGCAGTGCTGTATTATCACACATGACTAGACCAGGCAACATTGATTTTTAAGCAATGGCATTGATTACAACTCTTATTTTTAAAATGCTGTCAGGATTCAGCCCTTAGATAAGTACTTTAAGACCAAATTTGAATTGCATTTCCCAGCAGCTCTCCTTTTTTTACAGAGACCATATAATAGAATTACGAGTAATGCTACTGACTTCAATATGTATTGAGGATTTACACCAGTATGGTTTCAGTAATAGAAGCTTTTAGCACATCAAATTTACACAACTATAATATACTTTAGATTTTTTTTTAAATGCAAATTTTTTTTTTTTAGCTCCAGTAGTTAAAAAAGATGCTTGTTTTCCTGAGAGATAAATTTATTAAATTGAATTTGACCTTTTAGAGCATAGTTAGGTAGGGATTTCTGTTCCCTGGAAACACAAGAAGATTTTTCACTTACTGCTCTGAGTCATGCAAGAGTCCACAAGCAAGTAAGCAAAGCAGTCTTGGAAGAACACTTTACATTAAAAGTATTATGCAAGGGGAGAGGGCAAGCAACAACAACAAAAAAAAAAACCCTGAAACCCGAAGTACATCCTTAAACCTACATTTTTAAATGACATAACTCTGTACTAATTTTATACCCTAAAGTTTCCTGCTCCCAAGCAGTCCTCCAGATTTATGACCACATCATTATTTGACCAGTTTCCCTAGGATAGTGCTTGCTCCATTTCAAAAATAACCACTAAACACCTCTCCAAGGTTGCTATGCAGATTGTGCTTTTGTTTTTCAAGTTGGTAAAGACCTCCTAGATATCTTTCTGCTTTGCTAGCTTAATCCCAGTTTGCAAGGTGGATTTCTTGCAATAATGCACAAGGACCGTACTTTTTCACTTCTGGCTTCCTCCTGCCAGGAACACTGCAAAATGAATCAATGCCATCAGCTGGGCTGGTCTATCTGCAGATCCACAAAACCTGTTACCCAAGGAGATGAACACCCTTTTCCTCACACAGCAGTTGGTGAAAATTTAAGAATAGCCAGTCTTCACCTTTTTTACCACAAGTTCTTGTTTCACTCAGGACTTACAAACACCAGGAATACAAAAATCACAGTTACACTGTGATCTTTGTGTCACATGTTACAATAAAGCAAAATTCTGTTTCTGAGCCTTATTTGGAACATTATCACTAAATTGTTGTTAGGCATTTATGGTTTTGGTGGACTTACCATTAGAGATAAATTTTATTTTATTTTTTTCAGTGGTTTGTTCAGAAATCTTTGATTCCACCACCTACTTGGCTTATTAAGAGATAGAGTTTCCCTCTCAAGAGACAGATCTACAATTAGGGTCTAAAGAAATCCAGTAGAAACACTATGTCAAGATGCACTCATTATTCAATAATTTCCCATTGTTCATATAATTTACCAAGTAAAATGTCTTTAGGAAAGATAGGTGACATAGCAGCATTTACCATCCTATTGTTTACTCCAAGCCTCTTTTTCCAGCCTGCATTCCTGGATGACTCTTAAGGGCAAACCAGTCCAAAGAAATAAATAAAAGCCATAACTGCTCCACCACCTTCATCTACGTCAGGACTTACAGAAGGGGGCTCAGGAGGATCAGCAGCAAATGCCATAGCCCTCATGAATCCCAAAAACCTTCTGCATTTGATCTGTGAAAGTCCACCGAAAAGAATGCCTTGCTCTCCCCTCAGCATGTGGCAAACCCAAAATTTCCATGCACCAAGAGCAAAAAATCAGATTGGCCTAATATTGCCACAGTGGCATTGTCACTTCTGCACTGCTCCCTCGTTTCACTGCCACGGGATCCAGAGCCTCAACCCACCCAGAGGGATGCAATTGCTTCACACCACACCATGGAGAGCAGCTGGACAGTTTTCCTTCAGCCACTCACTTTGGTCCCACTGCTCTGTTGGCAACTACTGGGATTTCTTTTGAGAGTTCAGAAGTAGTTCTTACAGCAAACCACCTACTGATTACCTTTGCACTATACACATAAAAAAAAAGCCTTTTAATAAATACATTACAGACACCCTTTAGTGAACTTCTACCTCCCTCTAATTCTGTATTGGAGAGCTACAATAGGAAGGAACAATTATAACAAGACATATCCCTGCAAAACACTGCTTCTTGGTGCACTTCCTCAGTTCACAGTTATATCCTCTCCCCCATTTGAGAAAACAAACCTCATACCATTTTTTTTCTTAAAGCCTGACAAATACTGGGTGCAGTATTTGCTTTAAGAGGAACATCTTTTCTCCCTCCTGTTTTTCTTTTCAGCCCAGCATGCCCAAGGTTCTCAGTTCAACAAATCTTTGACAATGCCTGATTAATGTTAGTAATGTAGAATTTTCCTTTTCCATGTTCAAAGTGAAAATGCATATGGGTGCATGGATTTTGTGTACTAATCTGAGTGAGATTAGAAACTCTGCATAATAGTCTGGGCTCAGTATCTCTTTCAGCAGCAGCATTTTGGCCCCAGAAGCTGAAGCCTTCTGTCAGCAACATCATTCCTTTTCTTTTTGCCCATCCATTCACAGAATCACATAATATGCCGAGTTGGAAGGGACTCACAAGGATCATTGAGTGCAATTCACATCACTGCCTGATTACAAAACCTCATAAGCAGAGATAAAAATCTATCAGGTCTTTCAAAGTTACATATAATCAGCCAATCATAGACTCATATTTATCTAGATCATTACTAGCAAAGATCACAAGTACAGAAGTTTCCATTAGTGGCTCCACACCCTGGCTGTGCAGGCCAACCACAGGGCCAACTGCCATGGAGACCAACCCTATAAATTTGCTTAACAGTGTGAAATGGATGGAAAGTGCAAACTCCTGTGGGTCCCTGCTGAGGCCAAACTGCATGAGTGCTTCCTGCATGACACCTGCTAAACACCTACACAGGCACAAAGGCACAGCTCAGCTCTCTCTCGCAGTGGCAGTAACACTGCCTGCTCAATTCTATCAGTGGTTGCCACCATATTTTATTGTGCTTTAGCTAATGTGACCCAAGAGGATGCATTTTAAAAGCACAGTGAATGATTTCTTCTATTTAGACCTCTGAATGCCAGAGCGGAAGTTCTCACTATCTGCAGTTAGGAGTGAGTCATGTGAATTTGTGTGCCCAGTATGAAAACACCCTTCTGTTGATGAAGGTGGCAACACAGCAGCTCAAACGATTTTCCATTAGCACACAATCAGACTTTACATTGCTTATGGAGGGGAAACAAATTCACAATACCGGTTGATATTAAAAGGAACTCTTGAACGCTGGTATGGAAGCAAAAACAAAAGGCAAGCAAATTTCTCATCTGTTGCTTTCTGTAACCTTGAGCTCATCTCGTTGCACTGTAGTGGAATAAATCTGTACTCTACAGTTATGGATTTCATTTCAAGGCTGAACAAGAAAAAACATTTAAATAACTATAGCTGTTCTAAGCTGATTCAATATACAGTTTTACTAAAGATGGAATAATGCAATGAAAAAATTGAGTGAACAGTTACAATTAAATCAATAGATTAAAATAATCAGATCACTAAATTAATAGAACAACTGATAACCAAATCAGCTCAAAAGAAGAATATGGTTTCTAGCTCACAGGAAAATGAATTAATTGCTTTGGATTAGTGCTACAGAGAAGTTTTAAAGGGAGAGCAAACTCCCTTTCAACACAAGGCCATAGCCAGCTCTAGCTTCTTCACAGTTCATGAACAACACTGCTAAGGAGCACAGGTAACAGCTCAGTAGACTGCTTCAGATTTCATGAGACAAAGTATAGACAAGGAAATAAAGCCAAATGGCCAAGAGTAGGGCTGACCTCAGACTTGAGCCAAGAGAAGTTTCTTAACTGGGGTGGTATCCCCTGGTTCTTGCCCAGTGAGTCTCTGCTCACCAAACTTCACAGCAGTCATTCCCACTTATCCTTCATCATTACTATGTACTACTGCACAGTGATAACTCTTCCTTTACAGTAACCAAATGATGACCTTTAGCAGCTTTTCAGCTTTACTTCTTAGTTTCAAAATCTCATTCACTTATGTGTTTACATTTCCTCTTATGACTTTTTTTTGAGGTGGTCTCTGGCAATTACGTATAATGACCACTAATGAAAACGTGCTTCTGTACACAACAGAACTTTGCAGGACTGTTCCATAAACTTACAGTGTAGCCTTCACCCAGCAGAATTATTCCTTTTGGCCTGTTTTCTCTGAATGTCCATTATCATGGAGCTTAGTTTTGGGTTGAGTTTTTTATATTTTAAATTCTTGAAGAAGAGGTGGAAAAGTGACTGAAACACACCTATACACTTCAATCACCTAAGCCTTTCCTATCTTTTACAAAGCTAGGCAGAAAAAGTAAAATATAGAGGTCTCCCCTTTGAAACAAGAGATAAAAATTAAGAGCTCACCCTTTAATACCTGCTTTCTTGGTCTCTAGTTCACACAGTAGTCAGAAAATCTTGGCCACTTTGAAATGCATGAAATTTTTCCAGGCTGAATCCTTAGTTACTGCTAAGGAGCTCAAATTTTCACCTCTTCATTTCTTTTTCCCCACCAGTGAAAAGTTTGCCAAGAATACTCTTGCAAAAAGTATGGCTACCTTTAGTACTTTGACAGTGATATGTAAGTTAGAACAGAATCGAGCCCTCTATATTTCATTGCTCTAAAAAGACAACAGGAGTATAAAAATCAATCCCTTGTTTATGATTTAATGATTTCCCTCATAGGCAAAGGCAACAAACTCTTTTGACTGCACAAGAACTGAGTCTGTGGGCTTGTCACAAGGACAGCTTTAAGCTCAGGCTTTAGACCATTTTTCAGATCCCCACCCACCTGGCTGGACAAGCACATTCTCCAAGAGCCACAGCACAACCTCTGGCTTTAGGGAGGGACCTGGAGAAGCCCAGGCAGCAGAGTGGCTGCACCAAAAAAACCATACTGTAAGCTCAAGTTCCACCCATAAACAGCCATTCATGGCAACAGGTCCAATTCCCACTTCTATGATTATTCTTTATGCATTTTGACTTACAGACAAATAGTTATTGATGAAATTGTTGTCGGGCTACTGGTATCACTCTTCATATTAAGATAAAGAGACAGTTTTACTCCTTTCATGACATTATCTGCTGACAAACAGTGTACAATAATTCATTAAAGAACAAAACTTCCCTTTGTATGTTTGCAAGACATTTCCCTTACAAAAATACATATTTTCTGGAACACAATAAAGGATCGTCCCAAATAAGTATGACTTGCGTGTGTAAAAATCAACCCCAGAGTGTCACAAACCAAAATAAATACTGGTAGGAACCATCTCCCTTCTTGAGAGGTGAGGAAATCTCAGATGATCTGTTATCTGGGGAGAGATTAATCTTTGCCAGGAAATCATTAGGAACAGCTGATGCAAAGCAAAAACCTTTCCATGGATATAGCACCAAGACCTTAAATAAGCCAACAAGACTCTGAATACACAATGAAAGGAGATGTACGAAATAATGAGGGTTCTTTTCCATATGATACCTTCTGTGTTCCACAACACACTTTTGATTTGCTGATCTATTTTCTTTTAACAAGATCATTTAGTTCATTACTTCTTACATGACTAAAAGCAGCACATTTTTTTTCCTTCTACAAAAGACAATAAATAACATTAAAGGAGTTATATGAGAGAAGGTAGAGTAGCTTTACAACTGAAAGAACCTCATAATGACAGGATACAGGATAATAGTCTTAAGGCAACATCATAATAAAATGCACATTTTTTTATGTAACACCCTTTTTGATTGATTTTTCTACATTCCAAATTCTCCCATAACCATCTTTTGACATTTCTCCTGCACAGCTGGTTATACCATCCATAAGCAATCTCTGTCTTCCTGGCATTATTATTTTAAAAGCAATCTCTTCCACCTCCTTTTAACTAAGACTTCAGTTATATCTAATTGTCAGTTACCACCCTTCCTTCCAGAAAAAGAAAATCTGATTTCTAACCATTTGAAATCCATCCTTAATGCAAACTACAGTATGATCATAATACTAGTATATGCACATTATACGAATATGATTTGCAGAAGACAAAAAATAAGGAAAAAAAGGGTACTACTTGTGCTTTCTGTGTCTCACTTGAAATGTTAACTCACAGATGAGCACAGACTCATGATAACAACACCATATATATTGCAGGCAGAACTACCAGCAAGAAGCAAAAAAGTATTAGTTGCATCTTTATGATTAATAAAGTAGTTAACTGAGAAAGAATATTATTCTTGCAGGGTGCTCGTTATGCATTTGATAATCTCTATTTATAGGACAATGAAACATGAGGCTTCTAAAATGCCATCTGTTGGTTTCTCTTTAATGTATAGGATTTCTAACTTCAGGAGCTGTAGTTCAGCAGTATTGAGAGTGCCATAATATGCAATGCCAAAGACTTCGGTTATGACAATTTGAGCCATTAAACACCAATAAGTAGGTTGGATACACATCCTGAAGAGTGTATCTTCTATCTTCTTACTCTAGTCTATTTAAAAAACAATTTAAACTTTCTTAAAATTGATTTTGATCAGTCACTCAAATAGCACAACAGACACAAAATTATATATTGCAATGATTCACAATTGTGATAGAAGTGATTTTGTGCTTTCATCTCCATAAGAGATGTCTCGAGAGAAGATCCCAGAGATCTGTAACAACTACAGGTGAAATGGCAACTCCTTTTTCTCTCTAACAAATTAAACAAAACCACAGACTTTTTAAAAATAATCTTTCTTAAAATACAGAGAGTTAGAATCAGATATATCTGCATTAAATTCATCAATACCTAAAGGATGCATTGTTCCTACATGTTAGCCATGAAATCAAGCACTCAATATTGGAGTGTATCAGCTCTAGTAAGTTTGACTGACATTGACTTCTATACCTAATTGAGTCACCAAATGGCCCAATACCCAGAGCTCGGGTTACCTTTGAGCATAAACTACTGGGTTTAATGCAATTAATGAAACCCTAATTGATTTTTTTGAAATGGGTCACTGTGTATTCATATCAGCTGAAAGTTAGGGGGGGTTCTGTCACCGGCTAAAGGTCTAATTAGGGCTCCTGACTCCTACAGGAACCATAAACACTGAGCTGCTCACAGGGCAAGCAAACACAGGAAGAAATAGCCAAGCACTGTCAGAGACAATTTATACTTTGGCAGTTTCTTAGGCACATCAACATACAATTTCTGTTCCCTCTTTCAATTGCTTTCACCTCGACTGCAGGCTCTGCTGTTGCCTCAGTGTTCACCCCTGCCTTGCCTCAGCTCCTCTTTGTGTTGCTCCATCACAGTCTGTCAGATAACTGGGAGCAGCAGCTGCCCAGGACAGGAGCTGTCTTCTTTGCTATTTCTCTACAGCGCTTTGACAAAGCAGCCTGATGTCTGAACCAACAGGATTGTAATGCCTTCCACCCCAGAACACAGGATTTGCTTCCCTCTCAGAGGTTAGAGAAATGGAAGAAATCACTGTTTCTACCAAAAAAAATGAGGTCACTGTGTTAAGTTTATGACATGTTCATGTGAGTATTTGAGGAAAACTTAAAACTTTTGACAATAACTGCACTTGGTTTTCATATGTAAAGAGCAACATGTGCTGTTTTCAGCCTGGACTCAGTCTAGGAAAGGCCATCAAGAACAACAAAGAAACTCCAGACAAAATGACAAACAACCAAAAGCTGTTTCATTAAAGGGAATCCAAACAACTTCCAATATTGATGTTTTCAGTGATGCACCCAAAAAACAAACTAGTGTTCTCCTTTCTCTCAGAGACACAGTTTACATTAAACACTGGAATTTGGCCAGGAGATCAAGACTCAGTGAAAATGGACTGTACTTTTTGGGGAGGGCATGGAGAAGTTCCTGTTTGTGTCCTATAGATGTCATATGAAGGAAACATACTCTTTTTATAGGCAATTTACTGTCAGTGAGGTATTTTTATAAAACTCTGAGATTCTTTAACTAACAGCAGACAAGTTTAGCAGGAGATCAGGGTGATTCAGTAAACCATGTCGGCGCAGATCACAACACCCTTGGTTCATGAAATGTGATTCAATAATAAGATGAGGAACAATGAGTAATATTAAGAATAGCTGAGATGAGGGACTAAAATGCTCAATGATAACACAAATAATTCTAAAATGAAAATTAAAAAACCATTGCCTGTAATTTAGTTATATAGCACTATGCAAAGTTTCTTCACACTTATTGAAATTAATGGTGGTTATCTCTAGTTGCAGCAGATAGATAATCAATGTACCCACATGCTGAAATCTCTTTCAAGTAGAACACAAATAGATATCATTTTCACGTCTTTGGAGAATATATAGTCATGATTCATCTTATGCTTGCTAATAATATCTTTCTCTTTTTCCCCTCCTCTCATTTGTTAGGTTAAAGGCTGCTCACATGTCATTCACCACAGAGTATTTTGGTAGTAACTAGTGGTAGGGTTGTTAGAGCAATGTTACAGGTTATGCAACATTTTTGCATCCCTATCTGTTGCAGTAGCCTAGAATCCCCATATGTTTTATCTTTCAAAAGTCACAGAACTCCCTAAATGGAACCCCAGAGGATGATAACATCCACACTTAGCCTGGAGAGACAGGTCTCCAGAGGTACTTTGCATCATTTTAATTAAATTTTTCTAAAGGTCACCGAGGTGCACACAGGCATCAATTAGCCAATACTGAATGGTTCCCACAGAACTGGAACTCCTAATCAGCAGAAGCCCTGTAATTAAACAGTTATGAGTGTTAGAATTTTTTTTTAATTTATCTGAATGGAAAGGCAAACAAGGGCTTGTACATTTCCAGAAAGAAAGAGGATCTGCATTAGTACCATACAGTGTCCAACTCCAGAGTAGTGTTCCTGCAAAGATGAAAAGTAAAGTACAAGGGAGTTTATTTACAGAGTGTGCCTTGAGCCTTCTTGAGTTGAACCAGCGAGGTGAAAAGCACACAGAGAGCTCCCTTTGGCTGAAACTCTGCTCAGGCAGAAACTTGCTGCCTTGATCTCCCCCTCACTCTCTTCAAGGGCTCCCAAAAACAGTAAAGTGGAGCCATCTGGTTAACACACTTGCTTCCCACACATCCTTTTCCCTCAGCCCCTGCACATTCCACTTTCGAACCTGCCATCCCTTAGACCTCTCGTCTTGAGAAACGTGACTCTGCTGCCAATTTCCCCTTTGATCCTCTGCTCCAAAGAGAAAAGATGCAGAGATCGAACAGCCCAAGCAGTGCTGACAGCCACTATTGTTGGGCAGCTTTAATCATCACCAAAGACAGTTTCATTATGGGTGTCTATAACTCAATGACCTTTAATACAGAAGTCAAACCCTGCTCTTCTTTTAGTGTAAGCAATATTAATTGAGGATGAAACACTCTAAGGTGAATGAAAAGATAATTAAAGCACTTATTTTCTATCATAAGATGTGAAAAATGCATCTCATTTTTGAATTATGACTGTTTATGGTAGAGTGGCCCAAAGAAAGGCCTTATTTGTTTGAAAGTGGTAATAATTTTACTAAAAAAGCTTTCCTGAAAACCAGTATTAACATGGCCATCAGTCACACTTTACTTTCACAAGTTTAAATCACAGTTGCATAAGGAGATATTTGTTTCTGTTGATACCTTCAGATAACGTGGCATAACAAGTCGCTGAATGGGATAAGGAAACAGGATCACTCAATCAATTCCTTGAAACAGATCTCTCATTTGTAATGCAGAGTTTAACAACTAAAATACATTGTGCTGTTAGGTACTTTAGGCACCAATACAAATTTTTTAACTGGTCATAAGCACAATTTCCGCAACAATGGACAAACAGATCCCAGGAAACAAGAGAGAACCTTTTATATGGCTCTTGAGTCCAGACACAGTAAGTAGGCTTATGATCCACCAGTGTTTGGTCACACCAGACTTCACTGTGAAACAGTTCACAAAGCACATCAGAGAATTTCTAAACTAACTCCCAAAAAATCATATTATACAGCCAGTGCAAAAAAAAAAACAAACTTCAGAAGACAATGCAAAAACTCTCCTAATTAAAAAAAAAAAAGAGAGAGCAACCAACAGATTGTTTCCCAATAGCAAAATAAAAGTATGTTATAATCTCAAATCACTGCTGCTAATCACAAGGCATATCGGAAAATGGCTCTGCTCCTTAAGGACTGACAGTAATTTTCATTTGCCTTTTTAAACTCTTTAGCAAGTACAGTTTAAACTCTGTTATTCAAAGAACATGATTTAAAAACCCCTAATCTTCATATTTCTGGTGTGCGTGGCAAACATACACTTTAAAAACAGGCATGGCTTTACCCACCCCATGTTCTGGATTGGGCAGAAGGCTAGAGTGGACTTCTCCAGGGAAGCCCAGCATGGGAGCCTTGCATTCCCCAGGGAAACATTAATTCTGCACCAAAGACTCTGCGCAGTCCTAAACTAATTATGAAAATAGTCACAGACCCAGAACTTAGAAACCTAATGTCTTCCAAGAGAGTGTTTACATCTTGAAGTCCAAACCAGGGTGCTTTGAAATGGGATTTTCTGTGTATTCTACATGCCTCTATGTAGAGACCTGTTCAGACTATAGCAATCCAGAACCAAGTTTAGATACTGAACAACTGGAATCCAGCAGTATTTGCCTCCAGAATTCCACTTCATCTTTAGCTGTGGCAGATGTACAATGAGGACATTTCATAGCTGCCTTTCAAAACATCAGAATCACCCAGTTCAACAGTCTTAAAATAAATAATGCATCATCAGCTTAGTATTGAAATAAACTTTTCACCACTTTATGCATCCTCGGCCTCAGTTCAGTGCATGGTGGGTCATCAGCATTTTGACAGAGACTGATTTCAACAGCACTAAATGCCTAAGTGCTACACATCCTAGATTAGTTTCACATGGATATTCCTCACCGTGAATGACAGGCAGAACCTTGCTGAGGACAGCTGAGGCTCAGACAGGGTGTTCCAGAGACATTTCAGTGTTGTCCAAAGGGAAAAAAAATAAGGAGGAACATCATGATCGTGTACCTGGGCTTGCTCTTTGTGCAGAACACTTGGAGTTTTGTGTGACATTCCATAGAGTGCTTTCTAATGCATGTGGTGAGTTTGAAGTCCAAGGCTAAGCTAGTAACTTTTTTAAAGTGAAAAAGTTTAGTTCTTCTTCAACTCCCTAAGGTAATGTTATGTGCTAATACTTTTAGGAGGCCTGGCTTGACAGGAATGCAGTGAGTAAACTGGAACTAGTTTTTCAGCATCTGCATTGTTTCCCCCTTTCTGAAATGGGAATAATGATATTTTTATTTCTAATGTTAACACCTATCAAAAAGTTCCTGGCATTACAAATACAAATAACTAATTTTTCCTCTGAATTCTTGCACTTACTACTATATTACTGCAGGTTTAAAATATATTTTTAATGATTTTTTTTCAGTCTAACTTTCCCCACTTCAAGTTAAACCAGCATAATTGGCGATCACCTATTTACCTCAAGTGAAATAATTTTCCAGTGATGCTTCTGCCTTTGAAGGTTCATTTTTTCCATTTCCAGTCCAGGAAGAAGTCATCACAAAACTGCACACACAAACACACATCACTTGATCAGGTGAAGATTGAAGACGAAAAATTCACTTTACTCCAACATATTTCTTGAGGAACATTGTTCTGAGTTCAAAAACTAAACCAAAACAACAAGCAGAATAAAGAGGACTCTGTCCAAAACAGCACCTGAAAGAATATTTATTACATTTACTATGCAAGGTCCCAAACAAAACAAACCTGGGACACTTGGTGTTTCTATTCAGGCTATTGCCAGGCTAACACGTGATGAACATGACTGCGGTGGCACTGCATAGCCAGTAGGCAGACAAGAAATACTCTGAGGCAGCTCCCTAACTGTTCTGCTGCCCCTGACCCACTAAAATTCAAGGAGTGTTAGGGGGGAGAACAACAGTTTAGTACCTTCTCCACTGAACCTATGTAATCTCTTTCTAATGGAGTCCTAAGGACATCCACCAAACTCCTGGACAGCAGTGACCACCATCAAGCCACAAAAGACAGGTTGAATATAGTTCAGAACCAAGCACACTTCACAACTCATCACCAGAGCACCACAAAATAACCAACCAACATGTCACCTTCCCTCTCTAAGGCAGAGGGCGAGACCTCTTTTAGCATGTATATATGTAGATACCTTCCTTGCACTTGAACCTTGTAATATAGGTATGGACTTAGAATTAAGTCAAAGAACTTCTTAGCTAATTATCTCTTTCTAGTGATGGATGAGAATCAGATGTCTTGTAATAATGTTGCTATTATTATCTTGATTTGCTGCCTTTGATACTGTCACAGAAGGATACAGGTTATCGCTAATCTGATTTGTCTTGTCCAGAAAACAAATTGACTTCCTCAGAGTAGGAAGGCCTTGGAGTTGAGTCACCTACACACCTCAGCAGGCAGCAATAGGGCTGTCCTTCAAGTGAGAAATGAAGCTCCAGAGAAGCATCTCGCTCTCAGTCCTTCCCACAGCCAACAGGAAGGATGACGATAGGGAGATGCGGGTTCAAGCTGAATAATTTTTATTTTTTGTCCAAAACTAAGCATAGTGAACATTTTATATTTACTTTTGAAGCCAAATGTCATGTTGAAACTTTTTTTCCCCTAAGTGCAGTGCCAATGAAATGGTCTCACCAGAGTTATCCATATCTTTTCCTTCTGCCCTCCAAAAATACTACATGACATCACATCACACAGATTGTTTCACTTAAGTCACTCATACATTTTCAGGAGTAAAGATTTTGTTGCAGTTTAAGTGGAGGGTTTTTTCTGAGGTTTCATTCTTTTCGCTTTGGATGTTCCTGCTGATAGTCACAGACATGGCCCTTGTTTTTCCACTAGAGGTTTCACATCACCGGTTTGTAGTGGTTGATCAGTGACAAGGGGCCTAAGCAGAAAACACAAATGCCCGTGTTTCTTACATACTGACTCATGTCATCTTTGCAGCTATACCTCATCCAAATTATACAGTTCAGCTTACACGGACTACAGCCCATGTCTTGCTGAAAACAAAGATGCATGATCATGAGACAGCCACCTTTCAGGTAAAGCTAAGGGAGTGACACTGGACTGGTGGAAGACAGACAGAGGTAGCTGCATTCCTCCAAGAAAAGGGACTGAATTGTTGAGCTAATTTCAGCAACAGCCTGCTCAGCTTTTCCTGCCATCTGTATTTTGAATGCAGACTTTGCCATTGTTACCTACACTTTCATCACCTCCAGGCTGAGGCTGTTAACAACACATCCCAGATGGAACTCCATCTGAGGATCATCAAATGACTGAAGCAGAGTTAGATCCCTCACTGTCATGTGCTGATGTCAGTGCACAAGTAACAGCTCTGACTGCACTCAACGAGCTGTGAAAGTTGAAGGTGCTGATCAAGGTCTACACTGCCTTCCATGGCAAAAGCCCATCCTTCAAAAGAAATAATTTTGGTCCATCTGCCATGTTTCTATGACTGTGGTGAGCCAAGACAAGCAATCTAAATGCTGCTTCCACGTCCACCACATAGTCTGCCCATCAGAATTAGCATCCTTCAGAATTAGCCCCTCTTGCCCTAAAGAATTTCTGGGTGAATTGCTGAAGACAGCAATGTACTAAGGCTTCTGAGAAAGGAAGTTTGTGTTTTTGCAGAATAAAAGAAAGGTAGAAAACCTAAATGCTAGCTGGTTTCATTTTAAATCTAAAGTAAACGAGTGCCTTAAACTATGTCCACTGCTAACAACCAATTTAGGTGCATGTTAACACATTCTTTTGGGGGTTTTATCAACATATAAACTTCGCAATAACCCAAATCTGACACTTTATGCAGAATTATTTCAAGCAAATCTTGCAGTAATGCATCTGGTTCGTCCGCTCCTTTCCTGGTAAATAGCAAGCCCTTTTTATAAATAGAGATATTTTGGATGGAAGGCTGAGGAGCTACAGTGCAACAGTGCCATCCCCTGTCTGCAGAAGCCATTGTCTCTCGGAACAACCAAGGACTAAAATGCACCCCCAGTGCTGCCGTATCCACACGGGAAGTTACCGAGAACAGCGACACGAGCACCGCGTGTGCTGCATCCTGCTAACTCTGCCGGGGAGATCCTCTGTACAAGCCAAGATCTGAAAGAAGTTTCTTGCTAGCTAGTGCCATCAACTTGGTGTCAAAAGGAATTGCAAAAGATTCTGCAAGTTATAAACTTTAACTCAGTTTTCGTGTTACCCAGCATGCAGTCCAGGGGAGGGAAAGAATTTTGCATCTTTTTGGAATGAGCAGAAAGGAGGAAATTCCAAGAGACTTCTAGACATCCCTGAAGAAAATCTGTTCATTTATACTACTGCTTTGCATGTCCACTTCTGTTTATACTGGAAGCAAGAAGCACTTATTAAATGTCTACCTGAGCACTGTACCAGCTGAAGCACCCCATAGCTCAACATAACATAGTTTAAAATCTGAATTTAAATGGAATATTGCAACGCAAAGAAGGAATCCAAAGAAGTTTGGGAGTAAGCAGTCAGAGGTGCCCAAAGGAATTTCTCTACAAAATTTTGGATACTGTTACTCACTCAATTAGTATTTTTCATTAACAGGACTCTGAAAGGGGCTTCCATGGGCTAAGGGCATGTGCAAGGCACATTTACTCTGACCCTTACTTTTTTGTCTCTTTTGGATGCTAACTTTGGTCCTTTCCAGCGCATCAGGACAAGAACAAGAAGAATCTGAAATTAAGCAACAAGCTGACCATGTCATTAGTTATGCACAGTTACCAATTCCCTGCACTTGGCAGTAGAAATTCAAGCTGATCGTTCTTTGCTAGAAGTAAGGAACAACTTAAGTGCCATCTACAAGTGATACCTTCTGGGAAGATTGAAAAACAGACAAACAAACAAACCAATTACCAAAAAATTCCCAACAAGCAAAAAAAATCCCCCAAAACACCCACCCCACACAACTAGTATATTGCTCTATTAGTGCCTATTTCCTAAGCATATCTCAGTTAAGTGCAAGTAAAGTCAAAGCCATTTGCACGATCTCCTCCAATCTCTTCTTCTTACAGAATAATACAGAATGAGTCCTGCAGGCCAGGAGCAGGCCTACCTTCTAAACAGAGGGAGGTCTTTATCTCTTACATGCCATCGATCCTTTACTACAGGCTACTACACAACTACTTCAAAGAAAAGTTAAATCACCGACTTTAGAAGTTTACCCTGACTACCCTGCTTCAGTCATGGTTCAAAACCACAGTTAAAGCAGCTGCAAGATGGATTTTTTGTGTTTTTAATATCACCTTTGCTATGGTGGCTACCACTGAACAAGTACAGGGAATTAGAGCCTTTTAAATCACTGAAGTCCAAAATATTGCCTCTTGCAATAGGTCTCTGGGGAAACTGCTGCTGCAGCATAACTGCAGATTTTGCAGTTCTTACACAGCTGCCCTCTGATTCCTTTGCTTCATTAGGAATAAATGACTTGTCAATGAACTTCCCCCTTGGCTTTTCTACACCCACATTGCCTGTCCTTCTGGGGACCAGTGATGGGATTTCACTAGGACTGGTCATCCCTGACAAGCCGGCTCGCCTATGGTCTTTTCACATTTTCTTCAGGGCAACAGAAGAAAAGCCTACAAGGAAAATCAGAAAAGAAACCTTACACTTCATTCACTGCTCTCCTTAGAATACTTCTAAGAACCCTCAGATTTCTCCTTTGTGCTTATGGGTCCTTGTATTAAAATGATCTCCTAAATAATCAGCCAGTATGCCAAGTTCAGCTTGCTATTAATGTTCCAGTTTCAATCTTCAGCTCGTATTAGCTCAAAGCTCATAAAGTGATTCCATGAGGGATATGATAAACATGACAGGCACATTGTCTGAAATATTTTATTTCTTATTTTCATAAGCCTGAAATATTTTATTAAAATCCTATCTATATTAGAAGCAGAATCTGATAGCTATCTAATATCTCAGCCTGCACTAGGCAAGTCAGGTTCCACTTTGTTGTGGACAGCTTATTGTGATCAAAACTAACTGTGAGAGTCTTTCCACAAAAGAAATCATGGGGCACAGGACATGACACAAAGCAAAACAAAATCTAACCTCTGTAGTTAATAAATTGCCAGTTAGCACGTAGGGGTTAACTTCACCTTAGACATAACTGGTCATCTGTACATCTTGTGAAGATTGATGTGACCTCTTCCTGCAGTATTACATAAGAAAAAACACCCAACTGCAGGCAAAGTGATATGACTGAGAATTAGCTATGACACCTATCCCAAAGAAGCAGGTTCATCAGTTATATTTTAATGAGGAGATATTGCTACAGCAGTCACCAGATGGTGCTGTTAAAAATGCTCATTTCACTTGAGAAATGACATCTATTCTTTGAAGAGATACTGTGTTACAAAATTCCCTCTCTGTTTGAGATGCAGTCTTGGAGTAGGATTAAGCTTGAAAGAAGTAGTCTTTGTCCTCCTATCAAATTTCCCATGAGATGCTTCCTCATGCCATGCTCCCGAGTCCCCTGCTCCTAGACTGAATTTATAGGCAGCCTTGCTTAATTTCCACTAAGAAAATACACAGATTTTGCTCCTAACATACCAGAAATTGACTTACGCAACCCAAGTTACAGGATCACACTGAGGAACAAGATGCAGCCCAAGCTATATCCTGGATCTAAGAAACAGCAAGCTATTTCCACCACATTAACAGAATTGTCTGGTTAGTTCCAATACTTTCTTCCTCATGTGGGGTTCCTTTACAGAATATACATCCTTGATGGTTAAAAAGCAGAAGAGACGTCATTACTTGAGACATGAGATAAAATTTTTTACCCCCTTCAGATGGTTTTTTCTGTTCTGACCACAGGCAGTCTAAGCATCATCCCTGCTGGAAATAATATAAAACAGATGCCTACACGGAAATGAAACTTTTCTTACTTCAATATTGTGAATCATGGGGTCCCTACAACAATTATCCTAGAAGCTGGAAAAGGCATGGAAGAATTTTATCACTGTCCACTTAAGATACTTGAAACATTTTTTCCAAAGCAACTCATATTTTTCTACTCCCTACAAACAGAACCTTAAACAACTGGAGTGGTACCAAAGTGACATTTGGATCAAAGTTCACAAAAATTCTTCTTTGGTACCTTCTGTGGTTAAACTAATATTCATGATGCCACTAAAAAAATACATCCTAAAGAATTCCACCACCCTAGCAAACTGTAGAAATGTTTCAGCAAAGAAGGTAAAATACAGAACCTCTTCCAGTAGATCCCCTGCTATATATTCATTGCTGCTACTTGAAAAGCAAAGAAAACTATTTCTTAAGGAACATTTCATATGAATTTCATATAGGCAATTCATTTTCACACTCATTTGATTCTGGATAAGATATATTTATTTTTGCACTGGGTAGAACAAGGTCTGCTTCAAGGCAGTTCTCAAAGAGTATCGTTTCCTTTGGAGCTAAAGCAATCTTGCTGGTAGAGAGCTTCACCTTCAAAAGATGGCAAGACAAAACCAGCATGAAGGAAGAGTAAAACATCCCATGGGTATGGCATGTGCCTCTCTATGGTCAATCCCTTCAAGTACTTGTACCATGCTAGCAGCCAAAGATTCCTTCCCAGAAAAGTTCTTACTTCAAAACTGCATCACAGAATAAGCCAATTCAGATTCAATTACCAAACACCAACCTCCACAGGATCTTTCAAGGCTTCATATGAAAGGTCAAGGATTTAACTGCAGATTTGCTAGACATAAAGTTTTGATATAACAAAGGTAGAAAAAAACCATGCACTTCTCCCAAGCTGGTTTCCTAAACCTTTTGTTAATCCATAATATCACATCATTTCACCTCTGGTATCTGTTGACCCCAACTGCAAATATTTACAGATCCTGAAAGTCATCATGTTTGCAAGAACCCTCTTTTTGTATCACTGAAGGCACTATCAGAGTTCCACCTGTGCTTACAGTGTCTCAGTCAGACCTCCAAGCAGGACCATTCTGCCTTGCCCAGCAGCACTGTTATTCCCCATCTTATGCCAACAACAGAATCAGAGGCTGCCTCAGATTTAGTCAACTTTACATGAGCATAAAAGCCTTCTGGATTGGAGGAAGTACTCTGTTTTAGTTTTTATTTTATTTTAAATTTTATTGCAACAAGACAAAGGAACAAATATGAAAAAAAGAGAATTTATTTCCCATGGTTTTGTTTAGATTGCCTATAAAACTCTACACCACCCCCTGTCTTGTTAAGCATAGTCTTCCCACCTGCTCATTACTAGCATTTAATTAACATACTTGGGAGTTTGCTGCTTGCACTTCTCGGCAAGGTAGAGTTTTGCTCTAAACCTCTGCTTGTTCACCTCTCTGTAGTCTGTCTTTCATGCCAACAACAGCTCTCCTCTTTCCAGTTAACCTCATTTAGGCCAATTTCAACATAGCTACATGCTCAGACATTAAGAAGTCAGCCTGCCAAGCAGCTTCAAACAACAGGGGCCATTAAAACTACAGCTGGATTAATGACTTCAGCAATAACTCTGTCAGAAAAGGGTAGGTCATCTTCATTTTTATCTTATGCCAAAGCAAAATTTTGGCCCACTACTTCAGTAATTTTTTTAAAAGAACAAAAATCTATAGACAACACACACAACACTAGATCATAAAAATTAGTTTCCAAGTGACCAATGAGAAGTTAGAACAAGAGTTTCCACACAGAAAAGTGCTTGGGAACAGATGCCCTGGCTGAAATCTTTTCTAGCATGTCAGTTTTAAGAAAAAAAAAGGCTAGTGAGAGCCTTCTCCAAGAACCATCATTGTCCTACCTCCTACCTGACAATAAACAACTTCAGATGGTAGTAAAAGAGCCTAAGGGTCC
>JAOXXN010000082.1:7737879-7759089 GCA_026770055.1 Myrmophylax atrothorax
CCAAACCACAAAGGCAACCATCCCTCTCTATCCTGAGGGAAAACACATCCCACAAGCTCTCTAACCCAGAATGTTGGTTTTAATACTACTCTTGAGGACAACAAATAGCACAAAGCACTCAAATACTCTTTGAAGCCTTGATTTGTAACACTTACCATAAAGTGTAGCACATAGTGTTGTACTGACAGTGTTTTCCCTCCATTTTAAACAAAATGCTTCTCTTAAAAGGCTCTCAATGCAATTACCAATCACACTCACATGCACATCAGTTCCAAAGCTGTCATTACATGTGCCAATTTTGAGTATTGATCTCACACTTCATACAGCCTGCTCTGGCATTTAGCTCAATTTTCAGTCCTTGTGATAACTCCTGGAAACTGAGTGAAAAATAACCCTTTGCTAGGACTTTAGAGCACACAGCCCAAGATCCAATATTTAAACTCACATGACAATAAAAACAAAAGCCCCGTCAAGCTTCAGATGCTGGTATTCCTGAGAATAACTGAAGGTGGCAACTGCAGCTGTTATTTTTCTCTCAAACCACACTATGAACAAAGAAAGAGTCATTTTATGTTCCCTATACACCTACTTTCTCTGTAGTTCTCCAAAACACATTAGTATGCAGTTTAACTATTGATCCTGCAAGGTTTGTGAAATTCATGTTACTTCAGGCAACAGAGGGACCAAAAAAAAGCAACCCAGAAAACACAACAGTAATCACGGTTTCCTCCTCACTCCCTTCAATCCAAACCCTCAAAATTAATAATCCCAAAGAAACGAGACTCATGAAGTGTCCCATCAAACCTGAAATCCCCCCAAAAATCTTCTTGCCAAGCTCTGTATATCTGTCCATAACACACTTCTCAAAGAAGCTCCTGAGGAACAGGGGGGAATAAACAAGGAGACTGGAGAAAGAACAGATTCAAACACAACACAGAAAATTAATTTGACCAGGAGTTTTATGAGCAATTCAGAATCTCTCCTGCCAACTTGCTTCCCCAAAAACATATGAAGGTCAAAGTGACCAACTGGAAAATTAAGAAGAGCTGCATGTCAGGCTTTCTGTTTATGACCATTACCTAAATTCTCCTCAACTAGTGTCCTTCTTGTGCCATAGGAGTCCTTTAAGGCAAATACTCAGCAAGGAACACACCTTTTTAAAATAACATGCGTGGGGAAAAAAGCAGTTGTCAGCTCAGACATATTATTTGTGATTCTACCATGGAGTGAACCTCCTGACATTAGGGGTTTTTGATTTAGGAATATAAATCTCAAGGAATAGGAGGAAGTGCCTGTCTCCTAAGCAATTTGAATCAAGATATTAGATACAATGAGTCACAAAACACATCTACTCTTATCTTTCAGAGAAACTTAACTCCAAATAGTCCATCTGTACAAGATATTAGATATGAGTTACAAAACATACTTACTCTTTTCTTTCAGATAAACTTAACTCCAAAAAGTGTATCTATGAAAGGATTCAATATTCTATTTTATCTTCTAACACCAGAGAAAAATGTCACTGAATCTTTACCATAAGTTTACAGGTATTACTAAGTTTGACTTCTTCAGCAGACACCAAAAAAAAAATTAAAAAAATCAGGGTACACTCACTGCAGAAATAAAATTTAACATTTAAAGAAAAACAAAAAACTCCAAATTTACCCATAGTCAGATGATGGCAATCTGGACTCTCATGAGTGGCTTCCTACTCCACAGGGGAAGGGAAAAAAAAAGGAAGAAGAAATGGCACCTATACAATAGGCTCATTTCCATGCAATATTTTATATCTCAGTTACAATACCCATACTCTGGAAAAACTCCACCCCTGCTGGAAACACTGTTAAATGCTTCTTGTATATCTGGAGCATTTATCCTGCCAGTTAAGAAGCTGCCTTTGCTGGGGAGTTTGAGATAGTCGTGATAATTAAGTTACTGAAATTGAGCCCTCTTTTCCACCAGTAAATGCAAAAAGGCAACTGAGTTTCCAAGCAACAGTCCTGCTACTGAGGCTTGCAGATGCAAGAGCAGCAGGACTGAGTAACTGCAAGATTCAACATATGGCAATAGAAAGCCCCTACTTAACCAATCATAAACTGTATTTGCTTCTGCAAAGGTAAAGTGGGGCTGGTGCTTTAGTTTATTTATCATCTGATAATGATAACCCTAATCAGAGTCCTTTCTGTATGTGGGACAGTCTTCATCTGGACAGAAGGAACACCTGCTCCCTGATATGCCTACCTTACCAAAGGAACCCAGTCAAAAAGGATGGGGTACTTCAGCATCCAAAACAAGGTTTTCTAGTGTACTCAGGGACTGGCAGCATAATATCTCTGAGATGTAGCTCTTTATGAGGTCTTTTAAACTCTCTCACTAGACCTGAGAACAATGCACAACCTGATTCCACAGCTCAGTCCAATCACCTTAGCTGCTCCATCATCTGCTTCTCTGAGGCTACAGGCTCTCCCTGCAGAAGCAGCTGCTTTCCCCATTCTCCAAGGTTATCTACAGCCTCTGTGTGAAGCAGCCCAACTGTTGCCATCTTCCTGTATGGGCAGTGTTCGACCCAGGCACTGTGCACAACTTCCCCTCCTGAGGCAGCTTCTGAGCCTCTCTCATACTGAGATTGTGCTTTGACCAACTCTCACTTCTCCAAGGTACTTTTTAAGCAAAAATCCTGGTCTGAAAGAGCATCCTTGCCTGCATTTCCAAAGTGTTTCTGGTATGGTTCTTAAGTCTCTATTTTGCATACGCTTGGACATTTGCTTCTAAAATGTGTCCCTCTTGAATTTGGGACATGCAGACAGGAGCAAAGTTCAGCTCAGCGCAGTCACAGGTTAGGGAAATGGGTGGAAATTAGGGTTAGACTGCAAAGACTCTCTTGCTTTAAATGCTGAAAAAGAGCACAATTTCCTCTGTCCAACAGCTTGAAAAAGGAAACAGGATGCATAGTCAGAAGAGAAAGGGTTTGCTTTATAACACACTCCATATACACAGCTTAAAAAAGCTGACAGGAAGTGCAAATAATCACAGTCTCCCAGGGAAGGAGGAAGAGGGATACATTTTCCTCTTCTCTGAAAAGATAAAATTAATCTTAACCTTGAGTATTCAACCTGTTTAGCAAGAGACTGAAATCATCAGGAGGTTGTTGATCATGTGGGCCAAGCTTCTACAGCAAACTCAATCTAGTTTTAATGGTCTCTCAGACAGCTGGAGTGAATATTTCTGTGCAGAAATTTGCTATGAGAAGGCAATAATTGTCCATTATCAAGAGATGCTGATTACTTTTTTAACCTAAAGGCAGTTCTCTCATTTTGAAAACACGAAGGAGAGTTTAGCTCATTTCGATTGATTAACACTAAAGCAACAACTGCTGATATGAATGATCTCCCAAACACAGGGCTTTTGCAGTAGGGTGGGTATAACATGTACTCTCTTCCTACAGAGTAGGGAGTGCAAAAATAGAACAACAACAACAAAAGCAAAATCAAAAAATATTAGTCACAAACAGTGCATTCCCTTGTTTCAAATGAGAGGTATAAGAGATATACCTTTATCTCTTAAAATCTCTTTCTGCCCTCCCATTTTATACTTTCTCTACAGTGTTTGAATGAAACAACTGGAAGTTGTAACAGAGCAGAAAAGGAATGCAAAGGACCTTAAGTCAGCTCTCCCAGCAGGAGCCCTGCAGACACACACCCAGCCCTCACCTCTGGGGATTAGAGCTTCAGACCTCAGCTCTGCCTCACACCTATGCAGACTCTGCCTCAAAAATCAACAGGAGAACACAGTGCAGATACTAAGACAATAAACCTACCAAATATTCACTGATTATTGCTTAGCTTTCTTCCCCACACTCCTACCTCTTCCTATTTTAGAGAGGAAAAGTACCTTGACAGGATGAAACAATTGTAACCCCCCTTCAAGGTTCAGGTTCTTTCTCTGTTTTGGAATAAAAGAAGCAGTGTTACTTTAAGACCAGAGTAAAAGACAGAGGGAAAGAAGGCACATAACTGCTGATAGCACAGCAAACTAAACAGAATTTGAATTCTCCGCCTTTGAAACATGAAGGAACTATAAATCCCACTAGGGGAAGACCATTTGCTGACAGAGATTGTAGATAGCAGGTGTTAAATTACTTACTGTCCATTGCCATGAATACAAATGTATTGAGAATTACTTTCCAAAAATAATAAACCAATAAAAGAACAGAGTTCAAACTGACTCACTGGGAAATGATGTAAACTAGCTAAGATAACATTTCACAGATCATAGCTGCTTCCAGACAGACTGGCTAGGGGATGTTTGCCCAGCATGTCTTTCACATTACATTAATCTACAGCTAATATGAGACTCAATTTTACAAACACCATATTTAGATAAGAAATTTAAAAAAAAAAAAGAGAAAAGAAAAAGAAAACACAAACACAGAGAGGATCCTCTGCAAATAAACAGGTAATAACTGATAATTATTCATGGCCTGCAATTACAGAGGAAATGGAATCCCAAATCTGTTCTTGTGTGTACACACAAAAATCCTGAAGAGACAATCTTCTTCTACAGACAGGGAGAATAAACAGATATCAAATATGTCCATAATGTACCTGCCACCACATGAAAACTATGTTTTTCCTAAATGGTAAAGATTGGGACAATCCACATTTCAGGTTCTCTCTCATTGCAGTAACATAGTCCCCAGCACTGCCCTAATCAAAACAACATATTCAATGCATAAGGCAGACAATTGTATGGACAAGCTCCCACTGCTGGTGTGGATAAGTGTGTGCTGCAGCTGGGGGATATAAATTGTAATGCACAGGTAGGTATAACCCCTCACAGAGCAAGCTACATGTGCAGAGTGACAATAAAAGAACATCCATCAAGGCTGGGGGTTTTATTTTTGAAAGAAGTAGGGGGAAAAGAGAAGGCAGTTAGAGAAAGCATTTGATTTATAAACACATGCAGGTTATTCCTGAACTGGCCTTCAGTAAGAGATCACGAACAAGAACATCTTTCCTGTGAGGGAGGCAGTGTTTCCCTGGTTACATTGCACAGAGCCTCTCATTGCTGTTCCACCACATCTCAACTTTTTGCTCCTACAGAGATATAGAAACTAGTCACACATTTCTGCAATATCATTTTCTAATCTTGTATCCAATAAATATTTGTTTTTGTGAGTGCTGCTGGCCGAGTAGCTTTTGATAAACAGTGAATACTGCAGCACAGTTTCCTCATCAATCAAGCCATATAAAAGGCCAATCCAGCAATTTAATCTCCTGTTGCTGCAAGCTGTCTAAACACAGTGGTTTTGAACAAGACAGTTTTGTTCTAAGAGTACACACTCCATCCAAGTCTTGTCATTAATTTGAAAAATTACATGCATGATTCCCAGCCCCTGGGAAACACAGAGCTGTCTTAGAACCATTCTTTAGAACTGAACTTCTTTTAAACAGAACTGAAATGATCACTAACACAATAGCTGTCAAAGCAGAAAAATAAAATTTAAAATCCATTAAATGATTTCTTAAATGGTTCCTGATTTCTTAAAGGTTTTCTTTGGTGGTTGGTTTTGTTTTGAGCAATATCCAGACTATAATTTTGAATTTAAACAGAGGTCAAACAACTCAAAATTCATTCTTTAGTCACACCTATTGCAAAGCCTTGGTGTCTTAGAAATAAAACACAAAACCCCAGGCTTTTTTCCTCCCTGCTTTTCTAAATCAGAAAAGAACTCCACTTGGAGCCACATATAGATTATTTTTCTGCACAGAGGGTCAATAGTCTCTTCAATGTCTTTCAGTGACCAGAGCATTTGTTATTGACACTGGAATTCGCTGTTCAGTGTGGCAAACTGTTGTACATGCATCCCTATTCTGCCCTGCAGGACAAGGATGCTCCTGCCCAGAGCGGACTGCTAAGAAGGCCATTACAGAAACCTGGGCCAGCCTTCCAACAGGAGTAAAAGAGACAAACACCCAGCCCAACTCATTCCAAAATGGAATCTCAGTTTATGCAAGGGTTATATTACACAGCTACTGAAATTCAGCAGCCTTTTCAGTCCAAAAAGATTATATCATCAAACTCACTGGGTCTTCAGAGGAAGGACTTTTATAAACGAACAAGGTTTTCAATTCCTCTCAAGTTCAAGGTGATATTTACTGTGGTGTCATCATCCCCTTGGAAAGGGCCTCTAAACAGCTGATCAGTACTGATGGTTTCTGCTGGTTTCAAACTGATAATCTACTGTGGAAGTAAAAGTCTCTCTACTATTTTACTAATCCTTCAAGCAACCTGGTGTGCCTATTCCCTTATCTTCTCCCCCCTGCAGTAAAGAGGAGTTAGAAAAGGACAACCAAAAGTTAGTTCCAGGAATGTTCCCTTTGAAGGTATACATCATTCATGCATTATGTAGAAATTCCTTTTATTATGACTTATAAAAGTTAAAATCTCTCCTGACCTGAAAATGGGAGCAGGAGACCTTTTAAATTTTTCATCATGGAAACTTGTTGTAACAAATTAACTTTTTAATCCACTTCTCTTTTTAAACAAATTTTAAAATGTCAAGTATTTCACACTATATGTATCATCATGCAGAACATTTCAATTCAAGAATGCTAGAGTGTCTTCCAGAATTATTCAAAATAAACAATCCATTACTGAGCCTGATCCAGTTGAAGTTGTCCTTAAGGACTAGATGAGCTTTAAAGGTCCCTTCCAACCCAAATCATTCCAAAATTCTATGAGAGCTCCTGCATCACTGCTGAGGTACATCTGATTTATAAGCAAAGAAGAGCTTTTTTCCTCAGCCTTGGCCCTGAAAATTCAAGTCAAGGTCTCAAAAAATAATCTATACTCCTTCATAATAGTTGATTATCTGCAGATGTGGCTCCCTGCAGTTTATTACAGTAAATACCATTGTCCAGGCAATGCTTTGGTGATGGGACCACAGATAATGGACCCCCAGATTGTGCAGAGAGCCAAGCAGAATCTTGTTTGCTCTCCGGCTGCTGTTTGTTCCTGCTGTCTCTGCTGCAGACCTGAAACATCTGCATTTATCATTTCTCACGAAAGCAGACCTGCCAGCTATGAAAGGTGCTACATTTTTACCTTACTCAGGTGCACTGTATGTCTGAAGTCCTAACTAGATCACTTATTCCTGAGGTAAAAAAAAAATTCATTACCAAAGAATTTTGAATTTGGCTTGTATTCCCAGGGCTCTTTTCCCTTCCATACTCAGGTAACATTTCAACTATGCTCACAATGTGACAATGCCACTTGGAAGTTATTTTCATTTGGTCAGGCATCTGAAACAGTCAGTGATTATTTCACATGCTTATATTTGCTGAAATAGTTATGCACACAGGAAAGAGCTAAATGGAATTTGTTTGTATGACTAGAGAGAATGTAGCATTTGACTGCCTTAAAGCAGTATTTTCAAGGTGTGTTTTCCCCTCCCTCTCCCCCCCAATTCAAAATAGAGGTTGCAATCATAAGCCTCTATGAACCTTATTTCACAGTAAATGCAAAAGAACTAGGTTAAGGCATTATTAAGCTCATACAGATAGACACACAAATACATCATGAAAGAGAGAGCTGAACATGAAAAAAAAGTCCATCCTTTTTCATTGTCTGTTCTGATGGTACACCCTGGGCCTAAAAGCAAAATTCTTTTAAACAAACAAAAAAATGTCATTTAATATAACATAATTACAAACTTGAAAGCTGCCATAAAGAAGATTCAAAAGAGCAGAACTGGACAATGCAATCGCTCTTCAGCACCTTGTAATCCATGCAGCACAAAGCTCATTTCATATCAGTATAACATAGTGCTTTTTTAATATAGCAGACACAAAGAGCAGAAAGAAAGAGAAAATTAAAGCCTCAATATTCCAGATACAAGTTGGCCAGTTATTACCTCAAAAATATCTTTATCAATGTAAACAAGCTTTTTAAGAACTTAGTTGAAGTAGCACAGAGTTCCTGTGTGCACTTGGTCCCATTCCAAGATGGGAAACCATTACAGATTTTTCCCCAGAACAGGTAAGGAAATTTTTCTTTAAATTTCCAACCCTGGACAGCAATCCCAACTGTCCCATCCTTCCAGGCTGAGTACAATTAACAGAACCTTGCAGCTAAAACCCACCTGAAGTGTGTTAGTGATAGACAAAGTAAAATCCAGGGACCCTGGTACCAGAGGTTGGCATAGGTTTAAGGCAAACATTCAATGACTCTCCACAACTTCAAGCTTAGCAATCTATTTCTTCTCTCAAGGGTATAGGTCAGAAGTCCTTTTCCCCTCTAGCAGCAGCAACAAACCAAAAGCCTCGTAATTCCTGCAGCAAGACTTCTTTGCACTTCACACAAATAGCTGTCTCTATTTGTCAAACAGTGAGATTTAAAGCACTTTAATTAACAGCATCGGAAACCACTCACAGTAAATCGAATACTGAGACATTTCCAAGGAAGACTGAAGTCTCTGGGTATATCTTAGGATGGGCTCATTTACAGCAACTCTGCTCTAAGGGATCCCACATAGAGCTTGGTCTGACATCAGATGTTCCAAACAATAGCAAAGCAAGTCTGGGATGCAGCCTGTGCTAATGACACAACTGCCCTTGACAGAAAATGGGTATTTTATTAAAATGAAAGACACAGCTTTAGTGCTCTACTTGCCCTTAGCTTTTTTCATACAAACAGCAGGTTAAGAAAGAAACCCATCTTCAGGGACACACTGTGGAAATGCAAGAAGTAGAATTGGGATGCCACATGGGGTTGTAGTTGGTTATCTTGGCTATCAACACCCTAACAACTCATGGTCCTGAAGTGATCAACGTAATTGTGATTACCATTCTCTCCCTTGTCTCATAAGGAGCTTTTCTGCCTTTTCTCAATTTCACAGAGCAACTTTTAAGCCCTGGACATGTATCATTTGTCCAATCAGTTATCCACCTGACCCCTTCTTGGCCAAGAAATAAATTCCCTTCATGACAAAGAGCTTCATAATATAATACCTAGAAGACAAGTGAAATTCCAAAACCTTCTTTGATGGAGTTGCCCACTGCAGGTCCCCTAGGGAGTGGCAGCCTATTAGGAGACAGCTGTGATCTCTATGCCTGGTCACTGGGCAGGATATTAATCCTGTGCCCATAAGCATTTGAGGGGACCTTGCCAGCTACCTAGATTTTGAAGTCCCAGTGCATTAGGGAGAGGTTATTTTACTTCTTTGTGTGTGTTTGCATTCACACCTACTCTTCTCTTTTTCCTCCTCCCTCACAAGTTAAAGACTAACAAGCATAGATTCAACAACACACAAAAATTAATGTTTACATTAACCGTAGATTGACAGGAATTCACAACTCCCCAAATGACTTAACAGTGTCTGCACAGGAGTTGGGTAAGAAAATAAACATTTTTCTGGGTTTATGGTGTTCACCGCTAGGAAATAGTAAAATTAGGTTCCTTATTTTCATTCAGTACCAGAACCTGAATTACAATGTTTCCTCTGTTGATTTTGAGCCCAGACCTGCAGTGTCCTGAAACTCTACTTTGCCATGGACAGATACACGCTCTCAATTTCTCATATATAAGCTGATCAGCCCCACAAAAGCGTTCAGCAGGCCAGAGAATAAGAATGACTCTGTCATCCCAGTCACAAAAGGCTAAAATATCACTAACCTGCATGGACAAGGGAATATCGCTGCTCCTCGTCTTTGCTTCAACTCATACCACAGATTTGAACAGCTCAGACGAACAGGCTCAAGTTCAGGCATGGCTGTCAGCTCAGCTGGTCAGGCAAGAAAAGCAGAGACCCCTCAGTTCCCAACTCCATTGCAGTTTGTGTGTGGCACAGCCCAGCGCTGCCAATGGCACTGAAACGTAAGAGGACCAGATTAGGCAGCACCTGGGCACAGGTTTTGGCAGTTAAGGGAAATGAGGAGTCCTTATTAGGTAAATGTGAAATTAGAAACAGCTGTGCAGGAGTGAGTTTGCACCTGAGATAATTAGGCCTATGGAGGGCACAAAGGTAAGTGCCTGGACCACAGTGTACTTGGAAAGAGAAAAAATGCCTAATATCACAGCTGGCACTGCAAGTGTGCTTCAGACCTGAGCAACAGTGTTATATATTCTCTAGAGCAAGAGAAACTATGAACAAAATACAATTAGAAAAGGATAGGCCAACCTCATTAGAAAGCAAGGGAACTCACACTCAAATGCTTAAGTTTTAGAACCTGTGACCTGCTAAGCAAAGGAAACAGCTGGAAGAGTTAAACAAAAGCCCTTCATACAGCATAATTTAGAGTTCCTACCTATCCTTGTCAAATCCACTGAATTTATGTCCATAAGGTAAAAATATCCAAGCTAACATAAGGTAAAATTGAAAAATATTGTTAGTTTTTATGTTGTTTGAGCAGTTTGGAAATGTTAATAATTGCAGCAATTTGTTTGGGAGATTACTTGCTCAAAGTTATGTATAAGTCAGAACTATTAAGTAGTTTCATTATCAGTACAGAGACTTTTCTTTCCCCCTTGGTTGCAATCTCTCATCTTGAATTGTCGCTACCCAGCACTCATCTCCCTATCGCAATCTGCAGCAGCCAAGTGATAAGACTTCATGTTTACCTTCAAGCACGCCTATTGTTCATGCTGTCAGTGCTCAGGTTTTATCACTGCTTCGGTGGCAGTGAAATTGAGTTCTGGGAGGAGGGAGCCTGTATTATTTGAGCACAGTTAGATGCAAGGACAGCAGTATTTTAGTGATTGAGAAGTCAGCTGTAAAGCCAGCATTTACTATCCCTTTGAGTCAGCTGTGACCATGGAACAGAACCTGATGGCATGACGATAGCCGATCTCATTGCAGATTTCCTGTGCACCCAGAGCTGGGAATATGTTCAGTGATTCTCGGATTTGGCTGCATCCCATGCACGCTCTGCAGAGTAGAAATAGTAAAACATGTATTATTTTTTGAGCCACATTGCTCTCTGCAGGAAAGCAAGCAGTCCAAGACTTCCCATAGCCTCTCTGTAGGGAGGTTTGTTCATTTCACTATATTTGATACCAGGAATTTTTATCTGTAGCTTATCTGAGGGGTTTTTATGGAGTTCATTTAGTGGGTGATCTCACCATTGGAGGAGTAAATGTACTCAGATTGACAAAGGTCTGACTATAAAGCAATGTTGAGACATTAAAGCAACTGTGGTTACAGAGAAAGAGGGTAACACAAATAAATCAAAAAGGCCATAATTTCAGGGAAGGAAAAGAACATAAATATACAGGAGGAAGATTTTTAAATAGGTAATTTAATCACACATTTAGCAGATGACCTGCATAAACCAGGAGAGGAAAAAAAATGGAGGATCTATGTCCTGAAATGTGAAGATACTGAATACTTTAAAAAGACAATCTCCCTAGTTTTTCAAATGCGTGGATAAAATTAGAAAGCAAGAATCAACAAAAATAAAATAATTTCTTCATTTCAAATAGCATAGTCCTATAAGCTTGAAGGCAGCTCAGCTCATCTGAAATCATTCTATTTCACTTTCTGCTTATTGAGAAATAAAATAAAGTTATGGTACAACTCTTCTTGACTCCAATACCCAAGCCATTTTGTCTGTTCTACGAAGATAATAAGTCTTATCTGCAAGGTTAGGAGATTGCTGCTACTACAGTTAAAGAAGGAACAGTGCAAGGGTAGGAATCGAAGCAGTAGAACTGAAGAGCTCGGCCTACAGCTGAGATGACTAAAGCAACAGGAGGTGAACATGGCATTCTGTGAAACACCCAGCACTGGTTACCTGCTGCTGCATCAAACAAAAGGGCTGAGTCCTCACAACATATTTAAGGGGGCTGTGAAATCAGGATCAGTGGCCTGATCCTGACCATTGGATTAGATGGTAAAATTGTATATTGCTTTGAGGTCCTAATGGGTTAAACTTTTGCTTGTTTCAAACTTTAAAAATGAAGCATTAGGAGAGGGTATTTGTAATTGGTACATAGAATTTCTCTAAAAGAGTACACAAAAAGTCAACTGAAGGGTGGATTTACCATAAGATTCATAGGAAGTAGCATGAGGCCAGTGGAGCAACACAGACATGAGGTCATCATAAGGTTCAGAAGTTCACCTTCCCTGCAAGCTTAGCTATTCCCAGGGAATTAAGGAAATGAAGGGAGAAGGCTTCAGTGGATGCTGTTCCTGTCTGCTGAGGCATTTATTACACTTTTTACCTTCTAGCTGAATTTATTCTACCCTCATTTCACAGAGGGAAAACTGAGCTGTGGAGCAGAGTAAATCAGTCCCTCAAGGGTGCTTGGTGGCTGAGTGAGGATCCAGGTTAACTTGATTTCCGTAACCTGCAAACAAAGGCTTCCAGCTGCCGTGTTTAGGTCTGTGTACCCCTACTCATGCCAGGGAACCAACTCAAGAGCTCTGTGGGGAGCAGACAAAGTGCACATGTAGCAATTCATTTTAAGCAGTACAAATATATCAATATCAGAAATAAGATGGGAACAGGGGGGACAAAACTTGCAGCACAGAGCCCTGATTTAAAAAGCAATGGGATAAGAATGCAAGCAAAGCTTTCCTGTTAGCATCTCCATATATTGTTCCCTGATAACTGGAAGTTAATACTGTTCAAGATGGAATCAGTAGGTTGTAACTGGTTATAGAACTATGATCACACTAATTCTTAAAAATCAGTGATGCAGGATATTTGCTAATTGGACAAAAAAGATGCTGAGCTAAACGAGGCCTCAGAGTAGTACTCCTATTGCTCATCTTTAAATGAATAAGGGGGGAGGAAAGGAACGTCTTGCCTGAAAAACATGTTCTGTTCAAACAAACTGTTGTGTTTGCAAGGACAGCACAAGTCTTCCTCCTGATGTGACTGACTCAGTAAAGCCTCTGCAAAAGCTTTGCCAGCATCTTAAACTCTAAAATTGAAGTACTCCTTTGATTTGCTTCTAATTAAAGGCTTCCACATCTGCTATCATTTGGTCTTCCCTCTTTTCTGCATGACATCAAGGTAAGCAATTAATTAATTATTACAGCTATTCCCACAGGCATCTAAAGCACTGATCAGGTAACATGTTTTGTGAAAATGATTGGACCAGAGTTGTCATCAGTTACCATGTTGCAAAAAATCTGCATCTCTCTTACATGCAGCATATAATAAAAAGCTTGGTAAAATCCTTTCATATACCCTACTAAACAATTCTTTCTTTGTCTATCAGTTGGTAATCTGGTTGTCAAATTAACAGACTCCAAGAGCACCTGGCATGCTATGCAAAGCTTTTGAGGCATTCTCAGTTTAGAAACAGCTTTGCCTGTTTGCTGAGACAAGGAGGTGTGGGGGTTTTTTTGGTTTTATTCTTATGGTAGCTAGTATGAAACCTGTATAATTGCTTGACATTTCTTCTGTTCCTGCTGCTTATTCTCCCCACCTGAATCCACATCCTTATGCCATAATAACCTCAGTGGTTCTAAATTCTCAAATACTGAATCCCGCTCCCATGCAAAAGTATTTGACAACAACAAAAAAAATTAAGTGAAGGAAGGAGAAATAAAATAACAGTCTTCAGAATTGCAGCTCAACAATATGCCTTTCAAAATTTACCAGCAGGAGTCAGTAACTCTGTCAGGAAGTTCATCTGTATGATGACGTATGCTTACTCCCAGCAGAAAAATCATTTTGATGAGATACTCCCTGCTAATATTAATACACATGGGAAATTGGTGGTGCCTTTTAGGTTGGAAGATGATGTGCTCTCTTGCTCAGAATTCTCTTTTTCCCCCACCCCGCTATGCTTTACGAGGAATATTCACATCATACATTTTCTTTGTCTCACAGCCTTGCCACTCAAATCAAACCAGGGAGAATTTAAATGGGTTTGCATTACAGACATTGTGGAAGAAGTCTTAGATGAAAGTACATCAAACAAGCCATAATTAACACTCAGATTGGATAAATTCATAAACATAGGTTTAACTAAGGGGCATACTGAAAGTTTTTCAATTTAAACAATATTTTCCTCAAATAGAACAGAATAATCTCCTCCCTCTTCTGCTTAACAACAGCAAGAAGAACCTGGAGGAACACAGCATTCACTTGGTATTGTTGCAGCAGCTGCAATAGCAGTGTGAGAACTGTTCCTATAGCTGTAGAGTGTATCCATTGGTAAGTGCATTTATTTTTGTGAGCATAGATAACATACTTTTTTATTTTAACAGAAGTGAAAGAATAAAGTGTATCCCCACAATCTCCATCAGAGTACAAGTTGTCAGCTACACAGGGAAATGGATTAACTGACAGAAGGGTTGCAGATAAATATCTCCTGAACTGCACATAGTGCCATGAAAGTACATGAGGAATATTGTGCTCTGAGAAAGACAGGCAAGAAAAAACTTCACCAAAGCCATTACAGCCATTGCAATAATTCACTAGTGTTTGGTGTGTGCAGCTCAGCTCCCTCAGTATCCCTGTTGTTTGTATCATGACTAATTTGACTTTCACAAAACCTAAGAAATCAAACTTGTAAAATTGGCAAGGGTTTGAGCTGGAAGTAAAAAACCCCAGTGGTCTGGCATGAAGCTCCACCTGATGAGGGAACAGTAAGGTTGCTTTTGGTTGTCCATAGTGACTATACTTGGGCCTGATCACTGCCTTTCACACTAATGTTCTAAGTTTTGGCATATGGTTTGTCCTATGTGCCAACAAAGACTCCCTTCCATGGCTCCTCCTCCCTCAGTAATTAAAATCCAGATCTGAGGAATAAATGGGATGCAGGGACTGGTGTTGACCTGTAGAACTGGGTGAAGTTCAGTGGTTCCTGAGACAGAGAAAACCCCTGAACCACAGTATCCTTACCAGCAGCAAGTTGCTGTGGCTGAAGTCGTTGATGCTCTCAGGAGGCTGCAGAAGGGTGGGCACCTGCAGCTCCATCATGGAAGAGGGTGCCCAAAAATGAGAGATATCAGCCTGTATCTGTAGCTGGAAAGTATCTTGTAGGTGGTGCTGTAAGCCAGAGAACAGCAATGGGAGAATAAACAGTTTACCTCGTGTAAGGGGTTGTGACTATGTCCCTTCCAAGGATGGGCTTTCAGAAGCAGCAATGCATCTTCTCTAGTGTGCATCTTCCACGGCACAAATTCTAAAAGCCAGCAGACACCTACACATTTGGGTTCTGAATTTTAGAGTTTAACTCAAGCACAAAGGTAATTATATAGACTTTCTTCCAGGCAAAGGATGATAAATGACTCAGCAAAGCATTTCATTGTTGCATAATATTACACACAATCCAGTGGAAAAAAAAAACTATGGAGATGAAAATTCTGAAAGAAACATGGAGCTTGGGAAAAGGAAGCCTAATGAGCTACCTCACTACAGGCAGTCTTTGTACCTATGATTAATTTGATGTTTCCTCTCACATTTATTTTAGGAAGGGGAAAAATAATTCCAACTAGCTATTTCAGATCCAAAATTTCTAAAACTGTGTGTATGTGCATGGGTAAATAATTAGCAGCAGGGTTCATAACAAGACTGATATTTTAAAAAATAATGATCAGTTGAGTGTCTTGATTTTTGAATGACCAACTTAATATCCTCACAAGCAGCTGTTTTCTGAGGGTTAGGGCTTTCTTCCCTGGATTATGGATCCTGGCAGCAAGTCAAACTGAAACCCAGAATGAATTACAACTTGCAGAAACCTCAACCAAAATACAGGGAAAACCAGTAGTCTCAATTTCAGGGCTTCTCTTCTATATTGCTCTATGCTACACTGAGCTTGTAAAGCAACAGGTAGTAAACAAAATTACTATTCTCAGCTGCATTTCATTTGTCTTTGCAAAAACATCATCCTCTACAATAGAAAAAAGTGAAGCAGCCCTAAGGATCTGGCAGGCAAGTGAAGGATGAATTACTTTTATTGTAATGAACTGAATCTCTTGTGATAAAAAAACATCATCTGGGTCAAAAATGAGGGATGTAGCACAAGCTTACTGTGCTGTTGCTAGTTGGGTATTTATGCAGTTGTGTTATCTCCAGGTTTTGGAGCTTAGGCTCTCTATGTGCACTGTAATACACAAACACTGCAGCTTAAACCCTTCATTTGATATATCCCAGCGCCCCTACCAGTGTGTGTCTGCTGTAAATGAGACAGTCCCAGCAGCTGCAAAAGCCTGGAGCAGGGGGAGGAGGAGGAAGGAAATTCTGGGCCAGACACAACCACAGACATCTGGATAACGTGGCTGTGTTTCCAACTCTGCTAGCAGCTAAGATGTAGACCAAAAACTACATCCCACAGAGGAGAGAGGAGGACAGAGAACTCAGCAAAAGTCTTTCCTGAAATATGAGCCATAATAAATTCAAAGCTACTCGGTTCTCTAAGTTTTTCCCTGCCTTCAGTCTGGTTTGCTAGAACTTTTCTTTCAGTCTTTTCTTTAGTTATTTGATGGAGATTCCAAGAGCACCAGAGTTCTTTAGTCTTTGTCTCACACATATTCTTCAGACTTCCTCTGTCATCCAGCAGAACTTTCCCTTTAAGCTGAAGTTTACTAGAATAGAATCTGAAATTCAGCATCTGCTGGGAGAATTTAAGCATGTCTCAAGAAAACATATCTCAGTTTCTCACCAAATACTGACCTATCTGAAAAAAAATTAATGCCTGCAGATAACCTGAACATTCATAGTTCCTTTCAAATGGTCTTTCTTTTACCAGTGTATAGCATTGGTGCAAAACCATCCACAGCACACATCTAAAGAGAAGAAGCATTATTCCTCCAGAGCTCCAGGGATGATGTTATTAGAGGTCTGATTCCCATAGTAAGTACACTGCAACCTTAATAAACCATGTATTTGCATCAAGGGATTATGTCCATGAGTGCAGGGGAGTGGACTCATTTAATAGTCTTTCTCTATCCCTAACTGCTCTGATCCCTACAGCAATTCTGCACTGCAAAAAAAAACATTACTCCAGAATGACAAATTGATGCTTTTTTTTCCTTTTAAAACAAGTCACTTCTGATTTTATGGCTATACCAGATGCACTTTCCTCACTTAGATTTAAGGAGGGCAAGCTGGTTATATTTCTCTCTGTTTTTGCCAGAAGCTTTGTGTTTTGTGCTGGATGCCTCAGGACAGGGCTGATGTAATTCTACAAACTATGGTTGATCTGTTTTGCTTTTGCTGAGCAATAGCTCAAAAAAAAATTAATCTTTATGATCCTGACTGCAGCAACTGGGTAGGATTAGAAAGTCAAAGGTCTGACATACACAGGCGTCTACCTTTGCCTTTAATTCTGTGTGCCTCCATTATCAGATAATCTTCCCCTTGAATTTTAAATAAATAACTCCTTGCCCCCTTTTTAATTGGCCTAACTAATGCAGTTTTACCCCCTCTACATGAATGAGAATACATCAAGAACTACTGCTGTGGAAACCAAGCAGTCCCCTTATGTTGGCTGTAGGGTGCCTGCTCTGAAGAGCCTCTCAGGACTAACAGCTGGCACCAGTTTGGAACTTTCTGTCAGTCTCAGACAAGCTGCCAGTGGCAGAGGGACCCGAAGACACTGCTCTCACACTTCCAGAAAAATTCTCACTTTCTGCAGTAATATAAGGGCATACTGGTACATGCAGGCAGGGCACTTTGTACTGATAATGCCTTTGTTGTCTCTATCACATGGGTAAACAGCTCATTTCAAGATACAGTGACACCCAAATTAACTGTCTAGAACACATTTTAAGCCTTTTCTTCTTGCAAATTCAAACTTCTCCATCTCCTCAGTGAAAAGTTGTATTCTAAATTTGTCCTACAATGGAGTTAGGCAGCCACATGCAGAATTCTGCTCCACTGCCATATCTCTCCCCAGTAATGTAAAAATCAGTAATTTCCCTTGGTCTCCTTGCTCTTGGTAGGTGTCTCAGTGTAGGAAAATGAGACTTCACAGACTTATACTTCTGTACATCCTAAAGAAACTTTTTTCTTGCATAGGGCATGTTCTGTTAGAATGAAAATTGTGGAGCAGATGCAGAGATACTTCTGTGATACTCGGGTGGCTCAGTCCTGTGGCTTTAATCCCTGACCAGTACTGACTGTTCCCAAACTACCAATTCCATGTATTCTGACTTGGCACAGAAACTTTCATATTCTTTCTTTAAGTCACAAAGGAAGCTCACAGACCTTCAAGACAGATGCTCTTTCCCCAACTGACTATTTCTGTTCCTGTTGTCTCCTCACTTCCTAAAAGTTCACAACCAATCACTCAAACACAATTTCCTCCTTCTGGTCCTTCACTCAGAGTGAATTAGTCCTTTGAGCTAAAGAGACTGAAACATCCTTCTGCAGTCTTAGTCTGTCTTTCTCACTCAAATATTCTTTTCTCAGCTTTAGTCCTCAGATAGGCAATGTGGTGCATTTTCATCTCTGCTTTTTAGCCTCCCTTTTTATTGCTGCCTGCGATTCCTACAGACCTCTGACAAACTCCAGGCCACAAAACATCTCAGTTCCAGGCTGATATAATTACAACTAGTCTTAACTTCAGTGCTTTATTCTTACATCATGATTTCAAGAGTTAAAAGTGCCTTCCCCTTTTCCTTTCATCACTTTTTTTCTAAAAAGTTTCCTTTCTCCCAATTATTACTGGACTTTGACAGCAGCTGTCCTATTTTATTTCATGTTTTACAGCCAGGTATCCTCTCTTTACATTCAAAAGAGGTGGTGAATAACCTTCTCAGCAGTAAATGCCTGGGAAGGTACTGACACATCCTTTATTCTGCAGTATGGGAGGGCTGCAGTGTCACAGCTCCCCAGTCAGGACACTGCTAGATGTGACAATACTGGAAATAATGCTACTGGGTTTATTTATTCTGGAGGTAAGGAATAAGATTTTTTTATTTATAAAAAAATACTCTTTTCTTATTTTTGGTTGTTGAGTGGTCTCTTCCACACACTATATCTCCTTCTACCTTATGGCCTGGAAGAACCTGTCTTCTGTTTCAGAGTATTTCTTCACTTGGTTCTGTAGGTATTTAGGACTCAGGGACTGCTGCAGGGGGCTAGTTTAATTAAAGTTGGGGTGTATTCCTTTTATTTTTCTGTTAAATTATCTAAATAATTGTGAAAGTATCAGAGTACAAGACTAAACAGTCCCTTATACTAGAATAAGACAGCAGAAATAATTCAAACACCAGTGAGGAGGAAAAAACCAGCACAAAATACCTCTCAAACTTTGCTAATACTTATCTGTCATGACAATAAATATTTTTATCTCCTATGTTGCCACATCATACTGCATGCAAAAAAAAGATAATACTCTGGGCACATGTATACTCTTACAATCATTTTGATTGGACTTGCTTCCAACAAAACTAACATCTGGTTTACTACCACAACTACAAGGGCAATGTTTGTGCAGAAGGAAGAAAATAAGTTCAAACATTTCCTTTCTATGCATAGAGAATGACAGGTTTATCCTGATTTCTCATCTTCTTACCTTTGTTTTCTCTATAGATCCTTAGCCATTAGAAATCTTACCCTTCATTTAAAAGTAAATGAAACCCCTTGCATTTGAGACAAAATTTTAACCTATTAAGCAATCACACTGCACAGGTTCAGAAAGCACAGAAAGAAAAGCTAAGATACATGTGTGAAGTTCAGATTAGCTTCAGAGCTTTCTTGGAATACAAGCAATAAAAATCCATGTTTTGTTTTAAAAATTATCCAAGAACATGTACAATCTACTTCCATAGGTTTAGCCATATGAACTGCAGAAGAATTATCAGCACTTTGGTAACAACATATAAAAGATGGATGACCATCAGCATTTGAACTCTGCAATGATCATCCCAGTTCTTCAGCTCTGAGTGCAGGAACAGAAACTCAATCTCGACAGAAAGTACTTTTGAGAAATAGAGCAGCTGTATCCTCACCTGACACCTGAATGAGTTTCTGCTGGGCTTTAGGGCTCCACCCCACACCCTTGGATTTAAGGTTCAGTTGTATCAGACTACAAATGATCCAAGTTAGGCTCTGCTTGGCAGATTGCAGGCAAACACAGCCTATGCAAACATCATCTTCCCAAGTAAGCCATTTAAATGGATGTGCTGGGTATAGCACAGTGTATCAGAGTCTTTAAATGAAAGGCAGCAGTGAAGAGGACCACATCCACTGCAGAATAACACACAGTTACGTACTCCAGCCTGCTCCAAATCTGTTTCCCTAGAATACTAGGAGTAAAATTTTAACCCCTGAAGTCACAGCAGTTACACTTTGGCTCAATCCAGCATTTAGCCTTTGGTTAGGGTAAGTATTCTTAAAGGAAATCCAAACATCAAAAATACATATTAAAAAAATATAATAGAAAGAACAAATTTGGGAGGTTTTTTTTCTTATATGACCTATAATTTTTCAGGTTGCTTTGCCTGCTTTCACGTGAAGTCTGTATATTTTCTAAATTTGTTTTCTTCCTTTTGGAGTGCATGCGCTGATTTGTTCTACAGTTTCCCTATATTTGTTCATTTATGGGAATGTTTTCCTAAGTGCCTGAAGAATTTAACTATACAAATCTCTTTAACTCTCAATGTGATTGGTTTTCCAACATTCTCTAGAGGCTTTTGAAAACCCTAAAACCCCAGTCCTACAATAAGTCTGCTTGGTGTTCTATTGTGTTTTGATTTCACAATTGTTCTACTGAACAGGCTTACAGGCCGTGCATATTTGCTGATCAGCACATTGCAAAGAATCCCAGAGAACACACATAAAATTCACTGTCTCCTGTAAGGTAATCACAACCCCAACAACAGAATGTTTAAGTGTCCTATTCTGCCCCAGCTCACATGTAAGTAAGTACACCTGAATTCAGGGCACTGACCCTGAAGGATCAGCAGAAGCCAAGAGTGTGTAGGTGAAACGTTTCATTGGGTAGTTTTAAATCTCCACTCATAAATCAGATGAAAATCTGAACTGTTTGGAACAGAATATTAGCTACTTTCAACTTATTCCCTGCCATACATCAGGGCAGCATTTTGGATCAAATTTACCCTACTGAACATACTGAATTCCTCAGCTCTACTGGGCATTTCAGAATAATAAAACAGAGGAGGCAGGAGAGGTGAATCATAAAAGACCAGAAAAGGCCAAATCATTGTAGGTACCTTTCAGCTTTCCCACATGACAGTGCTCACCCAGGCATCAGTGGTATCAGTGCACAAGGTGAAAGAGT
>JAOXXN010000082.1:7797257-7810027 GCA_026770055.1 Myrmophylax atrothorax
GGATTTTTTAGGTGAGGCACAGCGTGCGCAGAACTGGCCCCACCGTTTAACTCCTGAGGTTCATCTGCCACAGCCAAGTGAGCTTGGACAGTGACAGGGAAGTCCTCAAGACTAGAACCTACAGCCCCCAGTAGTGTCAGGAGGTCTCCCATCCAAGTACTGACCAGGGCTGACCCTGCTCAGCCTCCAAGATGTGATGGGATCAGGTGTCAGGGTGTTACCAAGGGCACACAAATACACGTCATATAAAAACCAGAAGTACAGATTCTGTGTAGAAGAGCCACCAGAGGGAGCAAGAACAGACTGAAAAATAAGCGTGTCTTAAAAAAAATTACGGCACTTTAAAAAAAGTACTTTGCATTTTCAAATTTTCCTTATTCCATTAATAACTTAGAAAACTCAGGCAGCCTCCTTTCATTTGTTTCTTTTGTGGAGGAAAGAAATGGACAAATCATCCAGGCAGGAAAAAAAAACCAACAAGAAAAGCCAGAGTGAACACAGCTCCTCTGTCTCCCAGATACACTGGCTCTGCTGCTTGTAGAACACATTTGCTTCCAACATAGGTATTGTGTGTTTTTCATTTAACCCCACAGAACAAACCAATTGAACTGAAACACTGTAGAAAATCTTACTCTATTTACTGATTCACTTTTCTTTTAAAAAGAGGAACACATACAGAAATTCAACTATAGCAAAGGTAAGTTCACTCCCTGCAAAAGGAAGCGGAAGAGATTTTAGGTGACTATCTTAATTAATCCCCTGCAATGTCTTTAACCAAAACCAACACCATTTGTTAAGTCAAGACTATAACTTATTTTCCCAAAGGCCTCTAATAAAAGGCACACGTTAACAATAAAACATTTGCATACATATAGATATACACTGATGCAAAAGCAACTAGTACAGATTTCTGTAAGACCTGGAAAACACACAGGCAAATGTGAACTACTATAAGCTTAATAAATTCATATACGGTACATAAATGCAACAATGAAAGCTCAAAAAGCCATAATATCTTATTAAAACCAGCTGAGTTTCACCACTCTCAAGTTACCCTCCCTGACGGCACATTGCATTTGCCATGATGCAAGGAGGGCTGGGGCTTACTCTGAGCTGTGCAGCATGTTGTGATACAGCAGTTCAAACCTCAGCACATCCTGGGAATAACAGGACTCACCAGGCTTGAGCTCAGGTGATTCCCCTCACTTTACAGCTTAAGCTTGAAAACATTGTAACATGGATACCTGAAATCATGCATAATCTAAACCTGACTGATAGAAGCTGATTAAAAGCTCTCCTTGGAGATCTTTACAGCTACAAAGGATTCAGTCAGCTTCCTAAATACCTTCACTGTAAAAGCTCAAAGGCCACACAATATTTGAAATATGGTGATTAGTTTTCTGCCAAAGGACAGTAAGACTTCCAAAAACTCCCAAGAGAATATAATCTGATATTTGTACTACTAGGCAGAAGAACTTTTTTTTAATAAATAAAAGCAACAATGACACCTTGCAAACCTTTTGCTTTTGAATAAAGTAATCCATTACATCCAATTTTTCTGTCAATTACCACAAAATTTTAAAACCAAAGGTTCAAAACATGGTTCCTTTAAAAGCTTTCAGCCTCATGCTGAGAGTGAAAAGCAGAAAAACCTCTTTCATCATCTGGAAAGAGAAGTCACTTCTGAAGGTTTTTGTTACGGTGCAACAGGGAGGAGTTGGCTACAAGAAGGAGCTACAGAGGCTCCTTCTTGCTGACTGAGGCAAGGGCCATTTGCTAACATGAAGGATCAGTTCTTCAGGTTTTATCATCTTCTATAAGACAGCTCAAAAAACCTGGAACAAATTCAACACACAAAAAACTCCTTTTCAATTTCTTGGTTTATGATTTTATAATGTTAAGAGCAGAACCGTTTGAATACCTGTTTGAGTACTCAAAAATCAGCCCAACCTATTCTAGACAGTCACACAAACAACACGCTCTGTGGAAAGAGAGAGCCAGTACTGATCATCTCAGCTTGATCTGTGTGAGGTTCGAAAAAGTGAAGGTGTAACTGGTTAGGCACAAAGTGGAGTACATCTGCTGTAATTCTCCTGTTTCTCAGTGGATATGTCTGAGCCTGAAAAGGCAAAGATCTTCTCTTTACCCCCAGATGATTAGCATATTTGTCAGCATCTTCTGTCTGTCATCTGTTATGAAATAGAGATTATTTATTGTATGTCATGACAGAGCATGAAAGCAGCTTGATCTTCTACATATGAACTTCATTATTGTCTCAACTTACCCTTGCTACTATCTTAAATTGGAAGAGAACCTAATAATCTCATTTGGCTTGCAAATATTCTCTAAATGCTATGTCTCTGCTTCTAGATGGTGCAGCTGGGAGGAAACCAGTTTCCATCTGCGCCGTCCTACAGTATTCAGTGCATGTACAGTAACAGCTCGAAATAAATTTAAGAAATAGAGCTGCCTCAGAAAAAACCCAAACACATAAGACAGCTGAAACTGATGGGCCAGGATATTATTACTCTTCACTCATAAACGGCTTCCTCATAACACAGAGTCCTTTTTGATAACCCTCTCCCTTTAAAACCCACGCCTAAGAAAACACAAGAAGAGAATTACAGTTCATAAAAAAGCATGAGGCTAGATCAGATTATGAATATGAGAAAAGCTCAAGCAGGAGACAGTAGTCTTTGTGGCTGGATGCTTTAGCAATGAGGAACCTGTACCAGCTGTTCCATGTTAATAAAGGGAGCTGTCTTACATTTTATAGTGCAAGAGATATCCTGGCACTGACAAACTGTGTGCTATCTGAGCTGCCTTCAGTGCCAAAACAGCCCTAAATAACTCTGATTATACCAATTCCTAGCTGATCACCAACTAGAGAACAAATTTCATCCTGTGGTGATAGCTTCAGACTGTAAGCTTAAAGTGGAGAATATAATCTCAAATTCATTCTTCCTTTGTAGATTTCCAAGGTCAGAAAATTAACAAGCCCCCTTACCTGCCTGTTTCGTACATTCATAAGAAACAAACCTCAAATTGAAACTTGTAAAGAATTCTCCACTGTCATCACAAACTGATTACCAAGATTAAGAATAATGTCATCAATATTATCTTCCTCACCCCGAATTCAGCTCTTGCTATTGATACACAATACTGACTTTTCATACCAACTCAGCTATCTGTTCCACAGCCAGAATTTGAAGTAAAACCCCCAAAGTAAACCCTTCCTAAAGTGACACAGAAGTCACAACAGCTACAAAAGAAAATGCCAGCTCAACAAGGCACATCATCCTTTAGTCTAACCGAATATGAAACACAGTTTTCAGTGCAGATTACTGGCAGGAGTTGGAACATTACTTTCAGAGATAAAGCTCTAAAAAGCTCCCTTCATAAACAATAAATCAGAAGCTTCCCCTGTTGGGTGTAAGTGTACATGAAAAATGGCAAAAACCTAATAAGACTCTTGAATCAAAAGAATTTTTTATCATCCTATAGTACATAAGATCATACCAACATCCACTATACTGAAATATGGTGAACACCAAGACACATTACTAATTTTTGTCATTTATCACCACTCATCTAGTCAATCTGTCAATCAGTTCTTTAAATATACTCCTTTAAAAAGGTTTGCAACTTGCCCCTTATTTGCTAGCATCAAACCATGGCTAAATCTATTTTTAAACAGAAACAGTTCACTCTGCTGCAGCTGAAGGTATTTTCACAAAAAGCAAGTATATTTGAGAAAGGGATGAAAAAAATTCATCCACATCTATGGTAATCAACAGAGCAGCCACTACACTTTGGGCAGAGAATAATCGGTTTCTGCAGGACAGACCGTTGGAGTTTTCTTAAATGGGAAAACTTGCACCACATTTTTGATTTAACACAAAACACTCATTCTTATGCACAACTCCCTATTTTTTTGTGAAAGTACATATAAAATTTAGGCAAAGAAATGGAGTCAAATCATCTAAGCATGGTCTTTAAGCACACAGTTATTTACCGTGTTACTTGTTTGGTAGTTGCTCCCTGTGACTCGCTGCCCTTAGCAGAGGCAGTGGACACTCAGACAGCTGAAGAACACCATAACTTGATCCTACTAAGAGCCTTTTAAAAAGGAAATTTCAAACTGCAAGAAAATGCTTGCAGTGCAGTCATGTATACATCGAAGGCAGACAAACTGTCACAACAACTTTGCTGGGAATATGAAATTAAGGATGATGCTTTTACAAGTTCCATTTTATTAAGCATTCCACAACCACCAAGGCGTTCCAATAAAAGCATGTTACCCACCGTGATGTTTTCGAGATCAAGATGTTTATTGTGAACAGTTTCACAGAGTCTCCGAATTTTTTCCTTAATTTTATTCATGTCTTTTTCATTCAGCAGCTTGGCAGAAGAAGCATCTTGTTCCAATTCCAAAAGCCGTATCATCAGGTCTAGACTAGCTCTGTCTAAATCCATGTTCAAACGATCTCTACTCAGGATGTACATCAGAGCTGCTGTACAAAGGGACAAATTCTTTGGGTGGGAGAGAAAGAAAGACAAAGTTGGTTTTTACTAATCATTTTCAGCAGGTCTTTTACCATTTTTAATAAACAAGCTGAAGATTTATGAAAGAAAATGCCTGAAATCCCAGTCTATACTAGCACTCACTGTACACAGATTCCTTCTAGTAAGTTACTAATGCCTTCTCCAAACAAATAAAACTGAGACAAAGTACTCAATATATTTACAAAATTCCAGTAGAAATGCAGGGGTTACTACTTTTGAGGGACTCAGTGCTGCAGACAGAATAAGAAACAGTACCTCCACTAACAGTATTACAGAAGAGACAGATGGCAGGTGAAAAAGTACAGGGTACACAGCAAAGAGGGTGAAGATTCTGGTTTGAGGGGATGAACTGGTGACAGCACCAGAAAATACACAGATCACAGGGACAGTGTCTGAAGGGAACGGGGGCCACAGCCTGGTGACATAAATTACAATTCTGCAAAACAGGTCTGTCAGTCAACAGTTTATCCAAACCTTTAGAGCATAAACACATTTTAGTTCCAGGGGAATTCTGCTTTTTGGAAGTAGCAGAGCATAAACCAGCTTCCCCCTGCACCGCTGCCCTCAGTCCTTAACGTGTGAATGTTATTAACCTGACCACCTCTACCTTACACAGAACTGGTGCAGAGGGACCTCTTACTGGCTAAAGAACACTTAATCCTCCTGCAAAAAGGAATTAAATTTTATCTTCATGAGGATTCCGAAAAGCAAAAGCAGAAGTTGACTATGAGGAAGGGACACAGAATACAGTGAAGAGAGAGAGCAAAGCTATCCATCCCCGGTGCAGCAAGAGCACTGAGCTCCAAGTTACAGTAAAGAGGAGAAATGTTCCAGGGAACTCAGTTGTGCTGGGCACAAAACTTTTAGAATCCTTTGACCACAACTGGAGGAGATGATAGCTGGGAGTGTGAGGAGTATGTGTGTCCCATGGAGTTCAGCTCTCAAGAGTCAAGATGCTGCATTCATCCACTGCAATTGTAAGGTACATTAAAAACAGAAACAAACTAATTCTGGGATGTGAATGTTGTACAGCTCAACAGGAAAGAGCAGAATTTCCGTGTCATAGCTGATTAATATCTTGTTTAGAGTTCGGATAACCACCTAAGCAATCATTAACTGCTGTTTATTTTAGAAACAGGGAATGATCATACTTGGTCATACTAAGCAGTATCAGCATTTTCAAGATAGGATTAGGCAGATGACAGTCTATCAAAAGCTATGTTAAAACTCCTTCCTGTCTGAGTCAAGGAAATCCTCAGGTGAATAAAGACTTTAATCTGATCAGCTACCAAAGATGCATTTGAAGTACTGAAGGAATGAAGCACAAGTTGCCAAATCTACATCTCCTTTCATGAATACAACCTTGAGACAGGGTTGTTGCTGTGAACATCACTATTCCAGCCTTTTATTGCTACTCCAGACATGTCAGATCTAAGGCAGAAAGCAGTCTATGCAATTTGTCTACATAGACAGGGTATACATTGTTCTCCCTTAATTTTTATTAACTTTCTCCAAAAAGCCTTGCAATCCTGTAATTTTAATTAAAGAAACTGTTTACTGTGCTTCAGTTGTAGCTGGCTTATACTGTAAGAAATGTCATGTTTCTGGAAGACTCTGGAAGATTTGGTTCTTTCAGAATGACAGTGATTAAACAGGACACAGGAGCACATGCACTTCAGAGAAACCAAAGGTTACCACTGTCCAGCCAATGTGGGACATAAGAAACCACCATCTATGAAGAACTATTTTCTAATGACCAGCATTATCTAGGTGAGTTTCCTGTTAAGAGAAAAAGCCCAAACCTCCTAAAGGAGTTCCTATCAACTAGAAACTATGTAGCAATTGACAGGGGGAAAATTTGTACTCTGGGTCTCTAATATTCAGGCATTTCAAGAAGCCAAGAGACTGTTCTTAGAACACTACTCAGAAATACTTTACAGATACTCCAAAGTGTAATAAGGGCAATCACTCTGTATCAAGCCCTTGGTTGTCCCAGGATCCCTTCTTTTCAACCCATCCAGCTTTGCATTGTGCAGGGAGAAATCATTCTCCTCCTCTATCTCTGCCAACATCTCTCCAGACCTGTCATCCAGTTTTTGAAACACTTGAATGTGATCAGAAGGGACCAAGACACAAAAGCAGAAGGTGTCAGGCTGCAGGACTGCTGGAAGAGCAAAAAGGAGAGGACTATCCCAATGGAACAAGAACCAGGTTCCTGCCACAGCACATGTACAGGAGGGACTGAAGCAAATAGGCCTCCAAATGCTGATGGTGCAACAGGAAAAGAGTGATGTTGTAGAAGTAAGGACTTCAGATGTGGATGGTGCTTGTAACATGGAACAAACCTGCTTTAGCTTCATTCCAGTGACACAGGTTTTCCAAATCTGGTTTCTCTTAGTTCCTACAAGCAAGTTGGTTTCATGCTGAATAAAACAACTCCACATTTTGCACTGATCTTCTGTAAACATTAAATTTACCACCCTGCCTGAAAACCATCTCATGCCCTAAGATACAATACACAGAATTCTGAGCTGAGAAAGAGGGGAAAATTGTTAGTACAACTCATTTTTGAGCAGTATCCCAAGAAAACAAACAAAGCAGCCAAAGAATCCAATCAATCCCTCCTGCAGAAGTGTGGGGTTTTTGGGTGAGCTTCCCCCATCCCATTCTATTCCTCAAGATGCTTAAAACATGTTCTGCTTCCGAATAAATGTAGAGAGAAGAAAAAAATTAAAATGAATAGGATTTGCTCCAGACAGAAATTTTATGGTGTTTCTAACTATGGATTTGCACTCCATACTTCTACAGAACTCAGGAAAACATCCTATTCGAACATACACTCCAGAAACAGCAGAGCATTTACACCCACTCTCATCCTTGTCTTCTCTTGCTTGTTCTATTTATACTCCAGCTTGTGGGAACAGATGGTTATTTTCTAGGGTTCAGCACTACATTTAATGCAATTTTATTTTTTTTAAGTAATTCACATGCTGAAGACATTACAAAACCACACTTCTGTGGGTTTTTTAATACTAACAGCTATTATGAAAATATAGGTTTTATTTTAAAAAATTAATAAGACTTCAAAACCTTTATAGGGCAACACTGAAGAGACAAAGTCAATTAAAAACTTAAGCTTAAACACAAGTCTACAAGAAAAATTTGGAGGAACAAGTAATTTTCATGTGATTATTTTTGGGCATAGCTCAGTAAGATAGCTGGTTATTTTGTTTTCCTTGCTGATAAAGAAATGCCAACTGCCAATATGCAACTGCTATTTTATACTCCTTATGGAAGTGTTAAGAGTCCTCTCCACCCTCAGACTATTCCATTGTATAGGAACAATGAATGCAGTATATGCTCAGATTTGTTTCTATTAGCGATGTCATTGTGGCAGTTTTCCCATCTCCAAAATACTTGAAAGAAAATATTAACCAAATAATTGTGTGGGTTTTTCCCCTCAGTTCTTATTCACTGCAATGGATCTGAGCTATGTTTGCAAAGCCTAGTGTGATTTATTATTCTTGTGTTACTTTGAACTGAGATTTAGTGGAGAAATTCTATTCCTTTTGAAAAAATGAAAATTTTACTGAATTAATTAGTGAATGAAAGGGTAGTCTAGAAAGACAGTGTGATTATACAGAGAAGATCATGTTGAAGCACATACTGTCAGTAGTTAGGGCATATATATAGCATTTATCAAGAGTAGTTTAATAAATCAGTATTTTCATAATACTGTAAAATCTGTACCAAGAACATACTGTAACTATATTAAAACATCAGCTACCATTTTTTTCCTTGACAAAAGGGAGCATTTCATCAAATATACTGGAAATAGCGAATATAATCAATGCTTTTTGCTACTGCAGACTAATAATAGCATGCAATTTCCTTTTGAACTGTATGTGCTAGTTCTTTGGAAAATGGAGGAATAATGGCAACTGTTAAGAGACAGCCAAAAATACACCCAGCAAGCTTGTACACTTTCCAAGGAACTGTAGCTGTCCTCTGCCCATCTCCTGCAACTCAGTGGTGGCAACTGCCCTAAATAGCCTGACTGTACTTTATTTATTTCTAGTATCACTTGGCACTATTTTGACAACTCACAAAACAAGGAATTCATGGCTATGTTTTACAGTTAGCCATTGCTAATTTTTGGGTGAGATGGAAAATAAGCTATTATTCTAAATTAGTTATTTAAGACTCTACAGCTTTTCTGCCCCACATACAGTAAGATGTCCAATAGCATTTCTGAAATGTTTATTTCTGTGGGTGCAAGGTTTCATTCTGCATTCATTCTGGGGCTAGTATAGAAAATAATAAACCTGACCGGATATACAGATCTACGACCCATTTCAAGTAACATCTCTTGTATGTTCAATTTTTGTAAAAATATCTCAAGGGATACCCCAGAGAGGTAGCATTAATAAGAAGGAAAACCCAAATTGCTTCAGTTTAACTCTCAGGTCATGTTATCATAAGTGGTTAAAATTCACCTTTCCTAGATTTCTCGTAGACACCGCACACACTCAAGGCATCCCACAACTGCAGTTACAGCAGTGCTTAAGGAGACAGGCATAAGACATGAAAAATTCCACACAACAGCTACAGAAAAGGTGATGATTCACATACCAGCAAGTCTGAAGATGAGCACTCAGAACCACCTTTAAATATGAGGAAGGATTCCTTTCAAATGTATTGCATTTGAAAGAAATTACAAATACAACAATAAAACCTTGAAAAAAACGTTAAGAACTGACATAAAATAGCAATCCAAAGCAGAGTCAGTTTTTTTTAATGATGCTTTACAACAATGAATTTTCAAACCCAGAAGTACATAAACAGCAGAAGAGGAATTTGTCATTGGAACACAGATGCTGCAATTTCTCCTTCCACTAGGACGTTCTCCAATGGAGCCACCGATCCCAGATGCACACGATGCTGAATGCTTGGCCTTGAACTACACCTACACAAAAGCCACGCACGGTAGACTGGGATCAACAAACTCTCATGAAACAGGCAGTGTATCCATACCTGGTGGTGCTGGGAATCATCCAGTGTTTTGAAAACCATGGCTACCATCCCGTGTGCTCGCAGATGCATTCGGAAGCTGGGCATGGCGCACTTGGTCGCCAAGCTGATTACACTGCAGGAAATTAATTCTGCATTAGAACTGAAATGATCACACTCAAAAAAAGGCAGAGAAACAAGTTCACAACACAGGACTGACCATATGCCCTGACAAACTCTGTCTTCTAAAATTTGTACAAGGCAAGTTTGCAATAGGTGAACAGAGAAGTGTTTCGTTCAACAGTTGCTCACGAGCACTAAAGTACGTCTGCTTTATTTTAAGCTTGGCTAAAAACAGGATTAGAAACGGCACCCGAACTTGCTTCTGAGACAAAAAAACTAAGAAACAAACAAGCTGAAAATTTCCAGTAGTTAAACTGAAAGTAAAACACTCATGGATTAAGCAGGAAGCTCTGATTTGGAGACATGCAAGGCATTATCAGCACTTGTAACTGTCAACTTCCCCAGTCATCTGACGGTTATCTAATTGACTGACTAGTCCTGCTTATGCCTGATATTGGTTTTAATTTTTTTTCTCTTTATTGCTGCATTTGTAATTGATGGAAACACTATAGATTTAAAAAAAATCTGACAAATACGTTGGCCTAATCAGTGACCACCATAACTGCTCAATTTAGAAATGGAACCCTTCCCCTGGCCTTATCAGTCAGCTGTCATTTCCAGCACAGTGCAATGTAGCAACTGTTAAAAATATATTGCTTTTAAATGTGCAGTAATGTGGGAGTGATTCTGCAATCGAATATTCCATGACTACTGAGGAATCTGATTGTAAGAGATTCACACAGTAAGGTGTTTAAACAAGGGGCCTTTCTGCCTCCAATCACAACAGCACCAGTTAGAGCTTACCTACCAGTTTCTGATTCGTTTACCTCTATTCCTATCCTTACACACTGATTTCCTTTGGAAAAACACTTTTCTTTTAATTTGTTAACTGAAAGATTTTTATTGTGTTTATACAAGTCACATTCCATTATATAAATTTGGAAAGTAAAGAATTCAGTTTAAGATCTTAATAAATCTGCCATATGAGGAAATTAAGAGCATTCAACGCGAAAAACACCTTCAACTGTCATTATAGTAGTAATTCATTTAGTAATTCATTCTTATCATAATGTATATACAAACTGGATAATAGAGTTCTTGTATTTATACTGCAGAAACAATATTCAGTGCTAGTTTCTGAAGAACAAAGAATAAATTTTAAAATAACTCTCAAAGGCATATAAAGCTTTTTCTCAGCCACACTCGAACCACAAATAAAGCATTCCCATCACCTGTCTCTATGGATTCAAATTTTACCTTCTCTGTTATTTCAGTTTTACTGAACAGGCAGGAAAATTTACAAGTATACAAAAAAAATCATTACATGGTTATTATACTTAACATAGTTCAGGGCATGGACACCAATATTAATTCACAAACTTTTTCAAAGCAAGACTAACATTTTTCATACTAACTTCACAGTAATCTGTAACTTGATTATTAAGAGTGCAATGCATAGTCAAAGACAACTGAAGGAAGCTTCCAATTACACTGAGGCCTCAGTACTTCCAGTGGGTGCTACGTTATTTCTCACCAGAAGATAAAGATCAGACAGTTGGATTTAAACAACATCTCAGTATTACATTAGTTCTAGAATATCATCAGCAAATTTTCCAGGGATTTTATTTTAGAATTGAATTTTGCATTAAAAGCAGAACAAACATCACACATAAGATTGCACTAAACAAAGAAAAGTTATCAGAAAATATTTTTTTAATTTATAGCAAGGGTAACAAGAGACTCGAAGATATCTCCTATTGTACGATTTTCTAGTCCATCTTTGTATATATATTGCTTTTGATTATTCACAAGATACCATCTGGATTGTTATTTTCAAATTTTATTCTTCACAGCAGAAGTGCCAGGTAAATGGCAATGACATTTTAAAGCATGGTCTCTTCTCTGATGAATATTTAATTCAGTATCGCTTAAATATAAGTTCAGTGTTTTATATTGAGATATCTTACCTAAGGCAACGTGTGTTTAGGGGCTGATTGCTCTTCAATCCACTTAGCAAGTACTCAATATCATCTGTGAACTCTTGATTTTCACCAAATTCCACTACATCATTGAAGTGCTTTACATGTTGAACAACAGTGTATAACTGGAAAAGACAAATATTTTGACCTAGGTAAGTTGCCCTTGGGATTGATTATAATCTTAATAAAAACAATTTAAAAAAACCTATTCAGTTTTAAGTGCAAGGAAACATTAAGGAGTTAATGAAGGCCATTCAACTATTTAGATAAAAATATTATTTTTAATAGGAAAGCCAAATTTCATTTTGACACTGTTCCTTCAGTATTCAGGATTACTGATAATTCTTTATCTTAAAAATTTGTTAAGAATACTTACTTCTTTGTCTTCTTTCCTACATTTCAATGCAGTTACTATCTCTTGATAGGGCTGAGTAGGTATTGTCACAGTTTTTATCACTTTGGGAGGTGGTGCAGGAGCCTTAAAAACTCCATCATCTTTATGAATTGCCTCCTTTGAAGATAGCCTTACCTATTAATAAGAAAGTGCTAAAATGGGCAGATGTTTTGAGCACGTAAACATACACTAAATACATCAGGAAACAGTACAGCTGTGCAATCGTCACACTCACATTTTGGGACTGTTTAGTCCTTGCCTTACACTACCAAGATGTACCTAAGCTGTGTGATAATGGACCTATGCTTAAAGAAAAAAAAATCAAAACACATTTCTAAGTATCACAAAAGCTCCAGGAAATTCTGAAACTCAAAAATATGACGACAAAAAATACTTTTATACTGGTTCCTTAAACTTTAGGATAAGTAAACCAATCAAATTCAGTGTTTAAAAACAGTTCAAGTTGGTATGGCCAGACTTCAAGAATGAAGATTTGGGCAGGGCTCTGCCCACGTGGGTGTGCCCTTCCAGCCTGCACAGGGGATGTTTTAGGTGAGGCACAGCAAGTGCAGAACTGGCCCCACTGTTTAAGTCCTAAGGTCCATCTGCCACGGCCAAGTGAGCTTGGACAGTGACAGGGAAGTCCTCAGGACTGTCACAGCACCCGGTACTAACCGGGGCTGACCCTGCTGAGCATC
>JAOXXN010000082.1:7810127-7827402 GCA_026770055.1 Myrmophylax atrothorax
CTAACCGGGGCTGACCCTGCTGAGCATCCGAGATCTGACGGGATGGGATGGCAGGGAGGGATTGAACTGCCAGGGGATGGTCCCTACTGAGACTCGAACTCAGGACCTTGGGATTCAGAGTCCAGAGTGCTCTCCTTTACACCACGGGACCGCCCCTCAAGCTTGTAGTACCATAAAAAATGCCACACAAAGAAGTGAGAGGCATGGTGCCTGCCTCAAACAGGTACAGCAGGCTCTTGTAAATTCATGGCACTCTTTGTACACAGTCCTTACTCCTATTTGTGCTGGTAAATATTTTAGGAACAACCTATCATAGCACACAATACAGCAAAACCTGTAACAGACAGGAGAGAACTTGAGATTATGTCTAGAATAAGGTCTGACAGGTTTCCAGACATCTCAGGCAAGTATTACAGGTTTCTCCTAAACCTACTTTGCTGTATTAGTTTGAGGCTACTGTAAGCTTAAGTGTCAGCTTATCTTCACATTACTACTCTGGCACAAATTCAGATATGAAGACAAGCTACAGAAAACGAGGCATACAGGAAAAAGACCACCAAATGGCAAATTCTAAATGTACAAGTGTCAATGCCAATGGTCATTTACTTACCCTCAATCTTTCAGTAACATCATGTCCTTAATTTCCTTACATAGAAAATGAGAATACTTTTTAAATGTGACTGAAAAAATAGAATTAATATGCAGGCACAGAGGATGCATGAAGTGTTACTCTTTCCAGGGGGCAGCTGGAGAGGAAGCCTTCTTGTGCTTTGTACATTGACAGTCAAAAATAAAACAAGCTGCTATAGTAATGGAACAATCTTTACATTCTGCCTCTATTACTGCGTGGCATTTCAGTATTCGCTCACTTAAGCACCAGTGGCAAAATGCTAATAAACCACTATGAAAAGTTGGTTTAGAGCACACACTGGAGGACTCTGATCTTAGACTGTGAACATGGGAGATCTACTCAAGGATGTCACCTACGTCTTGGTTAATGGCTGCCCCTACAAAGCCAACTCCCAGGAAGCTTGGATTGGCCATAAATAAAGAAGTTGGCAAAAGAAGTTGGCATGCTGTGTGTTTCTCACCATAAACCCGAGACAAATTTATCCCAATCTTCAGGTAACAAATGTCTACAGAAATTAAAGAGGCAGGATCCTCTGCACAGGAATTATCACTGAACATTTGGATCAAGGCTCATTTACTTTGTAATTTTTAACACATGTAATTTACACACATGTAAATCAAGGTTAAAAAAAGTGACTGAAGTAACTCCAGACATACATCTTAATATGAGGAGCAGACACAAACAAACTCCCCTGACTGGTTTGTTCAGTCAAACCTCTGCCCTATTCCTCAATTAGTATTTTTATGGTTCCATTTACAAAGTGCAAGTCTGAGAGAAGACAAAAAGTACCTGAATGAATGAATGATCCAGTCATTTTCCCAGCCTGAAGAAGTTATATTCAATATAAGTCTGTCTGAGAAGACTCAGACAAAATCTACCTTTAAGTCAGCTATCAAAGTACTTCACAAAAATCAGTAAGCAACAAAAGCTTCAGTTCAAATGTAAGTAATTTAAATTGAGAAAGGGGTTTAAGAAAAATATAGGGCTGAAATTTCTGCTCTCTCATCAAACTCTACTAGAAATGGTTATTTTCAAATGGGTTCTCTGCATTTTCCAGGCTCAATGCCCAAGGAAGGCTGTTCAAAGCACTGTGAGGAGGCAACTTCAACCCACCAGAGATCAAAGAGCTGGTATCAGAACACCACACACAGAGGCAGAATTTAAAAAAAAAAAAAGAAGAAATCATCAAAAGAAACAAACAAAAAACCAAACCCCACCACAAACTGGTGACAATAACAAAAGCTGAAGACTTAGCACTACAAAAATATCTACTGTATGATTTTCTGTTCTCAGGCAAGTACTGTCAGCAAGGCACCAAAAGAAATGAAGTTTACTGACAACGTACAATGCTCTCTTAGCATAACCAGTAACAACTTCTACACACACAAGCCCAAGACCCTGCAGTCTCAAGGTCTCAAAAGAATTAAAAAACAATTACCTTGAGCCTTGAAACAATCACTGACTTTTGAGCAAAGAACTTCTCATCTAGTTTTTGTAGACTTGTTTATATGCAGTGTGTTCATATCAGCATTTCTGACTGTACACAGAAAATGTTGTTTCTTCCACAGTATCTAAAGACTCAAGTCACCAACTGACATCACTCCATTAGAAAGGGAAAATAAATGAACCATCTCTTTTTAAGTTTTTCCTTTTTGATCTGCAATTTTCTGATTTCTGTGGTCATTAGAAAGTTAATGTTAAGGGTTCTCTCAGAAGACAAAATGGATTCCATGGTTAGAAAGCTCAACTTGGGCAGATGAGGGAACATAACTGGCAGTATGTTTTTGTAACTGCATAAGGAAGCGATATGGAAGATTCTATGCCACGGCATTTTCAATGACAATTTCTCTTCTATCAAATAGCCAATGGCTCACATCACAAAGTGGACTTCTTTCTGAATTACTGTGACATTACCAGATAGCAAAAATTTGGTTTTAAAAAAGTAAAAATCAGTGAATCTTAGAAGGAGATTTAGTAAACTTGATAAAAAAACAACAGTCTACTTACTGGGACACTGGGAGTTTTCAAAGCTGGTGGTGCTGGCAGAGCCTCTGATTCTGGCTGGTTCCAGTGTCTGGCATTATACACAGCTTTTGTGGGAGACTAAAAGATAAAAATAAAAGTTATTTTTTAAGTAAATTACTGATAGTCGCTACACATTTCATAACCTACTGTCACAATAATATCACCAAACAAGAAAAATTACTTTCCTTTTTCCCCCTTCTGTATTGCCAGAAACACAAGTTCTCAACATGCTATATATCAGAAAAGCAGGCAGACTTTGAAGTATCTGGAGGCTTTAAAGACATACAAACCCACTCAAAAGACAGAAGACATGATATGTACATATTTAAAGAATTTTTCAGTTGTTCTATCTTTTAAATTTATTCAAAGACAAAAGGTCTGCAACCTTCCTATAGACAAATCCAGACAGCTCTTGGGGGAAAAAAGCATGCCAGCAAACACTATGTCAGTAGAAATATGACTAGTTCAGAATCAAAATGCAGAGCTGATACAGACTTTGATACATGGAGGAATAGAAACACTCAAATGAAATGCCTTAACCCATATTAATAAATTAAGAAGCCTTTTCTTTTTGTCTTGCTCAAAAAATGTGTCAAGGCAAATCAAAATGCATGAAAATTTACTGTCCTTGAATTTCTGGTAAACATAACTGTTAGAGAAAGCAAAGACAGCTATATTTCTAGCATTTAAGTTTACCAATCTATTTGCATAATAATAATATTCCAGACTAATAAACCACTACAATTTTCACAATAACCCAACAAGCCATGTATGGAATAGACTGTATAATCACCTGCCTCTTCACAGCATTTATATAGCATTTTAATCATGAAAAAATAATTTAAAAAGAGGTTGGGCAGTAAAAATAATTTTTCTGTCAACATACTATGTTTCAACTATTTAGCCCAACCAGAGCTCCAGTCCAGCCCCCAGAGGGGCTCCGTGAGGCAAGCCCAGCAGCACCAGCCAGGAGCTGAATGCCATTCCATGAAGCATAACAAGGTTTTGGCATGTTAAAACCTAGAAAGCAGATTTTGTAAGTCATGGGTGTCTGTATTACTCTAGAGTAAAACTCTACTGTGCTGCATCCTTTCATTCTTCACAAGAGAAAGCCCTGACTAAGAAAATTGCCAACAATATAAGCAGAATGAAAACTGCTATGAGTTTTCAGGGGCTGAAAGACCTGCCAAGCACTCAATCATTCTGGTTTCCAGACACGAGAAAAGCCTCTCTCCCTCCTACAGTGTGATTTGATGTGGTCATGAGAAACAACTCAGATGGATTGTTAAATTATGCTTTTAAAGCAGTGCTCAGGTACCATTCAGCAGCATGCTACGGTAGTTATTATTTTAAGTTTCATCCATTTTTCCAAGGAAGCTCTTTTAAACAATACAGGTTCAGCTCAAAAAGTCAAACTGAGAAGCCTCATAACTGCTACAGTTACAAGAGGACATCTGGGCCCAAAAATATGAAGATTGTGTCATATAGCTCCTTATTTGAAAAAAGTTAACTGATGAAAAAATGGTTAACTCTCTTTTCTCCTGCATGTTTCAGGGCAGCAAATTTTTACCCAGAATCTTACTCGGGGTATGCAATGAACAAAGGAAGGACAACTTAGTAACAAAGATTTTTTTTTTTTTTTTGTAAATAAAGATGCAACCTTTCACAGATGTGATGAAAAAGCCCACAGTATTTTTTAGGTACTTTTCCTTGAATTACTCACAACTGTTCTGCAATTTATCTCAGTGCATATTTAAAATGGGAAGCCAGGGTGTAAGTTTCTGTGTGCTCTATCCTGGTACATGAGATAATTCAAGGAAATCTCACACTCTGTCAAGCAACCTGCAAGAAGTTCACTATATCACAGAATCACAGACTAGTATGGGTTGGAAGGGACCTTAAAGATCCTCTAGTTTCAACTCCCCTGCCATGGGCAGACACATCTTCCACTAGACCAGGTAGCTCAAAGACGTGTCAACTCGGCCTTGAACACTCCCAGGGATGGGGCATCCACAATTTCTCTGGGCAACCTGTTCCAGCGTCTCACCACTCTCTTGATAAAGAATTTATTCCTAATACCTGACCTAAACCTGCTGTCTTTCAGTTTGAAGCCATTACCCCTTGTCCTGTTACAGCATGTGCTTGTAAAAATTCCCTCTCCACTTCTCTTGCAGGCCCCTTTAGTTACTGGAAAGCAGCTCTAAGGTCTCCTTCGAGTCTTCTGTTCTTCAGGTTCAACAACCACAGCACTTTCAGCCTACCTTCATATTTGAGCTACCCCAGCCCTCTCTTCATCTTTGTGGCCTCCTCTGGACTCATTCCAACAGATCCATATCCTTATGTTGGGGGGGCCGAAGCTGGATGCAGGACTCCACTTGGGGTCATGACAGGAGAGTGGAGGGGGAGAAGCAACTTCTTTGACCTGCTGGCCACAATTATGCAGCCAGGACACAGCTGGCTTTCTGGACTGCAAGTGCACATTGCCAGCTCATGTCAAGCTTTCCAAGTTCTTCTCAGGGCTGCTCTCAATCCATTTTTCATCCAGCCTGTATATTTAATATCAGTCTCAGCTGATGCATAATAATTCTTAATCTTGTAGGGAAGCTTAACTACTAAAATTCTGACAGCAGTGTCCTGCATTACAGCTGCCACAAGTACTGTTAGCGTAGGATATTCTTCATTAATAGTCCCAAATCTCAGTTATAGTCTCAAATAGTGTTCTATCCCTGCTTAAAGGATACTAACATATTAATATTCCTGAATTTCCTGTCTGGGAGCTCCAAGCTGCACAGAAGCTTTTCAGGTCTCTGCAACAGCCGTGTCAGGCTCAGCACATCCAGCAGCAAGATGCAGTGGGAGATGTGACCCACACAATGGGATCCCACAGCCGTGGAATTCTTTTAGCTCCGTGCAGAAACAATGGGAGCACAGACCCACACAGGTCTGCCCTGCTGCAAGATTCCCATCAAAATGGAAGGTCTGGGGAAAAGCACACCATGCCTGGGACACAAAGCCTCTGCCTGTGCCCCACCTGCACATCCCTTGTTCTTCAGGCCTTGTGCTCCATGATGAGCCAAGCACAGCCCCTGGCAGGCACATGGGGAGCAGTCACACACGAGCTTGTCTTAGCCAGGCAGTGGCTGGGCTGTGCCCTTGCTGACCATGCAACAGGAGCTCCTGCAGTCTTGGCTTTCCAAGTCCAGCACCTCTGCTGCACACACATGTACATGGAGAGGAGGCACAGCCACAGAAAGCAAGTGCAGTGCTTCGGTGTGGAGTAAGAACAAAGCACACAAACAGCTGTGCCAGCATAACCAAAAGGGCCACACAGCATCAGAGTGTTCTTCTTCAGCAGAGAGCAACAGCTGATGCGTAGGAAAGAGTTCAAGAGGGCAAACAGATAAAAACAAATTCTTTCTAAATACTCAGGGCTCAGAGGCTTCCAAAGATGGCATGCTTTTTATTTAACAGTCAAAATTGGGCTTTTCTTCCCTGGTTTTCCTTAATCCCTTACTAAATCAAAAGCTAGGGCATCTCAAGAGTGTTTTGTGACATGGCACTTTACAGCTTGCTTCAGCATTATAATGCAGTACAGAAAAAAATGCTACAGTTTATGTAAGAAAACAAGTAATGCCACCAATAAATGCCTGCTCTGAGAAACAAGGACATCTTAATTTACTCCTCTTGTAACAGAATCACAGTATCTGGAAATAGTAATAATTTTAAACCTCAAATACCTATGGAAAATTAGTTGTAGCCACCACCCCTTGCAGTATCTTCCATTTTTAGATCAGAATTGATCTAGAAAGTCATCAGGCCTGTGATTCCATGGCTTCCCAGTACTGTTTCACGAGACAGAGACACTGCTCCGCAGCATCTCGGCCTCCTCATACGTGGTCTGTCTCACACTGACCGCACCCAGCTCTACCACCAAACACACCTGCACAAATCCAACACTGCCTTCCAAAGACAAGTTCTAATCAGTTCCTAGACATTATACAGAGACTTTGGAGCCTCTCTTACAACTCACATGGACTTTGACATGGCAAATACAACCCTCCTTTACAACCAGCTCTTAAAGTAACCTTCACATTTTCCCTTGCAACACAGAATTCGAGATGAATTTCCCAAACAACTGCAAAGAAGCTGTACCAATACTGATCACCCAGTAAGCACTGTGTAGACTTGCTCTGCATTACTGTGTGACAGGACTGAAGGCACGAAAAGTATCAAAGATCATATGAATACCAGTGAAGAAAGACTTTTCAGAAGTGCTTGATCACAAGAGCAAAGAGGTTGGTTTGTTTGGATGTGGTGGGGGGGCTTTTTTAATGCAACTCAAATGCTTGTGATAACAAGCTGCCCTGAAGAAGCAACACTTATATTTAAGCACAGTAATTTAAGAAACTGATTTACCTTCTCTTAAAGACAAGAAAACCTTGTAATTATTCAAATAATGCAGATTTTTCTTTAATAATTCTTTCTCTCAAGATTAACTGAGAATAGAAGCAAGTGGAAGTACATCACTCCTTTGAATTCCGTGTTCTTAAAGCAAATAAATTCTGCAATATTAATCAGCTGTAAGAGCTTCTGCTGAATAGCAGAACCGTTTCCTTTTTTCATATGTATAGAACTGACAGCTGCTTACACAGAGATACACGACTGAAGGAGTGCAAATACTGCAGGGAGGGTATAAACCATATGGTACTGTGGGACTCTGCATGTGGTTCTCTGGGGGTGAATGGAGATGCAAAAACCAGAACTAATGCCAGGGATATCACAAAATGCACAGAGCTGTCACTTTTATAAGATCACCTGCAAATGGCATCAACTATGGGTCATGCTTAACCTCCCATCCTTGAAAGCCTCAAAGCTGAAATTTTCAAGAGCTGGCACTCAGCACATACTGATGCAGCACTGCCTGCCATTCATAGATGTAAGAATAGCAGAAAATAAGAGCCAGGGATATGAGTCACACAGATAATACGAGCAAAACAAGAAAGACAGCATCTATTTGCGGGCAAGAATGCCTTCCAAGGTGGAAGACAATGGCAAAAGAAAACCCAACAACATTTTTAGCAGATATACTGATAAATGCATTATTTATATCTGAAGTCCATCCAGTAACACTGTATGCCAGATGCTTGTCAAAATTTACAAGTTCCAAAAAAAAACCCAATAAAGAAAAAGCATGATTTACCCCTCAGTATTCATAATCATTAAGAGTACTACTCTGTCCTGCATGTCTCACTTTGAACAGGAAAAAGGTAACAAGCATGCTATGCAGCACAGAACTATTCATATTGGGCTGTTTCTTTTGGAAAGCGAAAGGAATGAACATCATTCAGGGCAGTGAAAGAGAAATTACACTTCAAAACAGGAAGATGGAGTACCAATCCACCATAGGCTGAGCCATGTGTCTAGAACAGAAAGAGAAGTTAAGTTGGATTCCAGTAAAAGAGCAGTTTCCAACAACAGTTTAAAACCAGAAGCAAACCTGGACCAAGTAATTCTTTCAGAGTTGAAAATATGAACCAAATTTCCATTATTTGGACCACAGTAGCAGATTAGTACCAATAAATCACCTCTGGGTGTCATGGATCATTTAACTGTGAGATGATAAACCATTTAAACACAAAACACATTATACACACACATAGCCAGACAACTACAAGCTGTTGTCAGACAAGATTGAAGAGTATCAGCAGCAAACACAATGAACAGGGGAAAATAAGTCAATGCAGCTCTTCTTGCATCAAACTTGTGAAAAAAACTACAAAATGCTTTTTTTTCCTCAAGGCTCAAAAGGAGGTCCACGGGTCACAGGACAGTGGGTTAAACACCCAAGTGAAACATGAAAACTGAGATTGAAGAAACAGGATGGTTTGATAAATACGAGATTAATTCTTTAACAGAAAGAGTTGATGGTGTTCTGTATGCTGCTTGCACTGAATATACTCAGACCTGGTCAGCTCGGAAGCAGAAGCCATTTGGTAATGGTCACTAACTCAGACTGAAAACTATGTGAAGTCTAATTGAATGGAGGAACAGTGAACCACAGTTTTGGCACATCAGCACAATACTAGAAACGTAATTCCATCAAGATAAAAGAAAAACCTATGTCCACCTGCAAGAAACTGTACTGGCAAAACCACATCCTAGTATAAATCATTCAGACAAAATTCCTGCCCTCTTGGTTGCTGAAGGCAGAGACACCACAGACACAGACACACATTTCCCCCGCCCCGATAATTCTAATCTCCCCAAAGTGTATCAATCTCCTAAGAGGAAAGCCTTACAAGACTGTAAGTGCAATGAAATCCCAGAGGTCACGTGGCTGGGGTGTGTGTACACCCACATACAAGCACTTCCATTTAGATCAGTAGAACACTGTCCAAATAAAGCTCCCAGACGTCCTCAGCTGCAACACTGGGTTTTGCATCATACTTACCTGATTCCTATCCCATGCATCCAAACTTCATATCTCCCCCTGAGAGCACCTACCTCATGCCAGCTGTTACTGGGCATTCCCTAAATCAGCTCAGAATAAAGCTAACTCAAAGGAAAAACTTTGCAGTGTGTGTAATGAGGACATTGGGCCCTCAATACGAACCATTTCATCCCAAGACGTGCTCATGTTGCACTGTGCAATTATCTGATGTACATCGAGTCACAGAGCTGAGTGAGCCAACCATGCTCATACAATACATGGGAGCTGGGAAGACAATTCTGCATATTCATCAGCACATAAATTAAGTTTCCACTGGCAAATGACACCGGTATATTTTAATCTCTTAGAGCATTTTTCCCATTTTAGAACTTCCTACAGTAGTGGGGCCTTGTGCAATGTAACATTTATCCTACACAGCTACCCTGCATTGCCAAATTACTAAAACACCGAGTTAATTACTGGGAGCTACAGAACTGGGGGGGGTGAGTGCAGGGAATATGAGGATGCAAAAGAGAATCTAGTTTCAAAAATATTTTAATGCATCTTTGCTTCTTGCCTAAGAGCTAATGCCAGTAGGAGCTGGAAGTGTAAGATGCCAAGTTTTCACTGTGACATTAAATATTTTTCATTCAACTTGATTCTTCTACTTCCTGAAAAGCCTAATTTTGCACACAGAGAGAAGGATTTCCACACTTATTTTTCATTTGTTCCTCTTGCCTCTGTGAGGACTAAGCCTGTTACCTCCGTGTTGCAGCACTTTGCATCCCCACCTTCTCAGACAAAGCTGCTGCTGGCACTGCAGAGGAGGAGACACTTCTAAAAACGTTGCTACCACAGTTCTGCCTAACAGTTGCATATGGAGGACATAGGAGGAAGCAGTTTTGCCAGGCTGAAGGATCTCAGCTCAGCATCTACCAGCACACACCCTCTTCCCACAGTTTAATACGGAAGAGTGGGAAGAAAGTAATTTTGATTAGAATCAAATGACTATCTTGAAGTTAGGAGAGCAACTCCTGGCATTCATTACATTGCAACTGAATTCAGTAAAACTGCAGTGGCCACTTCACTCTTCAATTTAGGTGACTGATCTAAAAACCTGCCAGTCCTGATTAGTATCCTGCTTACTAGCTTAAACATTATGAATTGGTTTTGGTCTACTTACATTAATTAAAAAAAAAAATCCCTAAATGGTAAGCACGTGAAAGCCAGTACTAAATAAATATGCTTACAGAAGAAATTTGGTTTTGCAAAGATTAAGTGAAATAATAGTATCAATATGAAGTTGTGTTTTTCAACAAATCAACTATTTAATAAACAGATTTATTAATACCTTTTGTCTTACTTTATCATTTTTTTAAAGTTGATTTTTATTCCAGCAATACAAAAGTTGCTCACAATACACAAGTTGTTTCTAATTGGCTGGCACTTAGAACAGCTCATCCCTCGTGCATCATTCCAAGAAACAGTATTTGTACAAAAAAACCACAAAACCCACTTCAACTCAGGACTGGGCAAACAATCTGCCAGAAGCACCAACCAGCAAGTGAAAGGAATGTACTGCAGAAGCAGCAACTTGCAGTCACAGGTTGTCAGCTCTGCCCAGCACTGTTTGTCAGCTGCTGACAGAGAGACGGACCACGGGCTCAGCGCTGAACTGACACCAGCCAGGGATTCCACAGAATATTTCCATTGTCAACATTCAGCTTGACTCCTCAATAGAGTCAAAACAGCACATGCCAACTAATAACCTTTCCTATTAAAAACATGCAATTTTGACTTTCTAAATTAGGATGCAAATAGCAGCTTAGTTATCAGCAGTTTAGTATCACTGAAAAAAATGCTTTATTACAAGGGCTCATCCTTTCAGTGGGACACTTTTCCTAAAAGTTATGCAAGATAAAGACAAGCAGTTCTTTCTCCAGTTAGCTCTGGCCAGTCTACTCTGATCCTACCATTAAATGTCTGGACAGGGCTTTGACTGATAAGAGTAAAACTTCAGAATCACGATTCCACTGCTGCTTTTTCAGGACTACTCACTTAAAAATAAGTTACGGCAAAATTATTAAGCAAAACTACATGGGGTTGTGCACTCAGAGATTAATCTTCACATACTTTAAATCTATAAAGACAAAAAATGAAGAAAAACCTATAAAAATTTAATTCAGGGAAATGCTGATTCATTTGCAGGCCAGCAAAAAGAAATGTTACTTGCAGGATGTCTTTGATAAACATCTCCTGTAAAGTATAATACAAGCTAAGTGGAAAACTACAGACCACAGCTCAGCCCCGTTTCTGTGCCCTCCCACGCACACGTCAGTGTCACATCAGCCCTAAGACTACTCAGCCAACCCAGAGCCAGGGATGGCTTTGTACTACTTTAATTTCAAAACACTTTCAAAGATCAGGTATAAGCATTTCATCTTGAACTACCAAACAAATGCTGTGGTCGAAGTTAAGTGGGACTGATATTTATAGTTCCTTCCAGTCAGCATGAAGCACCACTGGAAAAGGTTTCCATCAACCTAGAAAAGATCTCGTTTATACCCTTAAAATGTGCATTACTGCATGTTACATTTGCAATATAGCAAATCCTACTAGGAACAACAGGATCACATGTAAGTTTTATTTTCAAGTATTGATAGTTTCTCACAGTGACTAAAATTTGTAACAGGAGTATGGCAACTGAAGGAAAATAACCTACTCATGAAAAAACCCTGCCTATAGGACAAGAAAGATGCAATCAAATAACAAATTATGGACTGGCTACAGATCAGACTTAAGAAAAAACCCACATTTCTCCTGGTTCAGCACTGGGTAACTGGAAATAAGTGCTCTTTACAGAGTAGTGATTTAACATTTCTTTTCAACTGACCTGCCCAAAAGCTACACTAGGAAATCTTGCACACATTTCTGTACTTCGTTGAGTACAGAAGTTATTCTTAAAACTTGAATAAAACATGAAAAGCAATACATAGTTATGGGGTTATGACTAGATCAACTTTTTATCCTGGATACCGAGTTCAGCAGCATTTCTTGGTTAAGCCATGTCTCAATTCAGCAATGATTTCATTCATGGATTCGACACTACTGTCATGACTAACTCTACTAATGTCACTTGATCAAAGCAGTGCATGTAATCCTGCTAACACTGGCTGTGTTTAGTGAGCATTTCTCAGTTGCAATGTTGACTTAACCAGGTTAAGAAGACTTAATCTCTCTTCTTGGGTTCCTTAACTGAGTAGATACAATTGTTTACAGTCTCCCAGTGAACTGGACTGAGATTTATGTTAAACGTTTCCTTTTTAGTGAGTTATTTTTATAGTAACACACAAGGTTGGGAAACTGAAGGGGCAAAAAAACAGAAACAAGCAGGTGGAGGAAAAGGAGAACAAAAGCAGCATAACCAAATGCTTCTGTCACTATTTTTTCTGTTTCATGCAAAACCAGCCCTTATAGTGGGTGGGGTTTTGTTAGGTTTGGCGGGTTTTCCTAGTGGTTGGTTTTTAATGCATAATCCAAGATCTCAGCTTTTCCTGAAAAATGCACTCCACACTAGTGGAATAACTTTCAAGCAATGTCACTGTTAAAAGTGCTGTTATCAAAATGTTCTCAGGCACAGCAGAATAAGACAGGCAGAGTAAGACAGGCACAGCAAGCAGCAAAGGCAAAAAGCAGCCACTAAGGAGCACTGGGCTCTGACACAGTAAGGTAAGCACAGATGCCTGTCAGTTTACAGCTAAACAGCAATAACAGCTACAAATTTGACTTAGCATATCCCACTCAAACCTGGCATCATCTCCAAGCCTCTGAGCCCTGCGCTGGGTGCCCAAAGGGACTGTTGTGGTTTAACCACAGCCAGGGACTAAGCCCCACCCAGCTGATCGTTCACCCGCTCACCCTCACAGTGGGATGGGGAGAAAACTGTAAGGGTAAAAGTGAGAAAACTCATGGGGTGAGATAAAAGACAGTTTAATAGGGAAAGCAAAAGCCATGCGCTCGAGTAAAACAAAACAAGGAATTCATTCACCACTTCCCAGAGGCAGACAGGTGTTCAGCCATCACCAAGAAAGCAAGGCTCCATCACACCTGGCAGTTACTGGGGAAGACAAACATCATCACTCTAAACATGTCCCTCCTCTTCTTCCCCAGCTTTTTATATTGCTGTCATATGGTATGGGACAACCCTTAGGTGAGTTGGGGTCAGCTGTTCCCTCTGAACTCCTTCTGCACCCTCAACCTCCTCACTGGTGGGATGGGGTGAGGGGCTGAAAGGCCTTGGCTCTGTGTAAGCCCTGCTCAGCAGTAAAACACCCCTGAATTATCAATACTGCTTTCAGCACACATCCAAAACATCCTCATAACAGTTACTCTGAAGATAATTAACTGTATCCCAGCTCAAACCAGGACACACAGGAAACCTGAGTGGCCCAAAGAAAACACCACAATAATCCACTTAGTGGCAAAGAGATTTTTCCAGACTTTTTCCTGTACAACCCAATGTGTGCACAAGAGGAAGAAAAAAGCACACTCACGTATTATTCCCATTCACTGTGTACATGTGGGAACGCAGAGTCACAAACCAGACAGGTTTTCTAGAGCTAAGACTTCAACAAGTGAATTTAGGAAAAATTGCTCCAGGCATAGAAATACAAGAGAGTAAGAAAAACCCTTAAGCTACCTTACAATCATTTCTAAGCTTTCAATTCTCATTCCAAAAGTGAATAGTTATGTTAAAATACACATATTTTAACTGAAGTCAGAATTCATTAAACAGGGAATTAGCATTCAGGTTAGTTTTTACTTTGAACAGTAGTCCATCAATCACCAGTGTAGGCTGACCATGCAGTGAGCACTTTCTTCTTCAATTTACCAATTGTAAAAAGTATGTTTCATACTCTCAAGAAAATTTTGGTATTTTATAGGTGCTAAATTGCATTCTGTCAATAACACCATGGCAGGTTCATGAGACATATTCAGTGAAAAAGATAAATCAACATCTAATTTCAAAAGACTTATTTCTAAAGTTCACCTACTCTAAGGCATAGGAAAAAATCCTGATACAGTATTCATCTAATTAAAATTTCATGCTACTTTGAGAAAACAGAAGACTGCTTCTGGTTGTGGGTACTTGACAGCATCAGTGCTTTTTTTTCTGTTTTTCTCCTTTGCCCCACTTCATGTAACTCCGTAAGTCTTCCCATGTGCCTTAGCAGCCCTGAAGAGCAGTAACAGAAGGATTATAGTTCCCTCCCTTCCCTGGCTGAAAGGCTCCCACACCTTTTAACTCTGATTTGCAACTCTATCCAAATTCTTACCTTGAAATATTCCAGGGTAATCAGTATTCACCATCTCTAGGTTGGCTTCCTACAGCCCCAGGCAGAGCTGCAGGTCACTCCTTACTATACATCGTGAGTTGAGGAGCAGATGGGCCACCCCAAAAAATTTGCTGTTCAGAGGACTTGGTGGTCCTTAATGACACACTGCACAACACACACACTGAACTGACACAAAACACTAAGTACAATCACCAGTTTCTAGGGCTGATCCACCAAAACATTAAGTTTGGTGATAGACTAGTTCTCTTTTTTTTTTTTAAAAGTTGTGTTTTTCCAGGTTCCTGTTTAGAGACAGGTATTTTGCATAAGATCAATGGAAACTGCTTCAGAGTTTTCCTACAAAAACTGATTCTCTTCATTTCCTGACTCTAGCTAAAATCTGCTGTGAGAGGAGCAGGAACAAGAAATCTCATCATTTCTACGGTCTCTATATTTAAGTCTTTAGTCTGAGTAGATTTGGACCATAGCAACAAAAAATTTCTTGTCTACTTTACAAATTTTTGCCTGATAATAGAGAATTAGTTTCATCTGTAGAAGAGGAACCAAGCTCAAAGGGGGCAGCAGGTGGGCGTATCCAGAGCTCCCAAACTTACATGCCAGAGCAAGAGTCACCCAACCAGTTGAATTAAAACTGTAACCAGCTGCAAACAAACTTTTGCAGATGTTACTCATGTATGCTTCCCACCCATAATTTGCAAGTCAAGTAATGCCAATATTTATGTACTGTAAGTACATAATTATGTTGCTATGGAACCCAACACTCTCCTGTAACTCAGGCTCAGGATAAAGAGGTTTAATTCACTTAAAAGCACGACTCTGGTTAAGACTTTACATACCTATCATAATGTGTGGCTTCTGCAACCAGTCAGTGGTTTCAGTGAGTCTCTCTATGGTAAAAGCAGTGTCTAAAAACACTGTTATTCACCAAGTCAATAATGTCTGTAATATTTCATTACACAGATGTTCGAAGTTTCAAGAACTGAACTTTGCATTAGAGGACAACAGTCAGGTTTCAAAAGCACAAAACACTGGTGGACAGTCCTACTGACCACGAAATGGAAAAAACAGTTGAGCTTTCAGGATCTACTGAAGTTTAACAACACCCCCTCTTGCTTCCTGAGTAACAGAACTGTTTACTTGGCAGCCAAGTCTCATGCAAAGTGTCACATCTCTAACACAACCACCCAGAAGAAAGTAACTAATGCTGTACCTGCCAGTTCCTACGAGAAAAAAAAATAGTGCTGGGACAGCAAAGAAGTTCCAGAGATTTTTTTTTTTAAGATCTTTTAGTTATTATGGTCAGGCTAATACTTTCAGTTCTTTTTTTTTTCTTCATTCCCCAAATGAAAATTCCCTTAAGATACAACTGAGATTAAGAGTCTGTATCTATAGTTTAGGAAGATAATTATAGCACCTCTAATTACCATCAGAACAAGCTTTACAAGCTTTTTCAGTAACTCCATGTAACAGCCGTATGATTAGAGAACATTAAACTTTAAAATCTGAATCTCAATTACAGTAATTTCTACTTCCAGGTCCATTATATCGTTACAGGGTCAAAAGGCTGTTTAATTCTCACCTTTCCCACTTGAATTAAGTTTATTCTCAACTGAGAATTTTCTAGATTTAAAATAATTTTCTCTTATACAGTATGACATTCCTTTTCCCCCTCCCATAACTTCATGATACATACATCCAAAATTAATTAAAACTATTTTCACATATACCCTCACGTATTTTGAGAATAAATACTAAAGAAGAAACATATTAAATGCTATTACAGAATAAGATTTGAAGCATATAAATGTTTAAATGTTAAAAATATGTTCTGTATTTTAGAACACCCCCAGCTGTTTTATGCTGTTAAAAATACAGCAAGAAAAGGTACAGTTAAATTTACACTTCCTGTACTTCTGTTTTTCTGTCTCCTGTTACATGCTCTCTGAAAAGAAACTTATTATTAAAAATTGATTCTTCAATCAGCAGAAGCTGAGGAATTCTTCAAGAAAGTGATTTCAGTTCTGAAAAGACCCTCCTCACTAATCTGACTTCAAACTCTGGAGGCAAGAGCTTCCCATTCTGTCCAAAGTTAAAAAGCAACAAGTGACACTTCTTGCCCAAAGGGCATCACAACTGACAGGACTTACTGCTCATGTATCCTCCCATATGACAGCATTTCCTTGCATGTTCTGAGAAATAAAACAAATTTGTCATCCTTTCTCTATCCATAAAACCACATTTTTAAATGAAAAAACATTATGTACCAACACAGCTGGGACAATAATAAATCTTCTGGTTCTGAAAGACCAAATAAAAGCACCTTGAAAAATTACTTCCAGTGAAACTGTCATATAACACAAGTAATTAGGTACCTTCATGAGAAATTGTAGAGTGACTTACTAGAATTCTTTAGGAAAAATGACAAGGAAAATAATTTTTAAAATTCTTAGTACTATAGGACTGATGAACAGAATTTGAACACATGTAGAACAGAGTTTCTATAATAACATCCAACTGTTGGGTCTTCCACAACCTACAGAATTCAAAGGGAAAGGGGATACACAGGTTCATTTCCCTCTTTCTCTTACTGCAGCAGTTCTGGATTGCCAGGAGGGTGACACAGGTACTGCCTTCACCAGGTAACAAGCTAGACAAAGAACACATGAAAAGTTCTTAAACCCGAAATGGCTGTCCTGGACATTCAGGTCAGAAAAGCTCCATTTAATGCAGATTACCTGGATCCCCCTATTGCAAACTTTCACCTAACAGTAAACACAATTTTTGCTCAATGCACATTTTTAAAAGCCTCAAAATACTGAGTAACCTCTAATA
>JAOXXN010000082.1:7843545-7853982 GCA_026770055.1 Myrmophylax atrothorax
GTTTTATTCCATAAAATAAGCACATAACAGGGCAAGAACAGGGGCCCATGGACAGGACAGGAGCCCAAGAGGTTGCACAAGAGGTCCCAGGAGCCTCAAGTGTTTCTCCAGGATTTGTGACACAGCTTGTCAGAGCTGCTCTGTTTTGTCATGCTAGATCTACTTACCTTTTTGCCTGGACAACTTCACAGCTTGCTCAGAGAATTTTTAGACAGCTCCAACTGGTATGTTCTCCTATCATGACTGATGACACACTGGTGTATTTACAGTAATGAACCTTTTTGCTTTCCCAGTATTTTTGTGCAAGTTGCACCTGTAGTCTTACAGCTTGTCTTTCACAGATGGAGTAACTATCATTCCTACCTCACTCTTCTCTCTAATCTTGCTTAAAACTCTTCTACAACACTCTGAAAATCTCATTTGAAGGCTGTTTTTCTTATGGTGAGTATATACTTACCAGACATCACTTTTTTTAACATTTGTTCCGTTTCTATCTACATTCAGTAGAATATAAATTATAATGTGACTCTACAAACACACATGCAATATGGTACCAAAGCCCACCCCAAACTGCATGCAAAGTCCACAACTCTCTCAAATTAAAGAAACTGCAGTTTCAGTAAACAATGCTAAAACCCCTTTCCATAGAAAACATACTTTTCTCCTTCAGCAAAGAATTAAGCTTTGAAGAACTCTACACCACCACAAGCAAGACTATCTGGTCAAACATCTAGAAATAAAATGGTCATGAAGAGACAGAAATTGGTACAACCTCAAGTGCAAAGGTCAGAAAAGCTGCTACACTTTGTAGCACAAGAGTTGTCAGAGCCTGAAGGAGCAGCATCCTGTGTGCACCCCTGATAGGAAGCCCAAGGAAGCAGACACATGTTCCTCACTGGGAGCTCAAAAGAGTACCTGTTATTCAGAGCAGCAGGAGAAAGCTGACACAGAAAGTTAACTACAACTAAGTGTCATGAACACAAGTGGCTAACACATGCAAAAAACATTTGTTTACACCAACTTTTCTAGAGTGAGCAACTATGAAAAAATAGAATACATTATAACATAGAAGCACTAATAACTATTAAATGTATACTTAGGCTAAGTCAGTCTGAATTCACACAGTATTCAACATATTTATATGCTGAAATATATATTGAATCCCTTTACTGAATGCAAGAGCAGCTTCTTAAAAGAATATATGAGCTAAGTTTGAAGAACATTTTCCATACAGGTAATAAGATCTTGGCAATTCGACCCTGAAATGGCTTCCTTACCTGGTTCCTGCTCTCCTAACACACTTTGGCCCACTTAAGACATATGCATGTTAACAGGGGTTTGTTTTTTCTACAAGCACTGAACAACTCTTTTGAATACAGAATTATTTAAGAACTTTTTAAACATGAAAGTTAAGCAGCAGTCAAAAGTATGTTCTTTTAAAAACTCACCGTTCATTGCACAAGTCCATAAAGAAAGAATGATTTTATAAGTATGGAATGGAAAATTCACTGTTGTATGGGAAAGGTACAGATAGAGAGGGTAAAGAAGCTGCATGTTCTCTGTACATGCACATACATAGTATGACTTTCCCTGTCAACAGGAAAAATACGTTGCAGATACCAGAATCCTTCCTCAATATAGGAGTCTTCTTTCTGTATTGCTATTTTAGCAAATCAGTATAAACACTGAGATTAAAAAAAGAACTTCAATCATTTCAGACTTCTGAAAAATATCCCAGAAAAAAAGCCAGCAAGCCACAAGCAAAGTAGTATAAGACAAAAAAAAAAATTTTGAGAACAATTATCACATCAGTTTGAACATGGGCTACTGACACGGCAAACCAATTCTGTGCAAAGGAGGAAAACAAATATCTTCAAAAAGGGAAGACATAAAAAAGGCAAGTAAAGAAGAGAGGACTTGTGGATACAGCTATCTACATACCCATCACAACTACTGCCATCCAAACAAACTTCGTAACACTGAAATTCTATGGGCATACATATCTTCTGGCAGACCTTTCCCCTTCTCTGCTATCAGTTTCTTAATGCTCTGACCCAGCCAGAGCACAGCTGCAGTTCTTTTTAATCATGGTTGCTGCCAGCTGTCTCCTAAGACAGCCAAATGCTCAGACCTCATTCAGTTTTCCCCAACTTTTTGTTCCATTTTTGGACAGAAAAAGACTAAACTGAAATTCTTCCTCAATAAGTAAATAACTGGCATTCAACAACTCTGCTGAGGAAGAAAGATAATATTACTCCAACCTAACTATTATCTTAAATGTCCATGTCACCACTAAAAAAACCCCAGAAGCTCTGAAACAATTTCGAAGGAACACCCTGGCCAATCTCGTTGTCAAATGCAATTATGTAAGAAACCTGCATCTGAGAAGTTGAAACTTCACTCTAAAGATAGGGCTCCCCACCCACATAATCAGGATGCAGAGGCTTTGCACACACAGGCACCAAGGTACTATCAGGACAGTCTGTCAGGAACAGACCAGATGACTTAAACCACCTCCTTCTCAACGGCAACCATGTTGGGCACATCCCTCTGTGCTCGCTCTGCTCTTCCAGCAACTCAGCACAACCAGATCCGGCATCCTGGGCCAGGGAGCAGCCGAGCAGTCACATCCTGCACTGCACAAGGCATTAACAAAGATTGCATTTGCCATTTTGATTTGATTCCAGTACCCACACAGTCCCCAAGGGAAAACGAGGGCATTAAGAACTACCTAAAAAAACAAAAGAAACCAATACAGTAAACAGACAAATGCCTCCTTTAAAGCACCAAGAGCAAAACTACTGCCTATTCAAACTACTGTTTGAATACCAGTACACAGCAACAAATGACAAGATGATGAAGAGCAATCTTCATTATTACTCTAAATGTTGGGGGGGAGGTTATCACAAATACATTACACGCAATAATTTGTTCTCCTAATCTTAACAAGCCTCAAAGGGCACTGTCCAGACAACAAACACAAAACCTGTACTTAGAATCCCAACACAGCAGGAAAGGACACTATTCCTATGCTATTCTGTAGTCTAGAAAAACATTTTAAGCCATTCTGTTTTCTAGTTCTCCACAGCAAGCAAACACATTTTCAGGAAATAAACTCACAGGCTTTAAAACAAACCAGACTTAATCCATGCCCAATTAAAATACTTCTCTGTTAACAGCACGATTATATATGTAGTATTTTCACTTAGAATTAAGGTAAAAAAGGAATATATCTCATAGTCCATAAACAGGAATACAAGGTATGTAAAGATCAGAAATGTGACTTGAATTTTTATCTGAAAAACTGTACTACAATAATTTCAACATATAAACTAACAAATATTCTAAAAGGCGAAAGTTACAAATTTTTTTTTAAAACTAAGACCTCACAATTTGCTCTGCAGGGCCTAAGTGTTTTTATATCAAAGCCTGTATGCAGGTAAATGCAGCATGGAATACAATTTGGTTTATGCCTTACAGAATCAGCTTAATAGTTAAAAAAATTTTAAAAAATCCCACCAGGGTGTTCCAAAATTCCAAGTAAGTATTCTTGGCAGGTTTTCACCTCACCCTACTTGTAAGACTCTCTCATAAAAACCTCACTTTCTAAGTTGCTAAATTTTTGCTTGATAATTACCAGCATGGTCCTTTTCCAATTTATTTTCTACATACCAAGTCCTCCAGGCTTCACAAAGATGCCCCAGCAGTAGCCAGTAACGCTAATCAGTCTTTCCTTGGTTCAAATTTACCTGGACTCCCATCTGTAAATTACCTGTTATGTACAGGATTACTCGTGGACCTTCTTCAGACAGTATTAAGTCTTGATCAAGCAACATTAGGGTAAGATTATGAGAAGCTTTCCACATTAAGAGCTTCTCAAAGCCTTTAAAATGAGATTGTTACAAGCATAGCTGAAGGCTATTAAAAAAAAAAAAGAGAGACCAGTAAGTTCTACCATTTTAAATACAAGATACAAATCCACAACTGTGTTACATGGGTGCAAAACCACTAAAACTACCCTCTAAAATCAACTGTTTTTTAGTATCAAACATTAGTTAAAATTACCTGACATTGCATCACCTTCATTTTAATGTCCAAAGGAATGCACACTCAGGCTGAATTGGAAGAGAATTAACTACCTCTCAGCTTGGGCAGAGCCACATTAGGTCAGTTTTCAACTTACCCTAATTCTTAACCTTGTTCCATCCAGGTTAATAATGAAGATACACTAAGATACAACGATGGTGCTCTCAGGAAGGCAGGAGACCTTTGTTCATGCACTGTCCAGTCAGTGTGAGGACAAGGACCAGCAAATCCCACTTTAAAAAGTTAGCAGGCCTTTTCTTGAACATCAGTACCAACATAGCCCAGTTTCCCACACCCAGGAAGGTGTGGCCTCACAGTGCAGTCTTACACTGGAATATTAATATTCTTCTCCCTGCTTGCTTTCCCCATCCTCCAGGTGGCTGAACCTGGTGCAGCTCACGAGTCATGAGGAAGGGGAAAGCAACTATGGGGAGAGTGAGGACATGTAAGCAGAAGTAGATACACTACACCTGCACACTCCCAAGTTCCCTCATCCTCCAGAACCCCACCCCAAATCAATCAACTCTCCGCCATTCTGAAACAGCCTCCCCAGCAAACTTACCAGTCACTGCAACAAAGAAGCCTTTGAAGCACCTACATTTACACTGGCTGACTGTACCACTATCTCTAACTGCTCAGTGTTCTGAGCAACATCCGCAGAGAAATCTTTTATTTGTTTTGGATCAGTTTACACACAAGCATAATGGCAGCTTAAACCATCCAAGTTTCATTTACAATGACTGTCAGAAAGGAACACTATCACCAAGACTACAGCCCTTAAATAAGAGCAAAGAAATGGAAGACCCTCCTAGGATGTTCTGCAAAGATTAATTCTCAGTCGAATATCATTTCTGTAGATAGACACAAAATGGGTTTTTATCTTCATTTGACTGGGTGTCAACAGAACGTAACAGAGTCTGAAAGAACAAAACCATCAGATCATGATCCACCACATTCTTCACTACTACTGGCTGAACTGCAGGCATTAACAAACATTTCAGAAATGCATGCAGGAACAGAATGCCTTCAGTAAATTGTTGTTTAAGTAATCTCCCTCTGCATTCAGACTGCCACCACCACACTCAACAGCCACTGATGGACTTACCCAACAAGATTCATCAGCTTCCTTCCGCTTAGAGCTGTGTATTTATATAATATTGTCTAACACAGAGTTCTAGAATTTACATAAGCATCAAATTCGAAAGTTTTTCTGTGCTAAATATTGTATTTTAATGTTTTCCACAAGACTGGAACCAGGAAGCACCACTGCAACTGTTGAAATCTGTTCCTCCTGGCCTCTCACGCACCTATAAATTTTCAGAGCTCAGTTAACATTTTCTGCTCATTGGTATCTCACTTTCTTTTCCAACCTGAAAAATACTGTTCTAACAAAGCTTTTCTATGAGGAAACCATTTCACTGTAAAACCTGTTCTGCTACAACGGCTCATTAACAACCAAGGAAACTCATTATTATTTCTTCTCCTTGTAAATACTGTGGGATGAACTTATTTAATCACTTAAGAAAACTATATTCAAACTTAAAAACCTCACAAATTTCATCTGCAGGCTAGAGGTGAATCGTGCTTACAGGTAAACTGCTGAACACCACGGGAAAGTAAGAAATACTTCAGCAGCAAAAATAAGGGCAAGATTGAAAGACAGATGCACATCCCATCAACATGTCTGTCAAACTACAGTTCAAACAACATTTTTATGTTTTCTTCAATTAGGTCACTAATAGAATTTTATTGGAAATAGCTAAGCACGTGTATCTTTTACTGTTCAGTACCTTCTTGTACATTTACTACAACTGAACAAGTCCACTCAGATTTCTGATTCTAGGGTTAACTATATCTGAGAAATCAAAGTTATGTAAGTTCTCCTCATTAAAGTTGATTTTGGTAACCAGAGCAAGTCAGTGGGTGTCATCTTCATCAAGGTTCAGCTAATGTGATCTTCTGCCCAATTATAGAAGCAGTGCTTTAATCAGCCCATTATACAAAAACCTCTCATGAGACATTCCAAAAACAACTTGGATAAAATTACAGTGATGTTCAGCTCCATGCGCTTTGTGAATTCCCTCTCAGAAACATTAAGGTACCTGACAAATACTCAGAGAGCCCAAAAACAGCCCCTAAAAGACATCTGGCAGAATTCAGTTTCATAGGCCTGAAGCTTTTTACCTACACATGACAAAGATGTGCTAAATACAAACACCCCTCGTGCAACTGAAGTTCAGAAAACTACTTTTTGCACCCAAATAATGAAATAGGACATGTTCTAATCTGTATCTGCACCTGTCTGGTAGTAACCACGTACCTGTACTAAACTAAAGCCAGCAACTTAATAATAAAGCCTTCTATTACCACCAGCTCATCCCTTTTCAAAATATATGTTTAAAAACTACAAGTGCACCAGGCAATTTTAGAAAGGAAGACAATTATTTCATTTTTTTCACGGGGGACTGACATACTGCATTGAGTCTAAAGCCCCGTGTCTCGATCCGCAGACATCAGGATCAGAGTGCCAGGGATCTCACACCAATGTGCAAAATGCTTCCTCCTGGTTTTAGTGTACCCTCTACCATTTGTTTACAATTAGGAATTAATTGTCCCACAGTTTTATCAGAGTATTTAACTGTCCCCTAAAAACACCAAGTCTAAAGGTAGATTAGCAAAAATCAGAGGAAAACAGAAGTACCTGGACAGCTGAGCAAACGTACCTGCAGTTACAAGTTTGGCACTGCTGCCCTTGCATTCTCCATCTTCGACATTTTTGCTTGTGCTCTTTTCTCTTAAGAGAGGAACAGTGTTGTCAAAGGGTATGCACTTGCTGGATGCAACGTTTTCTCCACTGTCTGGCTGATTAATTCTGCTGTTGGGTTCAAGTAGAGGAGTGAAGTCCTCAGACTGAGCAGCTTCACCAGGTTCCAGCTGAGAGGAGTTTTTAGCCTGTGACACATTCTTTGAAGACACAGGAAGAGATTCTTCATCGCTGTCAAATCCAAATGGATCCTCTGTTACCTCGTCTTCAGCTTTGGGTTTTTTAGGAACTTCGGAAATATCCGGTTTGACACTGGGCCTCTTCTGTCCTAATTTGGCCATGAAGGTGGTTTCTCCCCATTTTGTACTAAGGGTGGTCCGTTTGTTGGAAAACACTTCATCAAACTTGGAACTGCCATTTCCCCCTTTCCGGCTGTAGGTCTTTCCAAATCGGGATGTCATTTTGGCTCCTGTTTCATATTCTCTGTTGGAAAAGAAAGAAGAAACATCAATTCACCAACCTTTTAGTACAAGTGATTGTTACTTCCACCCTTTACTGGGCCTACAAGCACCAGGCACGGGCATTTCACATGAGCAGACACATCATCTGCTTCTTTCTACAGGCTCACCCGTTCACATGTGAATGTCATTATATCAAAAGCTCCTGCTTAAGTCTCTACCAAAGTAACTCGAAATTCATAGAGCCATGGAATATGCTGAGTTGGAAGGGACCCATCAGGGTCATGAGCCCAACTCCTATCCAGTTGCTTGCACATTTATAAAACAATGGCACAACAGATCCTTAAGAAAAAGCTGCTAAGACATTATTTTTGCTACTGCTTTGCTCTAATTTTATATTTTCAAGTATTAAAGGCACCGCTATTATGAAACAACCAAACAATATTTTCACCACATCTAAACATGCAGCTCCCAATTACAGTCCAGTAGTACAGCATAGCTTAAAAAAAAACTCATTACAGTTAAATACAAAACCTGACAGAATATTTCTAGTTGCTGTAGATATTTTAAGTACTAATTAATCAGAAATAACACTGACAACTTCATCCCATGTTCCTCTCTCGTGCTCACACTTACTTAGCAAGTGCATTACTTGATAATACATCGTGGTTTATGCCACCAGCACCAGTCCTGGTCAGGACTGGTACGCAGCATTCCATTCTTCCCCCAAGTGAATCTGACTGATCAGGGACAGGAACAGAGACACTTCTCAATCCGTGTCTAAGAACATGGAGAACACCCCGAGCAGACCAGCATAAAGCATTACTATTTACTGGCTTCTGCAACCACAGTCAATTCACATTTAAGCATGAACAGATGAAACAGGAATACATTTAAGAGTTCTTTGTATCTGTTCTATCTCTATTTTTGTTTAACTAAAGAAGAAAGAGAGGCCACCAGGCTTTTGTTTCCCCAAAAAAATACTTGAACTACAGGACAAATGACAACATAAACCCAAAACTATCCTATCTGTTCTGTAAACCAGTATTTCTCTCTTTTTGGCCCAAACTTGGATAGGAAATTGCAATTTTTTATAGTCAGTCTGAATCTAATCAAGTCCATCTTTCTCTCTGAAATCTTCCCCATAACATTAAAAAAAGTCTGTTAGGAAATGCAGGCAGCTGTTTATGCTACAGAACCAAAGTAAAACAACTTTTAAAGTGTGAGCTACCTTCATATACAGCAAAGTATATGAAATATAACATTTAGAATAAGCATTAGTAAACTCATCACATGATCTATTTGTTCAACATAACTCCTTGTGATATATTTGAATGAACTTGTGGTACACTGTCTCTCTGTGGTGCATTGTCTCTCTCCCATATTTCAATATTCATCCCAAACACTTGCAGTTTCTCAGCCTAAAGTGCCAGTCCAGCTCCTGTCAAAACCCCCAGACTGGTTTCCAGAAATGTTCCTCTATCACTTCACTCCAGCTAAACAGTCTCACTAATAACACTTTCCTTTTATCAGACCAGGCCAACTACCACTTATTATCCAAACCAAGCAATTCACAGGGAGAAAATCCATAGAGAAAATGTCAAGTGAACTAAAAGGATCAAATTTGAACTTCAGAAGTTCACCAGAGAGATGGTGTTGCAATGCCAAAGAGATACGGGAACAATCCCTTTGGGAAAGGCTCCTCTGGCCAGCGGCTCAGCAGGGGGATGGCAAAGGCACGTGCTTATCTCCGGATCAGAGTTCTGCTGGGAACCCCGCTCTGCAGAGCGCTCCTGGCTGCTCCCAGCACTCGGGGCTCTTTAACCCCATCTCCTCCTTTTCCCCACAGTCTCACCAGCCTATTCTGTGCTGCTCCAAACACGTCACTGCCAAACTTAGCTCTTTTTTTGCTCCCCTACACGTAGCTCTAGTTTTCTATTTTCTATCCGTTCATACTTTAGAAAACAATTAGCAAAACAAATGTAAATTATCAGTTTTATTTTCCTGATGCTTGAAAATATTTATAACAGCTACCAAAATATTTTAGACCAGAAAGGCCACCTTCCAGAGCTACAGAAGCTAAGGTGAAATATTTATAAATTTATAAGTTTATACACAACTCTTCAGGAAAAAAAACCCAACTCACTCACCATCAGCACGTTTTCCTCCTCTAAACCCTCAAAATCCAAATATAATAAAAAGGACTTAGATAAGTATTTTCAACACTACATTTCCAGCTTATGCAAAAACAATAACAGATTAAAATTAATAATAACTGCAAACCACAAGTAATAAAGAGAAAATTCCTTTAGTTAAGAGGACTCTATTTTCAGATAGTAGAGCCACGTTTTCTTACTTATAAATTTTGAATCAAAATATCCAGACCCAAACTAATATTCAATATGATGTAAACAGGTTAAAAGATGAGCATGAAAAAACCACAAAAATGCTATGCTATAAACTCATATCTTAGACTGGGATTAAAGATAAGGAAATACATCGGTGCCTCCTTACATGAGGGTATAAGACAACAGGATTTTTACTATTTACTTACAATTTTCTCTTGCTTTTCAGTCAGAGTGAAATAAAAAACTTGGCAAACTGCACTCTGTTTCCGCTCCCTGCCACCCTCTCCTGCATTATGCTGCAATGTTTGGAGTAGTGCAAGCAACGTAAATACACGGAAAAACACGACAGGCAGCTGTCCCGCATTTCCCAGCGTTAACTCGGAGGGCCAGCTGGACACAAAAACCCCGGTAATTCCCCAGGAAGCCCATCAGCCGCCCCTCCTCATCGCTCCTCTCCCCACCGCTCCTCTTACATAATCAAAGGAAAGAAAAATAGGTTAAATGCACGAAGGCAGAAGGAGCTGATGAAATCCCACGGTGACAGTTTCTTTTTTCCTCCCTCCCTCCCTCCCTCTGCGGCGGGGGGTGCGAGCGGAACCGGGTCACCCCCCCGCTCCCTGATGTCATTTCCCTTCCCGCCCGGCCGCCTCCCCCGCCCCGCCGCTCCACCGGCCCCAGTACACAAGTGCCCGGGGCAGCGCGCCCCGGCCGGGGGCACAAACCCGGCTTCGCCCCCGCCCCGGCCCAACTCCCGCCCCGCAACTTCCCCGCCGGCCGGGGC
>JAOXXN010000082.1:7874311-7885509 GCA_026770055.1 Myrmophylax atrothorax
ATGTGACCAGTTCTCTTTCCTTCCAACTCCTATTGTAAATAATATCCTAAAGTGCCTTGCAAAACATACTACATGTATCCCTTCCCCTTGCTGGGGGTCTTTGTGTATCCAGCACTGAGACATTCAACAGCACAAGGTGGTGCAGTTTCTCGACTATTCCCACCTATTTTCTTTTCCTTTTTTTTGAAATTTGTTTTCAGTGTGCCTATACCATATGCTATTCTGCTGTGCAGAACAGCTAGAGGTGGTGCAAGTCATGGAAGAAAGTTAGCACAGCATTACAATTAGAATAGTTAACATTAACTGAAAAGGACTGCTCAGCAGGAGTACCCAGCTGGGAAGAAGTGTTGTACTGAACTCTCCATTCTACTCCCACAATCCAAACTAGCATCCCTGCATGGTGCTCATTGTATGGTGTTGACATGCCCTCTATTCTCTCCCTCATTCAGAGTACTCATTTGCTCTGTTGATAAAATGAAGGGGAAGCATGAACCAACAGCCTCATGTCTATTTGATCTGACAGCTTGTTAAAGACCAAGTTATAGAGAATAAAAGAGAAAGTGAAAATCACTTAAGTATCATTTGCCTCAGGAACTTGAAGAGAAACCACAGTGAATTTAAATGCAATGAGACAAATACTTGGGGATGTAATTTAAGCTTGTGTGATCAAGTTGTAATCTTGAAATTGATGCTTTCTTTTCAACTTTTTACCTTGGCAAGTCTGGCAAGAAAAGGTAAAAGAACAGCTATATAAATATGAGCAAACCAGCTACTCTCAGGGGAAGGAAGATTTCTTTAAAACTGTCAGAGCCTTGGGCAAACTAACAGGCCTTAATTCCCCTGAGCAGCTTCACCTGTTGCCTCCACCCACCCCTTCTGCCAACGAGCTCTATTTAGCTCAGCCTGGATACTCCCTTCTTTCTTCTCTGCAGCCACGTTGTTGGGCTGCAGCTTCAGCCCTGCTGTGTCCTGTTTTCTGGTCCTAGTTCTGGCTTTTTACCTTGATTTTAGACATACTCTTTAAGGTGTCTTGCTCTTGTTATCTTGAGCAAGTAGTTTCTTAATATGCCTTCTCAACTTAATGCTGGCTCTGCCTTGCTGTCTTCAGGAGCATCAATGAAGATGTGGGGTCCCAGCTGCTCTCCCTCAATGTGGCAGCTCCTTTCTCAGGTACAGTGGGGCTGGGCCCTGGTTGGTGCAGGTCCCTGCTCTCCTGGTTGTGCTGCTGGCCCTTGGTGGGTTTTGATACAGAGGGTTTTTTCACCAGTTTTATTTGTTGGAAATTGTACTTTAAGTGCTTCTTACTTTTATAAATGAGTGGTACTAGCTTGATAAGACTTTTATGAATGGGTTTAATTCAATAATGCTTCCACCGGTGATCCATGTGTTAAAACATCCTATGTGAAAAGAGTTTGATTCTTTCTCTAAGGGTCCTTTGAAGACTAATTCAGACTATTGTAGTCAGCTTTGTTAGAAATACTAACTCAGTTTTCATTTAAAGCCTCATATTCAATTCTGTTAATAATACATTAGTAAAGCATTCCTCTATTTATATCTGTGAAGTTCTCATTTATATTAGAAATCACTGTCATATAAACTGCCCTGATCCTCATATGAAACTCAAATTACTGTTAATTCTTTATCTACAAATAAAGTATTAACTCTGTAATAGCTTAAAGCAAAGGTATTTGCTATTAAGTGATAAATAAATAAATAAATCCTTCCTGGTATGCACTAAAGTAAAATTCTCAGCATCTCCTGTGATCCTTAAACTTTCCAAGACTGGAAGAACTAAGCTTTCCCTGAGTAAGTCAACCACCCTGAATTTCAGGGTTTAGATGAAGGTTAATAGGGCTCACTAAGTATGTACAACTGTTCACAATTTATAATCTTAAGTGACAAATATGGAGTAGGAACCACTGATATATGCCATCCTGTGTTGATTTATTACACCTAAAAATTGCTTCTGGTAAATGCAACTGAGAATTACTTCTACTGTTTTAAGCTGAAGTCAGAGCCCTTGCAATGAAGCCCTGCTTAGGGAAGGCTGTTCATATTCAAACTTAATTTTTCATGAATTAGTCTCTCCTGTAACTCTAGTCTTGCAACAGTGCCCCAGGAGCCTTGACAAACAAACTGCTGCTCTCTTTGCTATTTTACCGATTAAATTGGGCAACATTGTAGTATATTGTGAGCAGGAATAGAAACAATTGTTGATGCTTACTGTGGATTATAACAGTGGTTCTCAGTCTTTCTCTGATGAGCCAGACTGTCCATAAAGGTGCCACAAACCTTGGTGCAACTCCCAGCTGAGGAAGTTCCTTACAGAGCAAGAGTTCCTCACTGGTGGTTCATGTTTCAGATGTTTTATGTCCCAGCTCTCCTGATCAGTACTTTCAGAATAGTCAATCTTTTGTCCACCAGTTAAGAAATTATTTTGCTGCTGCTGCTTTTTCCTCTTACTGTAATGAAATTGGTAAACTGGCTAGGAAAATCATATGTGATCATATGACATTGTTTCTTAATAGTTGAACCAGGTACAGTCATGCTACTGCATGAGGCTTGAAGTAACACAAACAGTATGTGCTTCCCTTAAAATTGACTACTTAGTGATTAATCAGAATCTGACAGGTAATATAATCATATTAAGGAGTGGTAGGTAAGTCACAGAGTAAGTGTAACTTGCTTTTCAAGCAGTGAGAATTGCCTAGACCAAGTGATAGTACACAGGAATAAACTGGTGCAGAACTGAGATTATACCAAACATTACTTGCAAAGCAGAACCAAGGGAGGGAATTTGAGAAACATGGATAAGTTCCATCAAGGAAAAGGACAAGTTTAACCAGAGAAGATTACTTTTCTATAGATGCAGAGGGTTCTTATATGTCTTTCATCACAGCTGATAGCCAAGAAAGAAGTCTTTCTAAAGATTTGGGCTCTTTGCTAAAACACTTTTTTTCTGTACTATATCAGAAAGTCTTTCCTAGCTGAAGTTATTATTTCACTTAAAAAAAGATGTTTTCTATAATGTAACAAATATACACTGGATGTCCTGCTGCAGAAGAGGAGACAAGGCACTGTAGCTGTGTCATATGATGAAATAGGTTCTAAGTATTGTCCTTGTCAATGCTGTCAAAGTAAAAATAAATAGCTATTCAAATAAAGCTGGATTAAAAGAAATCGAAACTTGCCATCTTCATGCAGAAAAAGCATCCCTTCTCTCTAAGGTACTGCTTACTTGGAAACAGTTAATTGATACAAAACTTCAACAGGTGCCTCCGTCTTATCTCAGAAGGTAGTTAATCTTGTTGTGATTGCATTTGCTGGAACTGCGTAATCAAATGAAGGAACAAAACTTGGTTTCATTGTTCAATAGATTGTATTAGATTGTAAATCAGGTTCTGTAGTAGTTAACTAAATAGTTCACAAAGCTCCTCTTAATGCTATATGTTTAAAGAAAATATCTCCATTCTCCTTTAGCTACTGAAACCAGCATGATGCTGGTTTTGACCTAATTTACAAATAACCAGGTCAACAGCTACTTAACAAAACAGCTGTATCTATGAAATATCTTCTATATAGTGATATTCTTAGAGCACTGGGCATGGCACTTTTTGAAACTGTTGATCATTTTTCAGAATAAGCATAGGCCCTTCCAAATTATATTAATTAAACTACTGCATTATATGCAGCAACATGCAGTAATGTAATTTTACTCTGTGTGGAAAAAACATGTTCCCTTGTTTCCATCTTATCATTAAGTAGTGTCATCCTTCTCCACAGAGGCTTCCTTCATTGACTAAAAACAAAGCCCTAAGTCTGTACCAAACATTGCTGTGAAAGCTTTCAAAAGCCTTGTGTATTTGTTAGTTTGCTGAGTGTGCAGAGCTCTTGAACACAAAATTAGAGTGGGACTGGCAGACCTAAAACTCTGAATTGTTCCAAGGAATGACTGTTAGACTCCCAGGGTAGTTTGCTGTAGGTATGATCCACCTCTTCCGTCTGAAGGAAAATAACTTACTTTGGCCTTTGCCATTTTCCTACAAAACTAACTATTCATCTGAGACTGAAAGATATTGAAAGGATGAAAGTAAAAGAGAGGAATGAGAGATACAACTTTGAAAATGGAAAGAAATGAAAGGTGGGAGGAAAAGGAAAGTAAGTTAATTGGAGTGAGAAAGAACTGAGTAAGGTGAAAAGGGTGACAAAAGAAATTACTTCATCACGAAGGCAATATTTATAGTGCAACGAGAACAGCATTAGCTGGGTAAACAAACTACTGTTTGAACTCCTAAGCTTTTAAACCTGGCTATTTAAGTAGTTCTAAGTGTGACATTAGGAGGCAGTCTTACTGTTAATTTCTTCCAGTTGTACTCACAATTTCTTTGCAGCAGGACTCCTAGGCTCACATCCTCTGCACTAGTGGAGTAGTGTGTACAATACTATATGAAGTTATTCTTCTCTTCATGTACAAACTCCCAAGAGAACACAACCCCCCCCCAGTGCCTGCCATTATGTGTGTCCAGGGGTGGCTGGAGCTCGTAGGACTGAGGACTTACCTGGGAGTTTTGCTTTTACCAGACTCAGCTTCGGTCCAACTCAGTGGCCTGCAGCCAAATCTCTTGAGATTGAGTCCTGTTAATTATTCACTTGTTTAGTAAGGATCTATGTTCATCAGTGAAATGAGCATATCAATATTTACCTTCCTAGCCAACAAGGGGGCTGTTAAAACTAGCCATGCCTTAATCTACCACATACATAAACACCAATAAAATCAATAGGACTTAGCATATGCTTTAGTTTTAGTCACCATAAGCTTTATATCCTTAATAGGTTGGATAGAGGTTAAGTGATCCCAGTTATTTTGTTATCACATAGGTTCTTACAGACCTCCTGCAATCTTATTTTATACTTTTTTATCTATATCTGGAAACTTTCCCAGTTTTTGAAACCAGTTTTATTAATAGAATTTGCATCAGCAGTGAATTTAACCTAAATTGCTATTTCCAGTTAGTTTAGCTTTTCAGTTGCCTTTCAGGGAAATGACAACTTACAGGCACAAAAAGAAAGGAACCAAAGGGATAAAACAAAAGAAAGCAAACTATTAGTAGGCCCTGAAGTTATCATACCTTCAGAATGAGGGAGGGAAGTAATATGATCAGCATTTGTGTTAACTTTTGGAAGTCTCTGCTGGTTGCTTTTAAAAATACTTGATGCAGAATTTACTTTTTCCAGGAAAGTATCCCAGAAGATTCTCCTCTTTTGTGGGTGGTGGGAATGAGAAAGATACCTTTTCCCATTCTCTTTGTATGCTATGCATTAATAGGGATATCTGTCTTTTGGTGAGCAAGGCCTGGAAGAGACCTTTTTCATCTGCTTTGGACATTCAAAGGCCATTCTTGTCTTGAGGACAGCTGCTCTTCCAGAGGAGTCCCTTCTTTGAAGAGATGATTGCTGTGACAGACTTGCTTTGCAAATTTGTAATCCTCTCACACAAATGTTATGCCAGAACCATTAGTAAGATCAATGGTTTTTGTGTCAATAGATATTCCTCGTAAGAGATACATTTGATTTGACTTATTAGTCCTATCACAGCCCTTGCAGTTTTCTTCCTTCTGTCTGAAGAATAAGAAAAAATCTGCCACAAAACATTCCTATAATGGAACACCCCTTTGTTGTCTAGATATAACAGATGAAAGTATTTCAAAGTATTAAAGCTTAAGGGAAAGGTAGCAAGATGGCACAGTCATTATTTCATTATTTCCCACATTAACTTCTGGTTAGTGCTTTACTATAAAGTTTCTATATCCTTGTCCTTAGCAGAAGTCACTTCAACTAGATATTTTTTACTGATGTAATCCTGAAAAAACCCTGAACATCTGCATTCTTTCAAAACCTTTTTGAAATAAAGATATTTTTAGTTTAGATGCTTCATGCAAAAAAAATACTGAAAGGGTCCTGTCAAGAGACTTATCTTGATGGTCCTTTTCATGCAAAAAATTAGAATTTATGCTTTTCATATCACTTGAAGATATAATATTGGGTTTCACATAGGCAAGATTCTGATTAGCACTAATGTCAATGTTCGTGCAGATTGCTTTTAGTAAGTAAGCTTCCCACACCACTAATGACTTTTCAGTTCCATTAGTCTGTTATGTATTATTGATTTCAACCATTACTGATTAATGCTGTCAGTAGATTTATTTCTGTTCCTAGAGAGTAAAGGATTGGCACCTCTGTTAGATGGATGGAATGTTACTGCTTGCTTTAGTCAGTTCCTTGCTGTGTCCTATCAGTTCCCTGGGCCATTGTACTGTTCTTTTCTTCACTCTGTTTTCCTCATACTTGGTTAAATCTTATAAGCTTTCCATCTACCGTCTATGTAAGGAATTTGCACTGAACTTCGGAAAGTATAAAACAGTACAGAAATGGAAAACTCATGCATGTGCAGCAGTGTTTTTCCTAAGTTAACAGGGTGGTGTTTCATGTTCAGTGCTCCTTCCAGACAGAGCCTGTCCCTGCCACTGGTCACAAGCTGCTCTGTGCCTGGCTGCTGTTCCTGCTGTTGGCACTGTGGAGGCTCTTCAGTCATTGCAGCAGCTCCTCATCCCACCCCTTCCAGTTCCTCATCATTTGCACTGCCCGGTTATGTGGGATTACTCAATACCAGATTTCTCATGTTACATTCAAAGCAGTACAGTGCACTTTGGGTTTGTGACCAAGCCCCATAAAACCAGATCCAGCTCTTCAATCTCTTGAATTCAAAGATTACAAACAGCAGCCCCTTTTATCTTTTTAACTAGTAACTTATTACATTTTATGTGTTCTTCAAGCTATCATCTGTTCTGCATTTTTGAATTAGTTTTACGTTGAATACCTAACCTTTAGTCATCAGCACCTCTGTTCAGTACAGGTTATGAATCTTTGGTTGTTTTCTGCAAGCTATTCTATAGCTGTCTGATGGCTTATGTTCCTATAGACCACAGGTGTTTTGCTCTTTAATATACTATATAGCTCATCACTTGCACTTCTAAGTCTCTTACTATTTCCATTTCACATCTATAATAATTACACTTCACATTAGGCTGTCAGCACTGATAATCTACACCATATTTCAAAGTCAGAGTTTTTTAAGTACTTGAATGGTATTTTGGAGAAATCTCACTCCTCAGTTCCAGGTTATCAACTGTCTGTGAGATTAAGTCACTCAAGTTAATTCCTATTTTTGAGAATGTACCACCTCCATCAGCTGTGGGACAGAAATGCAAAGACCACATGCCTATGTAAATTAAGGGATTTGGGGACTTTTATATCAAAGTTAGTGCAAGTGGTTGTGTAAGAAGAGTTTTATAGGGTAGATGCTTTAAATGTACCTGGTTTCATGTGTCTGGGCGGTGTTTTTCCGTTAGGCCTGTCACCTAATAGCCATTATTTTCTTCAAGAAGACAGAGTAAAGCACTGGAACAGGAAGTTCCTCAGGTGGGGAAAGGTGGTTCAAAAAAGTTTATCTTCCTGTGAAGGAAAGGATTGAAATTAATTTAAATACATAACTTGTTTCTATCTTTCACTAAATAAATCAGTCAGTGTAAAGTTGTATTCTGAATTTTAACCACGTCAGTCTTCTGCCTCATACATTTTAAAATATAAAACCCCCCAAATTTCCAATAGTTCCTCAGTGTTTAGTTAGATAATTACCTTGCACAAAAGGCCATTGGTATCTTTGACTGCTATGCATGTACTTCCAGAAGAGTGCACCAAGTGACCTCACAATAAATATATAGGTGCAGTTCCAGAGCCAGTGCTGCGAAGTGCACAGGTGATCCTTAAAGGACTGAAATACTCATCTACCCGAGTGAGTGTTTCTCACAGAATGATCTCTAATACAACCTCATTAAGCAAAGCTTGCAACACACCTTTCAGTTTGGGAGCACATATATTCATAACTCTACTGGCTACCAAAAATTAAGAACCTGGACCCAATGGAATGGTTGGAGGATGAAAAATAGCTACTCCTTTTTAAGTCTCTCCTTCATTATTTTTTTTTATGCTCAGTGAAACATGGAGAGCCTTTTACTGCATAAGCAGAAGAAGAAATTCAGAAGCATCATAAAAGTATAAGAAAAGCCTGAGAAACAGCAGTGATAATGAACTATTCCCAGCCCAGTGACTGTTAACACTGTGTTACTGTGTTACATTTCTAGTTCTATTCAACTTCTCAGTTCTAAAGCCAAATTCTTACATGAAAACCATGTTCCTAAATCTTCCTAAAGCCAAATTCTTATATGAAAAGCATGTTCCTAAATTTTCAGCTAGCCATTCTGGGTGCTTCATTGCCTGTACTTCTGTGGAATGTGAATCTCAGAGTTCCAATTATCAAACCTTGAAAAACAGAACTTTTAATAAGGCTACTTAGGATACTAAAAAAAAAGATTTTTGCATTACAATTGGTGAAGCAAGAATTCATTTTAAGAGGAATATTTTCTTTTCCAATCATTAGGAGAAAAGAAGGTAAGGGAGCTGGTGCCTCAGCTAGTTCATTCTGGCAACTTTTTTAAAAGCCTCTTGCATGTCATGAAGAGAGTTGCTAAGTGGAGCCGAGAACTGGGTTTTTGTACTATAACTGTGTTTTAAATTATACAAAGCTTTGCAAGAGAGGCTGTGTTAGCTTTCAGGTTTCTGTGCTTCTGCTAAAGCTAAAGAGCGATTTGGCTTGGACCAAAATAATTTCATGGTTCAGACTGCAGCCTTTCTTTTCCCGGACTTTTAGGATGACAACTTGAAAATACATTCTTACTTACATCCTGAATCCTTTTACAAACCCACAAAAGCCCCATCAATGTTTGATTTAGATCACTGAAATATGGTTTGAGAAGCCCAGACTTGCTGAGCTGTATACTATGTGAAGCTGAAAGAGTATTTTAGAGAAATCTCACCATGTGCATGCACTCTTTCCTGGCATGCTGCTTTTAGTCACTGGATGTGGGGTTAGACAAACCCTTGAACTGACTCGGAATGGCCATTCTCCTACTCTGCTGGTTTTAGAACTACTTGTTAAATACCACCATCTTTCTCTAATACAACAGAATATTTAAAATAATAAATTTTAAAAAAATTCTCAAGATCTTTTGCTCTAAACTTCCAAAATGCTGGAAGATTCTAAATCCAAATTTAAGATATTAAATAAATGTTGAGGTGGTAAATAGGTATTTAGGGTGACAACTGTGCAAGGTATTAAGTCACTGTATTTGAGAAAATGTGTGAATTTATTAAGAAATTACTTAGCAGGAAGACTTTAGTAATAAGAATTTAATAAGGATCTGAGACTCAGGGTCTGCCAGGTGCCCGAGGACTTCATTGCCCTGACCAGTCTCACCTGACAGCCCTTTCAGCCCTCTCTGCTCTGGGGCTGGGGCTGCATTTGGGCTCAGGCCTGGCTGAGCCTGTCTCAGCTCTGCCTTGCCCAGCTGTGGCTCTTGCTGATCTGGCCCTGGTACGGTCACTGCTTCCAAATTGCTGCCCTTTGCTCCCAGGTTTGCCTCAGGCCTGCTTTGCTGGCTTGGACTTGCCTGATAGCCCAGACTGTCCCTGCTCCTGGGTCACCTCGCTCATGTGCCGTGGGACAGTGCCCTGGCTGCTGAGGCTCCTGCCCTCCTGATGCATTACTGCCTTCCTGGCCCCCACAGAGCAGCTGGCCTCCTGTTCTTAAATGCTTTCTTTTCTTTATTCTTAATTTGCCTACTTTGGTGTTCGAATACCTGACTGTTCAACCTTTTCAAAAAATCCCCAGGGGAAAAGACAGGCTGCTCTTTCTGCTCCACAGGTATTTTAGTGGAGTTGCAGCAGAACCAAGTCACTTGTTAAACGGTCAAGAAGTTCCTCTGGAGAATGAGATCTTGTAGTGATTGATCCAGCAGAGTGAATGGGAAAATACCTCCACTGCTTCTTACTGTAAAGGAGCTCTGGAAGGCTTATCCAGAAAGTAGATCCTGTCAGGTAAGAAGTGTTGCTAGGAAGGAACATGCTTTGGTGTTTGTACAGCACTTGGAAACTCCTTCTGTGTCAGAAGCCCCCTTGGGTGATTTACACTGGCTTTGCAGTTGCTGTGGTTTGGGGAGCCTGGATGCTCCAGCAGCAGGACCCAGTCAGTACAGCCATGCTGGCTTGTACCATCTGAGGAGATTCATGGCAAAGTACAAAACTGCTTAATACCATAAGGGGGATTAACATGGAAGCTTATTATGCTCTGTAGAATACCTATTTTGGTCAACTATAAAAGAGTCCTAACAGGTGTACTGTTCCTTAAATGTAAAATGTTTATGCTCAGAAAATAGATTTGAGTTTCTCTGGTGGCTAACCTAAGATTGTTGACATGAGATTATTCTTATTTTTCTTTTCTTTTTTCTTCCTTTTTTCTTCTTTTTTTTTTTTTCTGATGGGGTAACTATCCATGATCATTGTTGACTTACTGGAGCACCCTGAGATCACTGCAGTTGTCTGATGGTGGTAACCAGCTCCAATTGCTGTCCAAGGACATTTCCCTGTGAACTGCAAAATAAAGAGCCTGTTCTCCCACTCTAAGGGAAATTAAAAAAAAATAACTCTGCCACAACTCAATTAATTTGAAAACAGAGAGACTTAACAGAGTATTAAGTATTTTACTATTAATACAATAGTAATATTTTTTACTGCTTTCATGGTTAGGATTTTTTTGAACTTATCTTCACTTTTGTTAAGACAGAAGTGATTCTATTTCTCTTTACTACTTCTCCCTGAAAATTGGTTACTATAAATAACCACAGAAAAAATGTAGCATTTTCAACTCATGCAGCAGCAATGCATTTGTTTAGTAAAATATTATTTAACTAATATGTAGTAAGGGCAAAGGCTTAACTTTTTGTCTGGATAGAGTTCTGTTTTGCTGGGGGGGACAAGAGAGGATGAGAACAATTAGTAAATTAGATTTTGTGAACGAAGATCCAAAAAGGGGTAAAGACACACAAAGAAAATGTTTTTGTAATCAGGGGAAAATGCTTCTACATGTCCATTTTTTTGTCAAGATGTTCTGCAGTCTGAAGTCTCATTACTGAAACTCAGCTTAGAAAAGGGCAGATTGATTTTTCTCACTAGGAGAAGCAGTAACTGGATCATTCACTTGCAAGTGTGATAAGGCCTGTCTAAATCTGATGTTCCTTATCGTG
>JAOXXN010000082.1:7886206-7896784 GCA_026770055.1 Myrmophylax atrothorax
ACCATGTTTGCATTACTGTCACGCTTGGGCAAGTCAAAGCATTGTAGCAGCACAGAATAAACAGTCTCTGCTCTGAAGAGCTTGTTATCAAAGTACAGGGAGATGAGAAATGGAGGTGTACAGGCAGGAAAGGAGCAGGTGAAGTCAGACAACATAGGTCAGTGGTGCCATGGGGCCAGCAGGCTGTGCGTGCCTGCATCCTGGCTATTGCCAGTGCCCCCTGTTGCCACTGCCACCAGTGTGCAGGACTGCATGGAGACAAGCAAACCATGCATGTTGGAAACTGCTCAGTGAATGATGGAAATGAGCATCACTGGCTGACAGGATGAGAGAGATGGCAAGCCAAGGCTGTCTGAAAGATGATAGGTAACCTGGAGACAGAGAATCCATCTAGGCTTTGAGAAGTGAAAACCAGCAATATATATCTGATTTAAGAGAAAAGAATGATGGGGGGTTGTCAAAGAAAAGGATGCAGGGCAATTACAGTTAAAGAAATGGTCTGGGAGGGGACAGGATCAAGATGAAAAGGACTTAGACTAAGCTGAACATATTCCTGCTGGCACACATGCATCCTTGTCTGCAACCTTGTGATAATTGCCCTGTGCATTCCATTAATTAAGGCTGGAGAAAAAGGATGTCATAGCAACTGAAACAGAAGTCAGTGAGGAACCAGAGGAGTAATTTAGCAGAGTAGGTATTAATAAAGGCCACACTGCAGAGTTAAACAAAAAAGGATCTGTTCATTTAGAGGCCTCACATGAACACTTGGGAAATCAGAGTCCAAGGAGGTAACAGGCTGGATCATAACCTGAGCAGAAGAGTTTATAAAGAAATGGATGTATGGCTTTACTCTTCTGCACAGTGAGAAGCTCTGATTACAGAATGGCAGTGGATTCTGTTCAAGCTTAAACATTAGGTCTGTTTGATATTGGTCTTTGTGGGAAGAATTTCAAGTTGCAGCAGGGACAAACTCCTCATAATGTCTTTGTTCTCAGTGGTCATTACAGAATCCTGCCCAAAACCTGAACGTTCTTGTAGTCTACACCAAATCCTTCTTCTGCTTCAAAGACTGGCCCCTTTGCCTTGGGTAGGACACTCTTCACTGACATATCTTATGGACTCGGTTAAAATATCCTACAGCATTTTTAACTGTCACTCACTCTTCAGGTTGTTTTCAGAAGCAATTAACATACAAGATCTTGAAAATTCAGTGTTATTGAGTGGTCTGTTTCTTCCTCCTCATCCTGCTCAAATTTCTGAAAGCACTGGGCACAGTGTAGTCTAGAACAGCAAAAGAGAGCACCTGCAATAGCTGTGAGTTGCTGAGACTTAAGCTGCAGTCAGTTATAAAGCTGCCTGCCTATTACTGCAGCAACAAAATTTTCTCCCTCCAGTGGCTTGACAATCATAGTTTGTTGGGTTTGAGATTTTGTTTTGGTTTTGGTCCCTACAGAACCACTGATGGTATTTCTAGAAACAACAGGATTTTTCGCAAGGATGTTGTAAGACAAGACAGTATGTGCCAGGAAATGTAATTGTATAACCATCAGGGCAGTATATGTATTCTCTGTGGATTATTTGTGGACATAAGTCCTAGAATCTGAGGAGAAAGATGATCATTCTTTAACATGAAATGACACCTCCCTTTGTTTACCTTCTGCTTAAGATGAACTATTATTTCTTATATGTCAGGGTTTTCATTTTGATTGCAGTGTGTGGGTACAAATTGCTTCATATTATTCCTCTTTGCTTAGTCTTTTCATCAGGCTGTTTCTATTACTTTCCTCTGTCTTACCTCTTAAGACATTTCTGCAGCCCCTCCCATGAGAGGCTCTAGTCACTGAGTTTGTTCTGTTTCAGATGTAAGCACTAAACAAGCAGATTAAAGAGCAAACAATCAAAACCCAAATGGTATCAATAGTTCTTCCTGTAAGCAGTACAAGCTCTCTATTAATGCTGCCCCAAACCTGGCACTGCTGCCTGCAAGTGGGCACTGTGTGTGCCTCTAATGGCAGTCAGTACTTGACTGGGGGGAAATGCTGAATATAATTTCTCTTCAATTTTACTTCTAACCTCTTCTCTACCAGTAGTCCTTCTCTTACTGGAATCCTATCACAGCAGGGAAAAAGCACAATTCAATCATTTTTAAAGTATGACTTGTCGCTGCCTAAAGTAGGCACTAAACTGCACCAGCAGAATCAGCTCACATGTGTGAGAAGGTAAGAGCTCTTATTTGGGAACTGGAAGTAGGGAAGCTTCCAGGTGAAATTATTTGGGAGGAGTTTGGCTACCCAGGGTTCCCTGGAGAAGCGTAGGCTTTGCACAGAAATTAAGGCATAGGAATCTGAAAGCTCAGTCCACAAATCAAGGTAAGAGGCTTTTTTTTTTGGAGGCATTCCAAATCCAACTTGGTGGGTCTGGAGAGCTCTTAGTGTGACTGCTTTGTCTTCAGACTCTGTGGGAATGGACAAGAGGGACAGAGGTGGGTTAAGCTTTGTGATCTACCTGGCCTTGAAGCCATAAACCACTGGAGTAGGCTGGAAATACAGCTGGGGAAACTAAGGCAGAGCATCTGCTGGATTGTGCCTTGCCATAGAGTGGCAGCCTAATTCCATTTACAGAGCTACATTCCTAGTGTTGGAGAGATCACTGGTATAATCTCTTCATCTCAGTGGAAAAGATTTTTTTTTTAGTAAGTCTTAGAAAAAACCCCTTGTGTTTGAAAGGACTTTTCTAAACCATCCTTTCTGGTCTGGCCCTTCTGTATTTGGTCCAGGCCTGGGATTCTCCCCTTCCTGCTGTGGGGCTAAACAGCCCAGTGTTAATGTTTGCTGGCTGCACCCTGCAGTTTGTGCTTTTGCTGTTCACCATAGATCTTGGCTACCCTACAAAATGAGAACTACCTGTGGGGTGAATTATTAACTTCTACAGCAGAGCAGAAACCATGCTGATTTGATTTACTGTTTTCTATTTTGTCTATTGATTTTTGAGTAGTCCCAGGAGTATGATCCCATGACAGTCCATACAGAACTTGGTACTCAGTCTAACAATTTTATTTACAAAGGGTCTCCTTACCTCCATGTCTCCTTGCCAAGTTGCTCCTGGCATGAAGAACTAAATTTAATTTCTATGATTAATAGAGCACAAAGAGGAGATATATATATTACACAACTCTCTCCCTGCTTTATTTGGGATGCCAAAATTGCAGTACAGTGTCTGCAAACAGCTAAGAAGTGGGAGAGCTCCCACCTGACAGATCTTAGCTGTTAAAAGGCAAAAAGAACACAGACGGTTGAAACCAAATTTTTTTTTTTGTAAAATGAGCAACCAGTTTTCACCTGCATATCTAAGCAGGTAAGTTTGTTTCAGATACCAGTACAAAAGTACGGCCCTAAAAATGCTTCCAAGAGAAATGTGTTCTCAGTTGTAGCCACTGACAAGCACCACCACACCAGATAGCCAGGGCTCACCTTGTATGGCAGGGACTGTGTCAGGAAGGCTGCTAGGGACTCAGATTTTGTAGTGTGATATTGTCTTTTGAAAGGCAGATACTGCAAATGGACGGGCTCTCAAGTGAGAAATCAATAGTTCCTCCCTGTACCCCATCACTTACAGAAAGGCCTGGCATGCCTAGAGGACAAGCAGAGCATATTTTGAGCATAGCATTGTCTTCTCTGAGATGCTTTCAGGAATTATGACTATCATTCTCCACATCACAATGGGGAAAAATAAAATCACTCAACTTATTTGAAATACCCGATAACTTTGCTTTGTGCATTCCTCATTTGTGGTAACTCAAATCCCAGGACCTGTATTTGCACTCAAAAGTGGGACTTCACCTTTCCCATTTCTGAGCAGTCTATTCCTCTCTCCTCATGGTGGTCTTGGAAACCTAGGTGATCCCTCAGAAAATTTAGGAAAGCTCAGGTGAGCCTTTGTAAAGATGTCTCAAGGTCATTCCTGCTTAGCTGACCACACCCCATGTCTTTTAACTCTCCTGGCATTTCCCAGCAGTCTGTCTGTCTGTCTTCTAAGCAGCAGAGTACCTGTTGTATCAGTCCACTCTGTATTCCTGCGGATGAGCTAAAACCTAATTCCGCACAGAGCTCTCAGCCAAAGAGGACAATGAGTTCTTTTTCACTCATTGTGAAACAAGTCCTATGCTCATCTGGACTTTAATTAAATTTTATCCAGGCATTATCTTTCTCTTTTTCTATTAGTTTACACAGTTTCCTGGAAAGGTCCTAGAATCCATGGTCTTACTGCTATTTTTGCCTGTAATTTATGAAAGAACTGTGAACAGAAGTAAGTCATCAGCACAAAGAGGTTGCATTGGGTCTGGCTGAGATGGAGTTAATTCTCCCAATCACAGCCCTCACAGAGCTGCACTGGTTCCTAGAATAGTATTGCTCACACAGGGGTGTTTTGGCCACAGCTGAGCAGTGTTGGTGCAGCACCAAGGCTATCTGTCCAACACTCCCCTCTCACCAGCCAGCTGGGGGTGGGCATGATCTTGGGAGGGACACAGCCAGGACAGCTGATCCGACTGAACAAAGAGATATTCCATATGATGTCTGCTTAGCAAAAAAGGCTAAGAGAAAGGAGGAGGCAGGGAGCATTTGTTATTAGCGTTTGTCTTCTGGAATAACCTCTATGCCTACTGAAGTCCTGCTTCCTGGGAAGTGACTGGGCATCACCTGCTGATGGAAAGTAGAGAGTAGAGTAAGTCTTTTCCTTTCCTGTGCTTCTGAACATAGCCTTTTTTTTTGTTTTATTCAATTGCCTTTATCTTGAGCCACAATTTTTTTCCGTCTTATTTTTCCTTTCCCCCGTCAATGCTGTGGAGGGGAGCAATAGAGTAGCTTGATGGGCACCTGGTGTCCAGCTGAAGTCAGCACCCCAAAATGGTAAAGGCCATTCTCACCATAGTTCAACGTGACAGAATTCTGACAGATTATTTCTGTGTAGGTTTTCTTTTCTTCAGAAGTGACTGGAGGGCAGTTCAGACCTTGCCATAAACGAGATGAACTTCAGTGTGTTTCACACACGAAACTGGCAGGAATGTTTGAATGCTTTAGGATGAGCCAGATGACTTTGGAAAACACCTGGAGTCACAAATGGATGTTTACTCCATTAGGCTTCCCAGGAATACAAAAGAGGTAAGCTTTTGGTAGAGAATAAACAAGGGAGAGAGAGAGAGAGGCCAAATTTCCCTCCAGATCCACAAGTCTAACAGTTTGATAACTTTAAGTGAAATAGCCTTACCTATAAAGAAAAACAATTATTGCTCAATGAAATACTTTGAACTGTTCTCTCTGATTTAATACTGCGTATAAAACAAAGCAAACGTGAGAGAAAATAGTTTTGGGAATGATTTTCTGTGTCTTTGTCTGACTTCTTGAGCCCTAGGGACATAGAATGCACACCCTGTGCAGTTCTAGGATGGCTCCTCTCCTGTGGAAGTTGAGGCATCACACGTACAATGGGGCAGCTGAATCGCCTCTAGCAACTGGCTACAATAAAACTAACTTTCTGTCCCTTACACTGCATATTCTTTCATTATACACTCTCAGGAGCTGCTGAGCTAATCAAATTAGTCTGTCTGGAAAGGCATGTACAGCAATACCAAATCTAATGAAACAAGGAGACACATAGCTTCTATAATGTCTAATTTAAAAAGACTATATTTATTCCATGATTTGATTACTCTGCCTAACAAATTATGGGGTCGCCCAAAAATGCCAAAGAATTGGTATTCCAGGCTAACTGGAAATGAAGTATTTTCAGTACAATGGCTTCTTGTTATGATGAGAAGAAATAAGAAGGAAGAAAAATGTCATTTGTGACTCAGGGAAAAGGAAAATTTCATGTGCAAGCTGTATGTAAACAGATTGAGTGTTGGCATTGTCCAAAATTAAGACATAAAGCAGGACTAAGAGGATCTAAGCAAAGAAAATGAGAATGTCGAGTCAAAGATCACATCTGAGCTACTGTTTATGCTTGTCTTGAATATTGCATGTCTCAAACTTTGTCTTATTGGTTTGACAAGATCAGGATGTAACTGTATGCAACTCCTCTGAACATAAAGTTCACAAAAAATGGGAGATCTCCCATTGTCTCCTTTCTCTGCACATCTATCATTTCAATGTACTTTCTGCTCCACTCCCTTGATAAGCTTCCTTTGAAGACAGTATGAGCCTTTGGCAGTTTCACATTGTGGCTTTCTGTAATGACACCTTCTGTCTCTTTAGGAGCAAAATGGAAAATTGTCTTCCCAAAACATCCTGTCTCTCAGAATGTCCAACACCATTGTTTGCTGCCTCATACTTACAGCTTGCTGTGGGCAAAGCACCATGCATGTAGGAACACAGACTCAAGGATTTGGAGTTCACAGCAATGTCTTTTGGAGTTTGTGCCATTAATGTCACATCCACCATTGCCTTGATTTTCATATGTCTGATGTCACACAGAGAGAAGAAGGGAAGAGTATGCTCTAGAAAATGACCATGGAGTTGCAGATATTGGACTGACAAGTTTCAACTTTGTCAATAGACACCTCTGGGTGCAGTTCTGCCACAGCTGGTTTAGGTTCTGGCTTGGTTGCGTCTACCAAAGCTGCAGGATGGATACTACATGAAGTATCTCTGCCTTTTGTAACAGGCCTGCCAACAATTATTAAGATCTCACAGTTTGTGAGCCTGTAAGGTCTAAGAAGTGCCTCCTCTGGTTAACGTTCAGAGGCCTGAGGGCACAAGGTTATCACTGCCTTCCTTAAATGACTATCAAGGAAAGGGGATCTGCAGCACTACAAGTGAGTGCCTTTCATTAGTGGTACAGCTCCCATTCACGAAAAGAAATGCAATCTCTTTTTCTTCAATTTATGGTTAGGTACTGCAAGTGCTAATTTAAGGAAAGGTACATGAGCAGAGGAATGTGTGCAGAGCTGAGGGAATATAGTTCTCACCATTTTTATCACAGCCTTCTCACAAAGGCTTTCCAGTAACAGTTCATAGCATCTATTTTTATCACCAGCTGCAATAAGGCTAATAGTTTGCATCAGGGTCATTTTAACAGTGGGTGGAAGGCCTAAACTCTATGATATTTAGGCTGCGGTATCTGCTAGAAGACCTTTTTCACACATTGTGCCTAATTCCCTATTGCAATTAAATTTCACTTTACCACAGCAATGGACCTTCAGCTGGGACTACAGCAATTAATATCTCTCTGCACAGTGCAGTGTAAAGTAAGATTTGTGTGACTAAGAATCTGCTCATGCATGCCCTACCCAAACACAACTGAAAAAGAAAGCAGGCAACTCTTGAAACAGGTGGGTATTTGCTGTTTTCTAAAGTATTTGTGAGCTTTCTTTTTTTTTTTTTAAGGAAAGAGCAGAAAAGGATGATGTCAGTGGGTTTTATCCCTATGTTTTGTTTATTTTTAGAAGTGGACCAACAAACAACCATGACCTAAATTCTACAAGACAGAAGTGCACACAAGCACATCGTTAAATATCAGAATGTATTTGAGTTCTGACAATTTCAGCAGAATTGTACACATATATCTTCTTTAAAAGCAGACTGCAAAAAACTAATTCACCAATACAGTGAAAGTGAACTGTAAGGTCTAATGTTTAAGACAGAGAGTGACGTCAGCCTTATAACATTTTTGTTATGATACACAGGTAATGTGCAAATAGCAGTATAATTCAGACATAAATATGTCAAAGGCAAAACAAAAGATAACAGCACTTTTAAGTGAGCCTCAGTTTTATACTGTCATTGTAGGGCATCTGGAATCAGGATGGAACAAGCATCAAACTGGGCATGTGCGGACTCTGCCCTCTCCTGTATTTAAACGGGAGCCGCTGCTGCCGCCCTTTGCTGAGCTGGGGATGGACTGAAGGCACCTGGAGCTCTAGTGAGAAACTCTCCACTGGATCTCACACTGTTCCAAAGAATCTAACACCTGCTTCACACACACACACAAAGGTAAACTGGCTGACTTAAATTCAGAGGACAGCTCTTCTTGGTTTTTGCTTAGACTTCATTCACCTGAATAATCAGCCCATTCAGAGGGGGATCTTTTGCCCCTCTGAGGAAGCCAACAACACCAAAATTGTGGAGGCCTCCAATGCATGGAATGACTCGGAATCCAATGCCTACACAGGGATGGATCTGCCTGTTAGAGCCCCAACAGTAAGTGTTTTCTGTCACTAAGACTGTAGCATGTAGATCTCTGGCAAGGGTGGTATTTATAGGACTGTAAATGGGCATTTAAGGAGCATGTCCACATTTAGTGCTGTAATGTGATAATGACCAACATAATGAAAACTTTAAAATCTTCTTTTTATTCCTTTAACTATTTATTTAATGCAGAAAAGACTGTACCAGCAGTGTTTTTCAGCAGAGTTACGTGGGCAGAAGACAGAGGAATGGCTAATGGCAAAGTGCATTAAATATATTGCAAACTATCAAAATGTCTTTGTACATTAAACAGCTGTTTAGCAGTTCAAACACAATGCTCTCTTATGTTATTATTCAGAATGGAAATCTCAATTATTTCTGTAATAATCTGTAAGTGCAGTGGAGTGCTTATGTAAATGTTAAAAGAGTTATGTGCAGTTACTCAAGAAAGGGGTGCAGAAAGTTTTCCCAGGTAAGTCCTATCAAAACTCTTTCTCAGTTTTTAAACACTAAAAAGATAGTAAGTTTCCTTGGAATTGTGAAGGTAAGAATCTGCTGTGATGACACTTCAGGTTGGAATTTTTTGGGTTTGCTTAAAACATTCTCCAACCAACCCCACAAGCCTGAACAAAAGTTCTGAGGTCCTCTGCCTGTTTTTGTCTTTCAGTATGCTATTAGGACTACAAAGTTTTGTTCCCCTGCTGTTTATACAAAAGTCTGTGTTAAATTATATCATAAAAATGTGACCCAGCCTAATCTTAGAAGTTTTTTAAGTCCTTTTTTAATAAAACATGGATGTGTGCAGTTATGGAAAAATGAACAGAAAAGTGTTCTGAGCCAAGGCACTTACAAACTAAATTAGATGGATAACACATGAAAAAGGATACCAGAACATAGCAGGGGGTGAGAAAAGGGATTGGAGAGCACATGGCAAAACGGAAAAGGATTCTGGGGACAGAGCATTTACATTGGAAAATTAAAAATTGATCTTATTCTGCTGAAAGATCTAATTAGCTGTCCATTTCCTCTCCCTAGGTCAAGTGCCTGTATTTCCAAACATTTGCATTTTAATTTGACACAAAACCGGTTTAAGAGAGTTTCAGGACTGAAAGCAGTATGTGCTACTGGTGGCTGAGATTAAAGCTGGAAGATAGGATACAAAATCTGCTATCCAAATTGCTCAACAGGACAAACATCATCTAGGGAAAGCCCTGCTGTCTACTGGAACGAGGGCTTAGCAATGAGCGTCACCCTGCTGAACCCGTAATTGAGGTGGGATTACACTCCTGTCTGTGCTGCCTGTCATCACAGAGCAAGTGCCTACAGAGGCAAGCTCAGAAATCAGAGCAAGGGCCTGTAAAGAAAAATGAATGCTCTCAGTTGTTTGAGGCCTCTTGTAGGTAGGGAGTACAAACACCACACAAGAAACCCCAGGAAATGACAGTATTTATGTTCTGATAATTATTCTAAACCGTATGATTTGTTGTAAGGTAAGAGGCCTAACACATTGGTTTTATAAGTCATACTGTGTAAATAAACACCTTCCTTACCTGTATTTGTAGGAAAATTAAGAACAAGGGAACCTATTATAGTGCCAAAGTCAATGTCAGACTGCCAAAATTTGCAGTGTTTTGGAACAGGGCTCTATTCTATTAAAACATAGTTCTGCAAAATGAATGCCTACAGTTTGAAGTCAGATGAAAAAGCAGTGGCATAGCGGTCCCTATTTCCTTTTGCTTTTCCCTTGTCTTGTTTTACACCAAATTAGTTACAATCCATCTGCCATGTTCAGGGAGAAGTAGCTAAAAAAATGTTCTTGTCATAGTCTTTTCTGTTCCTGGCTTTGGAACTGATGTTACACAAACAAATCAGTCAGTCAGAATCAGCACTGAAATATGTTCAAATGCCCAAATGACCTTATGAGGATTTCTCCTTTCCCTGTAACTAGAGCTAAACCTTGTCTTATACTCTTGCCATTGTGAGAATGTGAGGAATGGGCTATATCCAATATGATTTGTATTCAGCATGAGTATTTACATGCATGGTCTTGCTTCTGCCATCATCATTATTAGCTGTAGTAGGACTTTAATAATAAATATCTCCAAGTGAACAGTAATTAAGTGATATGATTTTATTTCTTACTTTGAAAAAGAATAGATGTTTCCTCAGTAACAGTTGAACTGTATTCTTTGCATGTTGCCTTTTTCTGACATACACAAATATTTATCCTGGGCTATTTGGGGTGGTGTTGAACATTCAAAATGGTGCATCTTCTACTAGTAGTTACTTGGAGCTGAGCTGGTTTGGTTGGTTTGTAGGGGTTTTTTAATCAGTTATGAAATAACTATTTAGAAGACCTTCTCTTTAGGAAACTCTGTATAATAAACAGATTCTC
>JAOXXN010000082.1:7899084-7929984 GCA_026770055.1 Myrmophylax atrothorax
TTTTCTCCCACCTTTTTATTGACATCCAATTCCAATAGAAATTATAGAGCTTAACTTGATACAGGCACATGTTTTTGTCTTCTAGTAAGGAAGCTGTAGATATGCAATCTAGTGATGAATTTGTAGTGCTTAGGCCTGATCTAATGCCTTCTTGGTCAACTAGTACCTTTTTTTGACTTGAAGATTCATAGAATCACATCTGTATTTCCATTAAAAACAGTTAAATTAATTTTTTAATAATTGTTTTTTAATTCTTAGAGAACAGCCAGAGTTGCACACCCTGGTAAAAATTCAAGCTCTACAAAAAGTCCACACTCAAATGCTAATTTATTCTTTTTGCCACAGACCTTTTTATTGCCCATATATTTAGTGTAGTCTATGTCCTATAACTGCTCTGGTATAAATATTACTCTCTTATTTTTCTCGTACTTGACATTTTAAAGTCTGCTACTTTTCCTTAAATAACCTTGCCTCTCTTGTGATTTTTCTGTGTATTTTATTTATCTTTTACATTTTTCCTTGTCCTCAGACCCCCAACATAGAATTCAAATTAAAACTGTTTTAATCTGTTCTTTGTAGCCAAAACCAGCTCCTTTAGTTGCTTCATTTTTATGACATTCATCCAGTTCTGATTAAATAGATAGCTACAGGAAAAAAAAAATCAGGAATTTCCATTCTATTAATAATCATAATTAACTCTGTGTAGAACAGCAGTTTAAAATTTTTTTAGCCAGTAGGCTAAGGAGAAATTAAACCAACCCAAAACAAAAAACACCTGAACTCATTTACTTAGAACAGTTTTACCTCAGACTCTCCCTATCCACTTGCTATTAGTATGGGATTGGTTTTGTTAGTTTACTGCAGTGTGTTGAGCACAATTTCTGCCTAGGCAAGGTGCCCATTGATGGTGAAGATATGATGCCAACTTGCACTTTGCTGCAGGAGTCTGAACAATAAATGTCATGATACTGTCATTCAGTTCATATATTAACCTTAATATTCTTCTCCAATTACAGTAACAGCCTGAGCTCTGTTTTCTCTCTCTAAAACCAGAGTATTTGTCCAGCATTTCCTTGCTGCTAATGTAGGAACCCAGGGAGTGCACTCTGGTTGTTGACGATTGCTGTGGGCAAATCTTTGGCACACAAAGCAAAGACAATCTCTTCCAGAATTCCAGACACTCCTGGGGTTCACCTCTTGCTATTGGCACCTTGGTTTTAAAAACACACTGTCTCTAATAACCTCAGCCCAACCTCACAGACTCATTCAAAAGTAATGTCTGCATCTATTGTCTACAAATATCCATTTTCTTTCAAAACTGGGGTTTTGTCCAAGACGTTTCTGGGTTTCACTCTAACAGTGAATGCCAATTACCACACAGCTGTAGCATAAAAGGCTGAGCTTCATATCTACCTCTGTGCACTTTCCTCCTTTCCTGCCAGCAGCCTTCCTTTTCCTGGAAAAGAATGACTGTATATGACAGCTGTACCTGCCAGTAGCCATGATTGGAAAGAACATACCCAGCCACGCAGCACTACTGAAGTTTGGTACAGGCACAGACCTTGGTACAGGCAATTCCCTTGTCCTGGGTCCCCAGGCCACAGCCAAGCTGATGGTGTTCACAGGAGGTAGGCTACAAAAGATTCAAAGCATTTCCTGGTCTTTTCACAACCCTGGTGTGATTCTGGTAGCTCAGAGACTGAGGGATGCCATGGCTGCAGCTTGCAGGCTTATGCTATGAGCAGTGGTCATGACATGCCATTCCAGAGTGAGTGGCAACCCTTGATGAGAAAAGCTGGCTGTGAAGAAGATGCAGATGAATGGGGATGTGACCTGGTATTTTTCACGACTCCATTAGCTGGTTGGAGCTGATGCCAAAAGATATTTAGGACACTGGCAGTTGCAGAGAGGTGAGTGTTTAAGTCTCTTTGCCTGACCTTATGTCAAAAGGCAGCAGAACAGTGATGGTTTGAACAGCTGGTTTGATCCTGCTTTTTGAGTGTAGCCTTATCATTTGCTTCATTTGTTTGCATCTTGGCCTAAAATGTTTTTGTGACTCTCTGTAAACTAAAAAAAGTTTTAAAAAATATTATTTAAAATACTGTAGTCTTCAGACTTGGCTACTGAACTTTGCTCTGAGTTATTGATTGATCAAGACACAAATGTTTTGATCAGAGTGTTTTATGAAATATTTCATAGAACACAAAATACTTTAATTCAGTGCACAGCAAAACCAGAACTGGTGTGAAGACCAGGCATGAGATATACAGTATTTGTGTTTTAGTTTTTCTTACCCTTAATTTAGTTTCCAAAAGACTTTTGTTTATCACTGTCAGGCTTTCGGTAATCAGCTCTTGAGGGCAGCTTGCAATTCAATTTTATTCAGTGCAAAAAATGAAATAGCCATACTGCTAAAGGATTGAATGCTTATTTATCCATAGATAATTTCTACTTAGTTAGAGAAGTCTATCCAGTGACATCAGAGGACAACAGAAATCACACTTCACAGGTACAGAAACCTCCCTGAAATGAAAACTATGGAAAGCTTACTTGTTCAATATTGCATTACTCGAAGTCAGACACAATGAAATGGGTTCCTTCCTATCTCTTTTTTTCTCCTCTCTATCCTTATCTTTCTTTTGGAAAAGAACAGGTTGCTTTCCTGCACCAAAATTCTAAATAAACAGTAAACATATAAAATGCCCTTTGCACAGCTGATGGCATATTTATCCACTGAAGATTACCAACAGGAAATATATTTTGAAAGCCATAAGCTTACTCTGACTTTTTTTTTTGCTTGCTCTTTTTGCATTCTTGACCATTTCCTCTTCCAGAGAAGCACATGCCAGCACATTCCGAAAAGTCTGGCAATATACCTATGACCTCTTGTTTGCTCCATAGAAGATGACAGTGCAAGATGTTCCCGGTGCCTTTCCTACAGTGGATGTCCCAGATCATGCCCATTACACGATTGGAGTAGTCATTCTTATAGTGGGGATCACAGGAACTCTGGGTAATTTCCTGGTCTTCTATGCTTTCTGCAGGTATTCTTCTTTTGAATGTCTTTTTAAAATATTCAAATATAAGAACTCTAACTGTAGTTTGTGCTCTGTAAACACAGTGCAGACATACTATCAGACTACTATGTAGGCACATAAAAGCCACCAAGAGACATTGCTGTAAAAAAAGAGGTGGCAACCTGACGTTTCCCTCTGACTTCCTCCCATTAACTAACAGCCATAGCAAAACTCCAAAGAATCACCCAGATATGCCAAGCAATAGAAAAGCAGCCAAAGCAGAAATTTTCATTTTTTCTACTGGCTGAACTGTATCTGCACTGGATTGATGGGCTGGTTTGCACCTCTATATCCCACAAATCTCTAATTTTGGTATTTCCTTCCTCCTGCTTCTTACGACTCAGTTTCTTTTCCCTCTCTGTTCCTTAGTGGCCATGTTCTATTTTTTCACATTTTCTAACACTTGGCTTATTTTCTTTTAACTAAAGCTACGTTCCAACTCATATCTGAAGGAAATTGGATCTCTGACAGCAGTGTGATATGTCCACTATGTCCACCGGTGCCTGCTATGTCATACTGAGGCAGAGCATTGGCATGATGTCCAGACCAGTGAGCTTTGACTGGGTGACTGGTCTTGAAGCACTAATGTAATAAACCAAAATAATAGCAATTATATGATAATTTGATTGGGTTAATTTAGATCACTGGACTGTGGAGGAAAGTAATCTGGGTGTCAAGCCTATATTTATGTGGTGCATTAAACAGTAGGTTTCGGAATGTGCATTCAAAGTACGTACCAACACTTAAGTGTGAATGACAATGGCCTTAAGAACAGGAAAGGTGTTGGCCTGCAGGTTGGGTATGTGAGGATGAAGTGCATGACCAGCATTTTGGCTGGTTCCACACGGGAAATGCAGTCACAGCAGTTGCAGTTTCACTGGGGGACACAGCTTGTATTCATATAAAGACAGAAGGGGATACTGATAGCAAAGTAACAAGTACCTCAGAAATTCAAAGAATACTTCAGGTGCTTACAAAGCAGTCTCAAGTAATGGCAAATAGTAAAACACCTGCCTGAAACAAAAATGCATTCTGTAACTTTGCAGAATACTGAACAAATACAGAGCCCATAGGCACCTACTAATAATATAATCTCCTTACTCCTAAATTGGCAGAGGAGACAGTAGTTCTAGTGATTGATTCTGGACTAGTGCAAAGAACCATCATTTATCTGGGCCATTTTCAATGGTGTCTAAGACTAGAAATTTGAGAAAGGAGCTGAAAAGTTATACTGAGCCCCAACCTGAGGAAGTCTCCATTGTGTTTTTATGCATACTCTTTAAAACACTGTGCTGAAATATTGTGAATGACATACACAGGATGCACTGCAGGCTGGTTATTGCTCTCTTTAAAGTGAAGTGAGGCCAGTGAATTGAGCATCACAGAGAGGAAATAATGTAAAACTCAATGCATGGTGTGGTACATAGTGAATTTGCTTAATCCTTGTACTCGGAAGTCACTGTTGAGCTTATCAGCAGTGGAAAATGCACTGCCCTTCTGCTTAACACGACCCAGATCCAGAAATCCATACTGTACATCAGCTTTAATTTCCTGTTAATCATGGCCATGCAGTGCATTGGGTTAGAATATTTAAAGAACAATATGATTTATCCCTATCACTGAGCTGGTTATCAAAACAACCCTTTAAAGAGCACAGGAGTATAAGGGGCTAAAACTGAGCCTTGCTTGTGTTCTCTCATGGAGGAAATGAGAAACACTCTGCTCTAGCTTACTGTATGGTGTTCCTTGGTATTTGTGAAGACGCCAAAGCTCACAGGAAAGAGTAACAACATAATTAACAGTGCAGCAGTGTTTACCAACATTTCTTTTCATCTCTGCAGGACTAGGAGCCTTCAGACTCCAGCCAATGTATTCATCATCAATCTAGCTATTAGTGACTTCCTGATGTCCATCACACAGTCTCCAGTTTTTTTCACCAACAGCCTCCACAAACGCTGGATTTTTGGTGAGAAAGGTTTGTATATGTTCTTTCTAAGATATCACTATTTATGTCCTTACCATAGTGGCAGTTAATCTACTATTTCCTTATCCTAAGGTACTCTTGCAGTGTTGAGAACACTTATCACCATTGTTTCAATGTTGATATGAATATTTCTTTGAACAATTCTGTCTGTGTTCAATAAATACACTTCCACCAGGAGAGGAAAATTACATACGTAACAGATACAAAGGCAACATTGGCAATGTGAGGCACAACACTAGTCTTCATGCCAGCATTCCTCCCCAATCATCTCATGACTTAGTTACTTAGAGTCCTATGACAAAGAAGCAACACCCCTCAGCACACCAGCTTCAAAACTCTTCTGAATAACCTGTTCTAGGACTTGCACATGGCAAAATGAGGCAAAAACGCCTGGAAAAATATGAGTTTTCACAATAGAAATATTAAACAAACACTTCCTGTGTAGTAATAAAATGTGGAATGAAGGTGCTTTCATTCTTCCTATATAACTGTTGTAAGAGGAATTCTAGTCTTTCCCTCTTGAACAGGTACTGACAGAGAGAGAAGTCAGAGGAGCAAAATTGCTGTTTTGATCTCTGATGACCAAAAGCATATCTTTGTTGTTCCATTAAGTGTTCATTTGCATACATTTTAAAATAAACCCCCAGTCTAAACCACTGCTTTTAATCATTAGGTTGTTTGAGCGATTAAATTGACTCATTAATGTATTCGTAGTCTGAATATTTACTTCAGCAAAATTATCATTAATATATTCATAGTCCGCATATTTACTTGAGTTATGCTGACCTTGAGATAGGAACGGTTCCCTGACACAAAAGGAACTATAACCCATTGTTAAGCAAAAGAGCTGTCTCTATGGGAGATGCAGTAGAACTGGAGTTAAACAAGATATTAGCCAATAACTGAAATGATCCCACTAGAAACATCAGAAATCGTGAGTGAAAATGTTAAGTATCACTGTCTCCAGCAATCAAAGCAAACCAAATCTTTGAAGTTTATCTCCATGGATAAAGTAATTAGCAAGACAGACAGCAGCTTTGAAATAGCATTATAACTGCAGGAAAACCAAAGTTTCATTGCTTTACAAATTCCAGAAGACATTAGTACATAAGAAACACAGACTTGAACTCTCCCAGAAATTAATTAGTGTGGGTAGATTAATTTCACTGTTACTTCTGTCATCTTCATTGCAAGGCTGTGAGCTGTATGCCTTCTGCGGAGCTCTTTTTGGCATTACATCTATGATCACTTTGATGGTGATTGCCTTGGACAGATATTTTGTCATCACAAAACCTCTGGCTTCTGTTGGAGTGACGTCTAAGAAGAAGGCCCTGTTAATCCTGGTAGGAGTCTGGCTGTACTCTTTGGCTTGGAGTCTCCCACCCTTCTTTGGATGGAGTAAGTGAAATGGAATAAAATTTTTTTGCCCTCATAGCATTGGATTAATGACTGGTTACAGGTATAGAAGAGGGTTAATTAGTGGCTTGCATATTAGGCTTGAATAAATCAATTGGGAAAAAACCTGACAAAATACATGCTGAAACTGAAGATCTCTAATATGAAAATAAATCCAGTGTGTATTACAGCATATTATATGATGATGGCACCTTACCTTAGGCATATAAAGAACAGCAGATAAATTCACAACCAAGATTTATGAAGAATGTGCCTGCCTGTTATCCCATGCCTACTTCCATTGAACTAAAGTCAACAATATAAAAGTGAAATAAATGTTGCTATGTAAGCCAGTACTCTTACTCTAATTTTCTTTATTCACTATAAAGAGGAATATAATCTGAGCATTTTGTGCAAGTACATCTTTACTAAGTCTTGACTGTGTTCCAGAGGGACAAATTGCACTATGTGTTGTCCAGCTTCTCCATTCAGTGATTGGTGTTGTCACTAAGGCTTCCAATAAGGATGGCATTTAGTAATAACTAAAATGCTTTTGTAAATTTGAATTTTACACCTACAAATTGGAACACTCATACAGCACCTTGATCCTTGCAACGTGTAGTGAAGAGAGTTTCTGTTACTCTTCCTCATTTAAATCTGCCTCACTATCACTTATTTCCTGTGAGTCACCAGTTACAGTCAGTAAGTTACAATGAACTCATCATTCAAAAGCCCAGTCCATTCTAATGCTCCCTATTTCCAGAAGAAAACGTGTCTCTCAGATGAGATGAGAATATGGACGTGTGACTTTACTAAGAATGTTGCAACCAACTCAGTTATTGTCATTCTGTCCCCCCTAAACATGAAGCATGTTTAAGCAGGCAAACTGCAGTACAGGCAGAAGGAGCCTTTGGCTGAGTGAGGAGCTGTTAGAACAACAAAGTGACCATGTAGGCTTAGATTCTAGATTCTTAATTGGAGAAGGTGGAATAATTGCTTGAAGGGTGTTCTTATCTTTTAATTAGATTCTAATAGCGCCCACAGTATGAACTCTCACACTGTAATTAGATGCATTTGAGAACATCTGGTGCAATATTTTTAAGAGTTGAATAGAAAATAGCAGTGTAAACAGTGAAAATTAAAATTCAATGGTAAAAAGATATGGTTATTGACTATTTATTTACTTAACAGTTCGACTCAGTTCTTTTAAATATATTGCATTTTATTTCATGCAGAGCATTAGGTATGTATGATTTTTTTTAATTGCACTCATCTTTACTTCATGACAAAATTCATTTGATCTACACAATAAATCTTTCTCCTTTGCCCAGTAAATTTCTCCTTGCATGAGCTTAAAAACCTGGTAGCTATAGCAATTGATTTCACTCCTTGGGAAGACAGCAATTTGACAGGAAATGGAGATAGTTGAAAACAAACACAGGTCTGGCCCAAGATCCAGTAAGTACTTGGAGAGATGCCCTTTGAGTATGGTAAGCTTTAAACAATATTCCAGAACCGATGTAAAATTATTAGTTTTTGGGAGCCTTAGGCTGCTAAACATCAATACAATAGGACAACAGAGTACAAGAAAATAGAGATTTGTTCTTTACATGAAGAATTGTTCATTCTTTTAAACTCCTTTTGCCTTTCGGAGAGTAGGACCAAATCCCATGTTACTCTGAGTATCTTTTTCTAAATTCAGCACTCAGAATAAGAATGACTTCCTGGTTTATGCCTTCTCCTGCTTCTCTTTCTAGGTGCATATGTTCCTGAGGGTCTGCTGACTTCCTGCTCCTGGGACTACATGACTTTCACACCATCAGTCCGTGCCTACACGATGCTGCTTTTCTGCTTTGTCTTTTTCATTCCTTTGATTGCTATCATATACAGCTATATCTTTATATTTGAGGCTATCAAGAAGGCCAACAAGTAAGTAGCCAACAGTCTTCAATTTCTATCCTTCTGTTTAAGTGACTGTTTATTTTCTTAAAACAACAAAGAAAGAAAGAACAGAAGAAAAATGGCAAGTTTTTCACTTTTGTTTTGTATGCACAACTGAGACAGGAAACGAAACAGGAATTCTGTCAATAGTCAATGTGGTAAGAAGTATGATCCTTGGAAGTGCTCTTGCTGAATTTAAGCCAGAGCTCTTCAGTATATTATCTAATGACACCCAAAAGGGTACAGAAATGAACTAACCATAAGAAATACAAAAGAGAGACACCTAACAACAGTGTATCAATAACTATTTCACAGAAAAACAGATGGAATTGAACTATGTTTGACAAAGGGTCACAAGAATATACAACATTTAATCATGTCTCTGAAACAAAAAAACTTTAGCTGTAAAAATGAAGGCCGGGCTGGCACTACATGTGCAGCCTGTAGGAATCTGTACCAACATATCTGGTCACTTAGCTCAGAAGTACAAAGTGACAGCCAGGGAGCAAAATCAGACCCAGGGAAGCAGAGACTGCTCTAACCATCTTTAACATAGTGTTACTCAACTGAACACCTGTTTTATGTGGAAATTCTTCTGGTACAGGACTTTTCTTCACTGAAGCACAGGTGAATTCTGCCACTGATTAGTGCAGTGGAAGTGCACTGAATTGTGAAGGACTAGTGACATACATTAGCATGCAATAAAAGTGCATGAGTTTTATCCTAAAGTAGCAGAAGAGTAATTGTTGCCCCACTTTATGAAGCTACTTGCTCAATTCCCTACCTTTGTTTTTTGCTGTTATATGTTTATTTCCTCTAGGTCTGTTCAGACATTTGGATGCAAACATGGAAATAAAGAGTTCCAGAAACAGTATCAGAGGATGAAAAATGAGTGGAAGATGGCCAAAATTGCACTGATTGTCATCTTGCTTTTTGTCATTTCCTGGTCACCATACTCTGTTGTTGCTCTGGTAGCTTTTGCTGGGTAACTATAAATGTATCAGCAAAGGACTATTCAGTGAAATCAAAAGATATGAAATTGTTAAAGAAATATGAAAGTCAAAGCTACTTGTTAAGTTTAATATCTGAAGTGTATCCAAAACGTTCACATATTTAGGAGTGATATTTAACAAATGGGGCACATGCTGACTGTGGGTTTTTTCTTAGTTTGACTTTAAGAATAATTTTTAAAAAAGAAAAAAAGAGAAAGAAAACAGGACTATTATGACAGCAACATAAACTACCATGCTGAAGACTTCTGAATGCAGATTCTCTGTGCTAGGATATTTGAACTATTTGAACTTTATTTAGCACTGCAGTGCTAAATATCTGCTTTTATTCTCTTTTCTTTCTCCACCTCTTTTACTTACAAAATTCTATTCATTTTCTCATGTTACATCAAACTGCTGAAATTCCCTACATGTATGAGCAAGTTCAAAATTAGTACATACTTGCATTGGGAGCTTTTTGATGCCTGTTCTAAAAGATCCTAAATATACATCATCAAAGGATGTTCTTCATCTATTTAATGTCAGCATTTTATACAGCAATTTCAACAGAAACAGGACAGTATTTAAACAGTATGTGCACGCAGCTTGACACCAGACTATGGTTGATACAATCAAGGCACAAGTAATAGATTGGGAGTCTGGATGCCTTGGCTCTATGTGGTTATTTCTCCCATGTTAACATGTGAATTTTCCTGTGCTTCAATTTAGCCTCTGCAAAATGTGTGTGACTATCTGCTTTAGGAAAGCTTGTCACCTGCAGAACCTCAAGTGGAAGATTCCTTTGACAGTACCACCAAACACTTTGGTTTGTATTTTTTGAGTCAGAAACAAAAAGCAGGTTTGCCTAAAATTGACTAAAATAGCTTAGGAAGGCGGTTTCCTAAAATAGCACTTCTAAAATCTTCTTAAAATCTTATGCTTAAGAAGAAAAAATACTGAGAGAAGAGGATTCTCCCCCTTTATATGCAGAAGGGTAATTCCAAGCAGCAGCAAACTGAAGGTAAACATGCTCCTCACTCAGAAATGCAAATCCTTAGGATGTGTCTGAGTGTCCCATTTCCTGTCAAAGGGGGACTTATGTACTGGGCATCCACCACTGCTGGTGTGTGACCAGTCAGACACAGAGGAAGGACAAGGAGCCAGAAATGCAGCACAAATACCTTACAGGACTCTAAGAGACCTAAAAAAAAAAAAATTAGGAGATGCTTTAAGCTAACCATTTTAGCTCCATAGAACTGTCAGGCTGTCTGGTATGATTCAGCTTCTACCTTAGGAGAATCAAATCTACCTTAGGAGGATCGAGTGCCTGCTGAACTTGACTTCTGTTCCATGTCTCACACTCACAAAAATTGGAACAAATCGACAATTTTATAACTCTTCAGCATGTCACAAATGAGCATTTGCAAATTTTGCTCATGAAGATTTCCAGGGAGCAACATAGCTTCATCCAGCCTTTTTTTTCCATTTCTTAACTATGCCTCTTGGGCAATCCTTCTGGGATTTTTCAGAGGTTAATAGATTGAGCCTGGATGCCTTCTGTGAACTTGTATTACAGTAAACTCAGATAAAACCACTGCATGCCACATCTGGGAGGCAGACATGGATACTGTGGCTACAGTCTTGGACTAAAGACAACTCATGTGATAGAGCAACATATTCTTCATTTGGAGTTCACTCTACCACTGCAGGAAGAGGCTTTCATAGCCTCTAAGGTCTTTGGAGGATTTACCTGGTAGAAACTGCCTATGAAATGTTACTGTTGTTTTGGTCTGAGCTGTTCTATTGACTTTTATCTGACCAAGACTTAGGGACTACCTCAAGCTATATTCACAAATTAAGTGGCTGAGAGCAGCATGGCCAACAGACAACAATCATAATTCTGTTATCCTTCAGACAACATGTATATATGCCTGGTCACAGTAACAGATGAGTGTTAACATAAGACACCTGACAATCATTTTCTTTCACTCTTTAGTTCAGAAAAACGCTTTCCTTTCACTTTTTAGCTCACTATCAGGAAAAAAAAGGTAAATTTTTACTAGCAATAGATTTATGAGTTATCTTTCCCTATAGTGCCTTAATGTGCACACCTCTTTAGTGACATATTACTCAGCAAGTTTATCTGCTGAGTTTGGAACATTATAGGAGTACAAGGCTGATGAATGCACATTCACTTCTTGAAGGCTGACATTGTCTCTGGGCTAAATAACATGGGAATTACCATCACCCTGAGTCACAGTGGTGAAGTGCTGCAAGAGAAGCCCCAAGAAAATTATTTTTCTCAGAAATGCAATTAGACTGATGTTGATCTTTACAGGCAAGGGATGTGAAATTTTTTCTCTTACTGTCTGGGAAAAGAACTCCCCTTTTACTTTGTCTATAATATTAATAAAGCATTCTCTTGTCCATGTATAACTGCATGGACAATACAGAATTCAACACTAAATATATAATGTATTTGCATTCCTCTAGGTATTCCCATGCCCTCACACCCTTCATGAACTCCATACCAGCCGTGATTGCCAAAGCTTCTGTCATCCACAACCCCATTGTTTATGCAATCACTCACCCCAAATACAGGTAAGTTCAGGATTATAAGCTATGTTTAATACAGCAAAGAAAATCTCAGAGTAACTTTGTCACTTTTAGGACTAGTACCTGATCTCTCCCTCACCTGCTCACCTTAACTCTGCCAGACAGCCTCTCCGTCCCCAGGGAAACTTCTCAATGCCGTATATATGGCAGTGGAATTTGTACTTAGAACAAATTACTATGCAGATGGGAGTTAGAGATGTTTATGGATACTGATCTGTGTTTACCTATTCCACCTCAAAGAAAGCATTGTAAATTTTTAAACTATCTTCATGAGAGAGGCAGACAGGAAGAGAAAGGTAGGCAAGGGTTGCCTTACACTGCACATGAGCAAAGTAATACTGTAATATAACTACATGTTTTGTACAACTCCAGAGATAGCCAGTAAACAGATGTGTAAGAGGAAACTAGAATAGCTGCTTAGGGGAAGATTAAAATAATTCATTATGTGGTACTTCTGCGAGGTTCAGTTTAAAGGCACAGAATTTTATTTTTGCCCTGATTAAGCTGAAAGCAGATAAAACATTATTTTAATAGCTTCCTTCAGTTCCAAGAGCTATATTTTAATGCCCTTATCCCTGCCAAGCAATAAATTTGAGTCCTGCAGAAGAGAACACTGTGAATAAGTGATCTTGCAGGGTGACTGTAGATAAAATAACGGATATTTGGAAAACTCTTTTTGTACCCAGTAATTTTCCAATCCATGCAACATTAGTTCATCTTTCTGAAGAAATGCATTGTTTATGATGACTGCATTTTTGTGCTAACAGAAAAAAATCTGACTGATTCCACCTCTTATCCATTAGAAGAGCAATTGCAACACATGTTCCTTGCCTTGGATCCCTACTGAGAGTTTCTCGTCAAGACTCGCGGTCTTTCAGCAGTTATTACTCCTCCAGACGAGCCACCGTCACCAGCCAGTCTTCTGAGACGAGTGGGCTGCACAAAGGAAAAAGGAGACCATCTTCTCTCTCTGATAGTGAATCAGTAAGGGACACACTTCCTATACACCCATTTTTAATTGCAAAGTAATTCATTTTCACATAGAGTCCTTCCAAGTGGTAGATCCTCCAGATGAAATGCATCACAGTGCTCACTACAAGAGCTACAGAGAAAGTGGAGGAACAAAGTGAAATAAAAGACAGAGTGATGGACTGTAAAAGAATGTAGATCACTGTTTTCTTGATGGTTAGTGACATTGAAGGAAGAGTGGAAAGGTGGAATAGGAATTTTAGAAAGTGAGGCAAGCTTAGAGCCAGAGAACCTTGAAAGCCTGACCAGACTTCCAGTCTGTACTGGTCTGACCACAGATTTGCAGTCTGGACACACAAAAAAAGAAACTGCTAGTCACTGGATAGTTCTCTAGTGAAAGCAAGGTTGTAATGAAACAGATGCTGCTTTCTGAAAGTGCAATATATTTGGAAACATATTCATCATCAGATGTAGACAAATCAGTCAATCCATTACAGAATCTTTCTCATAGCAGACCTCAAGTTCGCTGCTGCCAATGTAAGTGAAACCAAATGTTTTGTACAGCAGCTGAGAACAGGGCGAGTATTTGGCATCCAGTCTCTCCTGCAACCCAAAGTTACACTACTAAGGAACTAAGCACATTCATAAGTTCATTGCAACTGTTTTAAACAAAAATTCCAAATATATGCAAACACACAATTTTTTTGGTGATTCTTTTTCCCAGCAAGGTAGTAATTGTATCTAATCCAGACAAGCGCTGAATTGTGGCAGTTATTTCCAACAGTGACAACTCAATTTTTTTGCACTTTCTATTCCTTTGACTTCTTGATCCAACTGAAATTCTTCTGTCTAGTAGCCACCATTCAGGTGGAAAGTTTTCAAACTGGCTAATAGAAAAGGAACACTTTTTTACTGCATCTCCTAAACTGTAAATCCTGATCCATAAAAAGCTACACCCTCCTTCAGGCAGACTGTGTGTTCTTGTACTACCATCAGTGCTGGGGAAGGGGAACCACACAAACAATTCAATTTCATCAGGAAAGCAACTCTTAATACTTGAAGTAAAACAATGGAATGGAGAACAAAAATTCCCCAGAGTAAAAAATTCCAAGCAATTGGCATGCTTCACTCTGGAATTTTCTATAAGCCTTGAATAAGTCTGAATCTTGTTTGGAACAATGACAGAGCTGAGATTTTCTGACAAGAATGTATGTTCCCCTAAATATTTGATTTGGCCATAAAATAATTTGTTAGCAAGTAATATCAGCTTAGCTGAAGTACAGAGCAGAAAGAAGGGCTCAAGTTTGAGCAAACAATATTGCTTCAATGCTCACTGATAATTTATTTTGGGGTTTTTTTGGCACCATATGTGTCTCAATTAAGTTCTAAAATTTCTAGGCATACACTCACAAGGCAGTACATATGCTGCCATGTGTTTTATGTCCAAGCTTATCATCAAACTGGAAGTTGATAAACTACCTTTATTCTTGCTTTTAGACATAAAATGGAAAGCATAATACACAATTTTTAAAATGTTGGAATATAGGAAATAGTGTAGCCCAACCTCTCATGCTTCAGCAGGAAAAAATCTATTTAGATTGTCCTCCTGAATAGTTTGCTAAGCTCTTCTAAGAAGTCTTCCATGAAAACATTTCAGTCTGGAAAGATTCAGTGTGTAGACTCATTTTCATCATTGCTTCTCCAATAATGAGAAAGCTGCTTCTGAAAATACAATCTAGATTGTCACTGTTTCAAATCAATTAATTTTCCCTTCCCTTTCTTTTGTGTCCCCTTTATCCTTCCCTGCAGTTACACAGCAAAAAATGATCCTGATCCTTCTCAGAGCAACCAATGTGTTACGTATTAAAACTCTGCTGTGGCATCACCAGTTTGGATTTTGTCTCTGTAGTAATAGACTCCTTAGGCCAGTTTATTCAGTTCCATCAGAGTTCATGTTTTTCTACACATCTTATTCTTATTTTCTTCCCTGGGGAAAGTTCATCAAAGTATCAATAATTGACATTATCAACTATTGAAAGTATCAATAATTGCTTTGGGTATTTTCAAGCAATCATATACTCCCATCTAATGGAAGCTACAGCCAAAGTACATAGATTGCTTATAAAAAACCCTTGTGGAATGAAAAAATTGAAATTATATTGCATTCTTATGTTCACCCATTTTAAGACAAAGTGCTCTGTCCAACAGAAAATAGACTGGCATGCCATGATCTGCTCACCACTCCCATTAACTGTTTCATTCGTTTTTTTAATAATCTGTGGAATTCTGAGATTCTTGATCACTGTAGTGAAAAGGCTGACAAAGTGAGGAAAATGAATAGGTTTTGACTTGTAGGAAATTCTGGTGGGTTGGGGTTTTTGTCCTTGTATTTTTTTGTTTTCCCATTAATTGCAAAAAAGTTTATAAAACTAGGGCTCCTTCATGAAACAGACTGTTTCTAAAGAACTGATTCTGCAGTCCTGAGACATTTCCTTGTAATTATTTCTGCTTCCACCTAAGCCACTTTGGGAAGTTTGGCCCTAATTCCTCCAAACACCTGTGCTTCCTAATTGGGTGCTACGGTGGCAACACTGTGTCCTTGGAGCTACGAGATGCATCAGAGAACTTTCAACAACAGATTGTAATGAAACACTATTTTCTTTGAAATTTTGCAGTGCATCCTGTGGAGAAAAAAAAAAGTAAGCCTAATTTTAGACACAACAGGCTTGATAGTTTTGTTTGTACTTCTTATAACCAAACATTTAATGAAGTCATATACGGCAGAACTTTTGTGAAATGTCTGTTATGCAATGCCTGTCTCTTTTATGATTTCTGTCTAGGTAATACTGACTCTGGTGGGGCAAATTGGAGGAAAATCTAAGGAACCCAGAGTGATTGTTTTTGCTATATTAATTTTAGGCCTGTACTGAAACAGAAACTGATACCCCCAGTACCGTCTCCAGACTTGCCAGCAGACGGATTTCCTGTGAAACGGTTAAAGACACAACTCGAACTAGTGACATAAGAGCCAAACCCAAACTGAAGAGCCAGGATTCTGGGATTTGTGACAAGGTAATACACTGCCTACATAATACCTACATTCTCTGACAACCTGCAAGTTAACAAATCTGCATATTGTACCACAATTAATCATGAAGGTTCCTGCCAAGAAGACGCTGACAACCTATGAGTTACCACAATGAACAATGACTTACAGGCTGTAAAAGGTCATCAGCTTTTTATTCCCATCTTGGTTCATTATTCAGCTGTCTTTGTTGCATTTCTGGTGCTGTGTTAGAGAACTTAGCATCTGAATGGTATGTTGGCTTGTGTTTGGTTTTAAGTGTATATTTAGTAATATAGATCTTTCACTGTCCAAATTACTTGGCCATTCTTTTCTGTTGTCCCACCATTCGCAATCAAATGAACACTTACAGTAAGATATATATATATAAAAAGGCTATGTGGCATATTTTGAGTCAGCCCTCTGCTCTCCTTTTCCCCCTATACTTCACATTTTCCATATGTAAAATATTGAGACGTACCTATATGCCATTTATGTCTTTCTTACCTGTGTTTATTTTTCAGACAGCAGTAGATGCTGATGACATACTGATGGTGGAACTGAATGTCACAGAGTACATGGCTACACCTACTGTAAGAACTATTATTTTAATATCTGGCATGCATCTAACTACCTGAGGGAACAAAAACTAATGACAGTCCCTGAGCACAAATTAAGCTATATTTTGAGATGCAAATATCACACAATACTTCCAGCAGAATGCAGAAAACACGACCACAAAAGGTAGATCATTTCTGAAACTAAGCAGAACACATGTACTACAGGATCCTTCTTAAGTCCAGCTTTTTGAAGGAACCTGAATATTTTCTTGAATTTAGTAAGTCCTCTGATGGGGTCTGTGATTTCTTTGGTGGAGCATAGAAGCATTTATTTCATGCCACCTTTCTATGAATAATATGCACACTAAGCTGAGATAGCCATTCTGATGGCTGTACCTCTGAGACAGCCATAGTCCTGTGGCAAGTATTGCTGTACAAAGTTAACTATTAAATGTTTTTTGGTTTGGGTTGCAGAAAACATCTAAAATATGCAACTTGGAGGAAATCAAGGTCAGTTTTTGAAACATGCCCTGTCATCTATTCAGTAAGATGTTGTTCTAGTGCTTGTTTCATCTTCCATCTAACACAGCTATGGTACATGTGTAAAAAAATTTGACATCATAAGGCAGCCAACTTGCCTTAATTCTTAACAGATAGGAAAGTAGGAGCAAAGAGCTGACAGGTGATAACAAGGCAGTTTTATCTTTGCAGTATTAACCCCAATGTAATACAATCATCTTAAATTATCTCTCTATTGTTAGTGATCTTGAAGAACTATTGCTAGCCTCATCCTAACTGATTTCCTGGTGCTGTGCAAGTGAGAGCTACCACTGCTTATTGTCAAAAAATGCTAATTAATCTTTTCATCAATTCCTGTTTTCACCTTGTTATACAGTTTGCTTCCCCCTTCAGACTATCCATACTGTTATCACTACACTTTACATTGCCTCTTGCCCCAGTGAACCTAAACAGCCCCTCTTTATGGAGGAACTCCTTACTCAGCTGAATTCATAGGCTCTCTGAGCACATTCTTAGCACTTTTGTTCATAGTTGAATATGCTTTCATGAGCCTGGTCTTTCTTCAAAGCAGACCAGCTCTTAGATAGCAATTGCAAAGTCTGTGCCTTAGTACATTAACTTAACAGATTTTTTCCTTATAAATTATTAATGAAATTTTTAAAAATAAATGTTCTGATCTAACTTTTTGCTCCGTCACTTAAGTTAGTTTTGAGGTAGTCATGGGGATCAGCAGAGTGCTTATCTAATATGCCCCTTTTTCATAGATGATGCAATGTGATCTCCTCGTGCTTTCCATCTCTTAAATCTTTGCATCTTTTAGGAAGACGAGAGCCTGAACAGTACTCAACAAAGGGAAGGAGAGTCTCACTATGGATCATTGGCAGCTCAGATACCCACCATTACAATAACATGCAGCAACATCCAAGGAGTAGAGCTACCTTCTAGACACAACTCTGGGTTCCTGTGCCCTAAGACCAACAAGCAGAACAAGAAGTCCAACAGTTAACTGAGTGGTGCAAGACAGAATATCATCCTAGCCAATAGCTCTGGAACAGCTATGGACTGGCTGAATCCAGAATACCTTCCTACATTGTTCTGAAATACTCCTAGAAAGACACAACACAAGACAAGCAAGGATAAAAGCATGAAGAATGATTTTTCAGCATCAGAACTCTCTCCAGTGGTTCGCATCTTGATTTGAGTCACGCTGTATTTTATTATTTCTTCTCTATGCAGCTCATGAAACAATTTCTTTCCTTTGGATTTTACTCTGCTCAGGTATTTTCCACCACTACACAGACCTTACCTACAAGCCTCCTAGGATTAACTTGAGAGGAAAGGGAAATACAATGTTAAAAACTTACCTTTGCTCACTTAGTGCAGTTTAACTTCAAAGCTATTACAGAAGTAAAGCTGAGAGATTTGGGGAAAACTGTACATTACTTTCTGAAGATGGTTTCCTCATTATTTTCAAGTTTCTCAGCCAAATGAAAACTTAATCACACAGTCAGTGTTCCCTTCTTTTACTAATGACATGTTTACCCCATACCCCATTTTCTTCTACAATCCAACAGAAAGGCAATGCCCTTGAGTGGTAATTTGAAGTCTCATCTTTATTTTAATTCTTGAGACTCTGGGGGAAGAGAAAGGAATAACACCTGAGAATGAGGCAATGGTCCTTTCTGTCTTTGGCTTCTTTTTCCAACAGTGGCTTTAACAGATCAGTTTAACCCAGTCTTAGCTAATCTCCCCAGAGGCTCTGATATCTGCCTTCTGATACTTCAAAGTGGTTTACATTTAGATGTGCTTTTCTGAAGTAATTCTTGGGAGAAGAAGGGTTAGTTCCCTAAAAATAGTTGTTCTAGAGATATGGGGAATCCACACCATCCCCACTTTGGCATTTTCACTTTTCCCTTCTCTAAACAGCAGCAGTCACATAGCTGAGGGGCTTTTTTCCACTGTGACTGAATCCATGAGATTGTACTTATTTCCTCTGAAAGGGAAGAGTTTTATCAAACAGTGGTTTTCAGCTTTCCCCTGGTGTTTCTTCTAGTGCATAAGAATAAATTCATTCACAATTCTTAGCAGTCTATGTCACAAGAATTATGAGAAACAGTCAGTCCTAAGTGGGAATATAGACTTTGTGAGCCCAAAAGAACAGGGCACAGAGCAGTTGAAACAATTCTTCCCCATAGGCCCTCCAGCAATTCTCCTTTTGGTTGCAATAATGGAGGGAACCCAGCAAGGTGTTTTGTCCTAAGTGAATTAGTTCTTCCTTATGTCACTTCGGAAAAAGCCATAAAAACAATAAAAATGTAACCAGCTTATTACTTTGAGGGGAAAAAAGATAAATCAGTGGGTTCCAGAAGATTTGGGGCATTGTTTTGAAGCATACTTTTGGAAACTAACTTCAAGCTGAGGTATATTAAAAGAAAGGTTATTAAAACTACAAATGAAGATGATGACTTCTGCAGCAGACAAATGTTAGATCAGGATAAAGTGGGCTGTTCAGGCTGGTAATAAACTGTCAAAAGAAATGCACTGTTCAAAATCCACAATGTTTTTATGTAAATAAAATCATAGGCATTAGTGATGGCAAGGAGCTATTACAGTTTCTCCCTTCATCTACCACAACCGGATATTGTCTCCCAGCAGAGGACAATATTAAACTGATAATACACACAGCCAGCAATAAGGAGAAAGAAGAGAAAAAACATCTTCCAACAGGAAGTATGTCCAAAGATATGCATCAAGTCTAAGGAATTGTATTATGATTTATTGCTTAGGCTTTTAGAGTTATTTAAAAACATGAAGCATGTAATTCTTCCTGTGTCATGAAGGCCCTTGACACTAGTGAAAAATGGGAAGAAACATTAGCAAATGCTGCCTATTTCATATGGGTCACAAAAGACTGAACCTGTCAAGAAAATAGGTCAAACCTCACACACACTGTTTCGTGTGTTAACAAGGAGTGCATGGTATGTGTCATTAATAGCTAGATCCTTTGCTCCTGTCATGATTTTGTTCCAAGCAGTATTCTTAAAGAGTATACTCTGCACTCCTCTACATTCCCTTCCACTTTTAGAGTGTATAAAAAGAATACTTCCATGGCTAGAAAAGCTTTATGAATCCACAGCATGTTTTTCTCTGCACCCTTCAAGTCCAACATGTATTAGAGATTAGTTTGTATCTATAAAAAGAACTACAGCTGTTCGTGCTCATCTACTTACAAGAGACTTGTAAAGCATATATTAATTAGGGAGAATTTGTTTGTGAGCACTTCAAAACCCTTGTGTGTACTCCTGTGTAATACCAGCTTTGCCTTCCCTTTGCCTCTGCTGAGACTATAAAAGCATCCAGGGGAAAGCCTACAAAATTCATCTCACCTGAATATCTCTACAAGTGGCTCACACTGTAACCCCTGCGGCATTTGGAATAAATCATTATTAGTTCATATTTCATCTCATCTTAGCAGATTTATTTGTGTCCTGTATCCTCTGCTTGGCAGCCACTCTGCTTTGCTTTGCTGTCTCTTTACACCCTTTAACACAGATGACTGATAGGATTGAAATAATTTAGGACTGAGATGATTCACGTTTCAGTTAAAGTCAACTGCACAGCCTGTTCTGCAGTGGAGAGGCTGCCTGTAGTTTACCATGCACTTGGATATGTTCCAGTGACTTGGAGGTGTGACAGGAGTAGGGCAAAGCTGAGGCTCTTCCCTTTGGCCTTTTGTACCACAGCAGCTGTTCCCAGGGCAGGCTGCTGGCAAAGGCACAGCGAGCAGTGCTGCGAGTTAACAGACAAGCTCTGCCCCTCCAAGGGGCACAAACTCGGGCTTGGGTCACAACAGAAAATGTTTGGGCTGACTGTTCAAGCAACTCTGCAGAACTGCTGAGCAATTGGTCCCTGCTGCTGGGCCTGCAAAGAAGGTGCCAAGAGCCAGTGTAATAAATGGCTGCTCCAAGTCAGGACTGAAGGACTGCATAAGGCAGCAGCCACAAGGTGCCAATCTTTCCAACTTCCACATACAACCAGGGATCCTAGTCCATAGGTTTTGCAGCTTACAGTCTCATTTTCCATACTTGTGGAAACTTTTTTACATCTACCACTGAACTAAAAAGTGTCATCATAGCATGTGACATTGAGTATTGACATTTCACACATTCCCAGGTAAGACAGAGTAGCAAAGAGTACTTTTCTTGAAATCATATGCAAAAACAATAGCAAGCTTGACATTCAGAAATTAAACTGACATCTCTGATGCTTTTCGGGTGTACAGCTCTAGGGTAAAACATGAGTAAATCACCATTCCCATGAGTACCTGTTTTAGTCAGTGTGGCTGGTGCCATTTTTTACTCAGGCCATTCCAAGAAGTGCTGCCACGTGGGCCTCATCCTGTGATCCCTCAGTAACTCTGACATTGCCACCTCAGTACCTCTGACAGGACCCCTGTCTGTCTCTGCTGCTGAAACCATTTCCACAGGGCTTTATTGGGTGGGGGCCCTTATCTGCAACGCAATGCTTGTATCAGACAATGGTGTATCAGTGGCTGAGCAACAGGTATCTCAGTTCAAATGTGTATTTGTAGCCTTGCAGTTGTTATTGTTGTAAGAATGTGAGGAGTCCTATGTTATACATAGATTTATATAAAAACAGTCTTAAAACAAATAAATAAATTATTAATAGTGTAATTCCTAGCAAACCTAGACACAGGTCACAATTATGTACACTAAATTATTACCTTACCCCATTGAATTTATAACCTAAATATTAATTTTCAACCTTATGCAAACTTCACAGTTGTTAAAATTTATAAGCTCATCTATTCACTTTCATTCTACTGACAACAGATTGAGTAGATCATCAGTGTAAGCTTAATAAAGCCAGAAAATTTTCTGCACAGCAAATCCAGCCTTAACAGTCTGATACAAACCACAAACTATAAGAAGAAGATTGTTTTTCTCTTCTGTTGGAAAATACTTCTTTTAGTTCCAGCAGTTGTGGCAGCAGCAGGGCTCTGTTGGAGACACAGCACAGGAATTCTATATACCTGGCTCAAAAGCAAAGCAAATGCTGCAAAAGTCACGCCAGTGTAGGAGAATGCTCACCTCACTATGTATAGAGGTGTCAGAATCTCAGACTAGACTACAGAGATGGACTCCTGGTGGTTGGTTCACATACTGCCTACAAATACTTCTGGCAATGAAATTGGTTCTCAAGATTAACATTCACCTGAAACTGGGGGTAAATAATAGGATCACCCCAGTGGCTGAGAAAAAGGGAAAGGGATTCACCCCTTGTACAGTGAATTTTTCCTCCCTCCTAAGGACAACTTCTGAGGGGCACATTTTGCCCGTAATGTAAAAGCAAAGCCAGTGTTTGTTTCCCTCAACATTTAGACTTCACTGTGACTTCCCCAAGTGTACAAGAAGATGGTTTGGAAACAGATACAAAAATCTGAGACTACATCATTGCACAGCATGAGCTCTCTAATGTAAAGTTTCATAAAGGACATTTCCTGAATAGGCTGTGGGACACTTACAGGCATAATTACAACTCCTATGTTTTTCACTGACTGGAAAAATAGAAAGAAAAATCCATACCCTTCCACACAGTGCCATGCCCAAAGGGATACAAAGAGTGACTGTACCTCTAATGTAACACCATTTCTTTCATAAGCCCCAGTACTTCAGAAATGTATTACACATACCCAGTTGCACCCTTTGGATTGGTATAACTGCTTTTCATTAGGTTTTTCAGATGCCCAATGTTAATTGTGTGTAATTTTTCTCTTTTTGAACAAAAGTTTCAGATCTGAATTCAGAAGTCCCTTCCCAATATCAGTGCTCACCTTCATCCTGTTGTGCAGACTGTGGAAATCCTGCTCAGCTCCTTCTCATTTTCCTTACTCCCAGGAATGTAGGACTAGTCAACTCTTCACAGTTAATCCACAGGGCCAGAGGGTAGGCCTTCACTTACCCTTTCCATGGGCCTGCTGTGGAATAGCTGTTTCTCACTCCACTTCTCTTTGAAACCCCGATCTCCTGAGTGCCCATAAGCCCAGGACTCAGCCCCCTTCTATCAGGCAGGTCCTGCAGTCAAGCATTCCTTGGCACTCATCCCAGAGACAGTCCTGCTTTCAGTATCTCCATCTTTTAGTTTTCACTAGTTCACAATTCCAGTACCCTATTCCAAGCAGTCCCCAATGCCCTCGGGTGCCAAACCCAGCATTAATTAAACAGAGCCCCCTCCTGGACTTTGAAAGAAACTATGTACAATTCCACCTTAACATATAAACAGATGGGGTCTGGGTTTATAATACCCTCCCACAATGATTTTAAAATATGAATCCTTTTGTTGCTGCTGTCCTCAGCTCAAGTCTCTGACTAACAGAAGCCCATGGCAGAACCCTTAATCTGTATTGATAGATCTTATTCAAAGTGCTATTTTCCAGATGCACTTTTTAAAACTCACTTTCTGCTGCTGTTCAGTGAAGTAAGAAGAGAACATAATCTGATGAAGGACAGAGTTGAGGTAGTAGCATCAGGCAGCTCGGAGATTCATCACAGTCACTGTGTAGATTCCTTTCGAAAATCATTCCTCTGAAAAAGAGAAAACCACACCAGTCATTCATGTTCAGGATCATTATGTTCAGTTAGATGAGAAATAGGTTTCACACAGTAAAAACTGCCTTCTTTGGGCACTGTAGATACCATTTATTTAACCTGAAGGAATTAAAAACATGTAAAAATATGATGTAAACATCATATGAAACTCTATTGCAATAAATCACACTCACTTTAATTCTTGCTTTACCCGAAATTGTCACAGTAGAGTATGGCCAAAGGCAAAGGAAGCAAATAAGAAAACACAATTTGGGATACCCATCAACTCTGCATCAAAAATGAAGTGACCCCAAATAAACCAGGGAATCCTAAACTGTTGTAAAACACAGAGATTTCATATGAAACAGGCCTCTTCTCTTTCTCATTTTGGGGCACTACCAGAAAAGGCACTCAGAGTCACTACCTTGTGTCAGAATTCTCCTTGCTCCTTTCACTGACTCAGCCATCCTTGATTTTTTTTCATGTGCAGGAGCCAGGTCATGGTGACTTCAGAGGCAGGGCTAAGGAGGCCACAGCACACGTTAGAGAGCTGTTCTTTGCAGCTTCCCTTCATTGTGCTGTTTCCTGAAATAAAAGTCCCCATCACAGCTGAACCCGCTTCATTTTTACTGGGTCACAGCACAAAGGCAATTGCTTATTAAAGCACTTTGTGTCTTTGTGACTACTTGCTTAAGATTTTCACAATACTAGTATTTCTTGTCCAGTTTAATATGTCTCAGGACTGGAGAAAGTTTTTGAAAAGTGATTCTTCTAGTGCAAAGGACATTCAATTGAATTTCAGCAACTGATAATCTTTGGAAGTCCCAGCCTAAGTACTAATGCAACATTCCCAGTTATTAACATTTACAGTGCAAATTACACCACATTACACTCAATATCTTCATTGATTTGACAAGTCAAGAAACCCCGTAATGTTTCTATTTCAACATGAGACTAACTTGTAGGCACTTGTCTTTCTGTGCTTCCTCTTTCCAAAAGCCAGTGGCTCAGTTCCAGTAGAAATATTTGAATTCAGTGTAATTTGACTGTTACTAATTTACTTGATCTTAATTTGAAAGAGCTCATAAAAAGAAAAAAGCTCATCATTGGAACTTTTATTCCATTCCCTCTGCAACTGATACCCAGCAGGTAAAGGAAAGGGCTGAGTAACAAAATGAGTGGAATAAAGAATAAGACATTCCTGTTGTCTTGTCTGGAAGCTCTGTTCTTGTTAAGTCGTGCACTACTTTAAAAGATGGGCGAATTGAAATGGGTTACTTATATAATAGGATCCTGAATTTGTATCCCACTTATCCTCCCCTAAGCCACTGAAACTCAGCTGGAAAGCTTGACTGACTCAAATTGCCAATAAAGCTACATATTAAATTAATTTATTTTACTTGCTGTGATTGAACAGAGATGGTCAAGAACATTTTTTTGACATGGTGTGCCTTTCTCTACTAGTCCTTCATTCTGCTCCCTGCATGGAGACATTGTACAAGTACAGATCCTGTCTTACCACTTGAACATTTCACACCTGATCATCAAGACATTTTGATCTTCCTTCATCTCAACGGAGAAACAACCCTCCTTCACGCCTTTCAAAGAGCACAAAAATACCACTTGGAAAAATCAAGGGAAGTCAGCCAGCACACTCCCTCACACTGCCCTTCTTGCTTGGAGTTCAGTTCCTTTCTTATTTTCAGCACCGCTAAAACCACTCAGAAAGGAATGCAAGAATGTGTGGATGGAAACTAAGATGACCATGGTTAAATCATTATTAAAAAGCCAAGTCCTCATCTGAAGCAGTTCTGACACTGTATTTTGTTGGAGCATTTGGCTACTGTCTCCTCACTAATGTTGAGTAGCAGATGTTTGCTTTTGCACATATTCTCTTGTGTAGATTTCTGTAACTGGCAGGACAGAATGATAGCATGAATGTACTAAATGAAAACTGTTGTGCTAGGTTTTAGTGTACTTTGTTCTATTTCCTCTTTAACATACATACTGCTACAATAATAGTTTACTCTAGTTATCTATTGAAGTGGTGGTGTTAAACAAATTTACTTTATGCTTGAACAGGCAGAAAAAATTCTGTGGGATGTTGAAAGTTGGGGCACCAAGACACAACCCTTTGAGAAGTCATTCTCCAGCAGCTGTTAAGTTAATGTTAAAATAATTAACTTTACCTGCAACTACAAAAGGGCCAAAACATTACTTGTAGGCCACTGTGAAAAAAGCCACTGAGCAAGTTGACGTGTTCTATTGACAGTTAAATGGAAAGTTCTCAGAAAAGTGTGGGTCATTTTGCTCCTCCTTTACTGCTTTGATGCAGTGAATGTATCATCGGCAGAGCAAAATAATTCTGGTTTAAGTGGGTGAGGGGGGCAGTGCTTCTTCATTATATAGTCTAATAATATATCCCTTTGTAAGTACCTCTTTTGAAAGATCCCATGAATGTGTATTTTAATGCTCACACAGTATTTTAGTGTTCAAGGAAAAGTGGTGCTTGAGTTGAGCCCTTATTTGGAAGGGCCAACGGGCTCACAGTTTTCTCAGCAAAGTTTATCTTGGTCTTCAGATGTCACATTTAAAACTGTTTCAATAGATCAATAGACTCACCTGAACAAATCATCAGATCAAGGCACCAAGTAATCAAACCAAACAAGACTGGTACTCAGCGGACATTGCTTGTGGTGCGTATCAGATAGTCAGTTCTGAGTGAGAGTCTGGCATTGACTCTCTCTGTGACCTGGGCAATCCAATTTCATGCAGTGCCCAAGTTTCTCTGTAAAAGAGCGTATCATTTTCCTCTTGGAGTGCTACAAGGCAAAATCAAGGTTGCAACCTGTAGACTTTTTCCACACTCAAACAGAAAATAAGCAGCGCTGTTCTAAGATGCAATAATGGATTAGTCAGCCTTCAACTGAGAGATGCAGAGTGACATGAAGGGAAACAGGTGGGCAAAGATACACCTTTCCCTTCATATAAATAGTGAACATCTACAACCAAATATTTACAGTTGAACAGTCAGCTGGAATTAAGTGGCTAACATTTATTTAGACAAACTAAGTGAAAATACTAAACTTTAAGAGAATTCTAGCTTTTCTTCTGTATAAAATGGGTGCACTTTGAGGCTGGACTGGTCCCAAGCATGAAAGCAGTGAGGGTTGTAAGTCAAGCGGCATTGCTGGGGCTCATCCTGTTGACAGTCCATCTTGAATTACCTACTGCCATAACTCTGTTTTCACCCTGTACTGGGAATGTTATGGTAATAATATACCCAGGGAAATTGCAGGAACAGTCCAAGGAGGTTACCACATGGACAGCCTTCTTTTTCTATGTTTGAGCAACTCCAGAGTTGCAATTCACAATGTTTTATCAAACTCTATGTTGCCGGTTTGACAGTTTTGTTTGCATGTTTGTTTGCTTTTATACATGGGCAAATTTAGGAACTCTGCAAAACTACTGACTGAAAATGGGAACAGTGAATCTCTATCTTTCAAGGGTAAAATTACTAAAGTAGCCACTCTAAAAATATGATTCTCATCTGACCTGTGCTTGCTACAATTTCCTAAGATTTTCTGTAAAATAAAATAACTTCAGAGATCCAAAATATTAGATTCCTTTGGCAGCTTTTTGTCAATGCCAGAACACAATCCCATGTGAATCAGACTGTTAAGTGGGCATATCTATAGTCCTAGTTTTAAAGAAAATTCTTCCAGTCTTTTGTCAGAAGTGAAGTGAAAATTGTGAGTTGTTTTGCAAATTGCCAATTCATTCACCAGAGACAGAAGGAGCAGACCCTGAATCTCCTGTCCCCTCACACAGCACATGCAAAGGGCTGTGAAAATCAGAACTGCTGGGCAATAAGGAGCCACAAATGGAATGGACTCATTTACTAGAGCTGCTACAGTTTGGGTAAATGGCAGTGCAAATGCAGCCCAGATCTGCTCTCCTCTAAATGACAGCACTTTTGTCTGAACAGTCACATCAGCATCACCCCAGAGAAACAACATCCACTCAGCCCCTCCAAACCAAAGGTAGTATCGTGTTACTGGTTACTTGTTACTCAGTCGCTCTCAGAAAGCCACACTCATCACTAGTTTATTTCTGAGCTCAGAGTTGTAGCCCCTTCAGCTGAGCAGAGAATGAGATCAGATGTCAAAAGCATTATCCCAGGAGAAAGCACATCCATACTCTGTGCTGCGGTGATGTACAACTTACATGATTAATTTTCCTAACACCATCGAGGTAGCCAAGGAGGACAAATCTGTCAGGTAGCAATCATTCTTTTAAGTTTCCACCTGTGGTGGTTGTTCCTTCAGTTTAAATATATTGCAAATAAACTCTGCAGGCAGCTTACTAAAATCCTCATAAGCCTAATGAAACCTTACTGCAGAAATTTGTGAAAAATTTAGGGCTTCTTTAGAAGGAAAACAATATTTTTATGACTGATCTGAGACTGAACAGCTAATGCAACAGCTGGGGATATCAGACTGTGATTAGAAGAAAGGACAAAAGACTATGAGAAACACACATGGAAACCCCAGAATTAGCCCTTGACAGAAGTATCTGAATTTCCCAAGAAAGGAAATTGCCCAGACTGGAATGAAACCCATGGGTCAGAAGCAAATCACACTGAGTGAGTCGCTGAGAAACATGGACAGCTAAACCTTCAATAAGCTACTTTCCAGAAAGCAAATAGGATTGTTTGCACAGGCCTGGCCACTGTAGTCTCAGACTGCAGCTTTTCCTACTAAGAGGTAATCCTGAAGGTGTTTCACTGAACTATTCCAAGGCCATTGGTAGATAAGCAATGCATTTCTGAAGCATTATTTAAAGTATGAGTTTAATGCTGTAACTAGTGCTTTCTAGAAAAATAGGACAGAGGATTTTGTTCCTCCAAGAGAGAGAGGCACAAGTTTCTGGAAACAAGTTTGCAAACTCAGAGACTGATGAGCAGGTAGAGTTCCCATATTTACAAATTCCCTTACCTTGAGTGACTTCATGAGCAACACATGCTCATGTATTTCATCCTGTTTCAAACAAAAACAAATTCTGAGGAAATATTGATCTGCCACTTATCAGAACAGGATTATGGGTCCATTTCCAGTCATTCTTGCTTATGCATTTACCAGGGAGCAGAAAATCAGGTTGCTGAAGGCTTTAGAAAGGTTCAGGTATAAGCCCTACAACCGAAGTATGATTTTTTTTTATAGCACATCTAGAATGGAATAATCTAACAGATCATAATAAAATAAACATAATTTCCCACCATCTGGATCATGTTCTCCAGCCTAAGTCATCAAGTCTGCTACTTTACAAGGTTGCTCACCTGCAGGAGAACTACTTTGTAGTAATTTTGAAGCTTTTTTTTATTCAGAGGGTTTCTAAGAGACGGAAGAGTCAATGAGAAATTCACAGGATTACAAAGAGATACAGCTAATTTCAAGAATAAGAAAGCATGTAGTAATCAAAGTGGGGTTGGATTAAGGGTTGGACATGATGATCTCAGAGATCTCTTCCAACCCAACTGATTCTATGATTCTATGTATCTTCATCCTCATGTTTGTTAACTTGAACTCCACTGCAAAAAATCACTGACAATCAAAATTCCTACCCCTTAAAACCCCTACTGAGTGTCTGAGGAGAGTTTGAAATGCACATGCATACAGCATATGATGGAAATAGCAAGAGCACACAGAAGGGGTGTGTAGACACGTACCATAGAAAGTCAAATCACATTTGTTTCCAACTAATCTTCCTAAAGAGAATCAAGCAGCCTTGATGCAAACAGGGTATGAACTTGAACAATAGGGATGTGTACATTCCAGTAAAAGAACTACTCATAGCTTAAAAATTAAACACCTCTTGAAGTTCAAAAGCTTTTAACCAGAAAAGAAGAAGATATTTAGGTCTTTTGTTATACCAACTTCAAGACCAAATAATCTCTTACTTGAAAATCACCTCATTACACAGTTACTCCCTGCAAATATCCACTATATTGGTTAATTAGTAGATATAGAAATATCTATTATCATTGGAGGTCATTAGTATCATCATTTGTGAATGAAGAGACACAAAGTTTAAATAAATTGATTTCTTCTATTTTACCATACAGTTTCACTGCTGCCTCAACACTAATCTAACAGGCAATGGTTCATAGTTTTGACAACTGCAATAAGAAGCAACTCTAAAAAAATACTTTGGTATTTCCATGGCTTGAAGTGTCAGTAGCTGCAAACATACATTGTAGAACCAATTTTTAAATTCCTTTCTTTATTAAACAATCACCTTTTTTTCTTAATGAGATGTATCATTTTAGCTCTGAACAATTTTTGGGAAAATTACTATCTAATACTCTGCTGAAAAGTAAGTGATCTAAAAAACTGACTGCCCACAATGCTGTGGGATGCTTTTCTTCCTTCCACAGCAACCATCCCATTATTTCTGTTTTGTCATATTTTATAAGGGTGGTGGGGGAGTGTGTAAATTGCAAGGATTTTGCTTTTATAATCCGTGGTAAAACTGATCTGCTCTATTTGCATGTTGCCTTCACATAAACTGCATTGTCTTGTGGTAATTATTGAAACTTAATCCTCCATGGAAAGCAATAACTTCAGGCATCTGACAAGAGGCAAAATGTTTCTTTTAGGGATGTAAGCCAGCTTGTCAGTGGAATATTTTTGCAACTATCATTAAATTATAATCCATATAAATATGAATTTTAGCCACATATAAATACAGATTCCCGTGTTTTCCTGGCCTGGGCTGTGCACCCTGTGTATCCCAAAAGAGCCCTCTTAATATGTATCACAGTCAGTACTTAAAGAGTAAAGAGACTCGAGGTTCCATAAGACAAGAAGCACTAAACTTGAATTATTTTGAGTAGACTGGAGCTGAGAAAGTGCTCAAAACAATTGTGTGTTCCAGAGGTGCCATTGCTGGATTTACGACCTGTGAGGCGCTTTCGGGCTCTAGAGCCGGCCCTGCACGGCTCCGCCCTGTCCCTGGTGCTGACCGAGGCAGCACAGCCCGGCACTGCACAGCACAGCCCGGCACGGCATAGCTCGGCATAGCACAGCCCGGCACGGCACAGCCCGGCACAGCACAGCACAGCCCGGCACAGCACAGCAAAGCCCGGCACGGCACATTGGCAGAACAGCCTCCTGACC
>JAOXXN010000082.1:7931725-7965999 GCA_026770055.1 Myrmophylax atrothorax
GTGGAGGTGGAGGTGAGGGGGGCGGCCCGGAGGCACCGGCTGGTTGCTCGGGACGCTGCAGGTGGGCAAGGTGGGTGCGCCGCGACTACGGAGTTTCTGTGGTGGAAAATGTTACGCCGCGGAGCCTTTACTGGGCAGGCAGAAGTGCGCGGGCGAGGCGTTTGGGACGCTGCCTAGTTATCGCTCACTCTATTCCTGTGCCCGTGGGCACACCGCTACATCAGTGTGCTGTGGTGATCCCTGAGGAATCTACCGTGGCCAAGTGACACTGATGGCACAGGATCCTTCTCCTAAGCCCTGCTGGACGCTCTCTGCGCTGTGCCAGACCTCGGCTGTCTGGAGACGAGCCAGCGCTGTCAGAGGTGCTGTCACCTCGATGTCAAAGCTCAGCCCCTGGTCTGTATGATCTGCACACAGCTTCTTTAGCTGTTCTTCGGTCTGTTAGGGGTCGTTTGGGGTTTTTTCATTCGCTATTTTCCCCTTTCTAGGGGAAAACATTTCGGATCCCCTGCAGCAAGGCATAAATTACAGTAGTCACAGGATGGCTGTAAACTTTCTTGGTTTCAGCCCAGAGTTGGAAAAAAAACAATGAAAACTGAATGGCAATGCATTTTGCAAACTGCTTTTTTTCTGCTTCAAGCATCTGTATTGGAAACTGAGCCCTGCATTTTAATCCAGTTGCTGCTGTTGACTCATTTTGTCCCAAAAATTGGTAGCCTAAGCACTGTGGAAACAGGGCATGGTTAAAGCAACAAGTGTTTCTTAAAAAAAAAAAAAGATAAATGTTTTGATCTTGGGAAGGTAGGTGCCATAGAAGTGTTAAGTATCACATGGTGTAGTGAGTGCCTTTAAAAACAGTGACTGAAAAGCTGGTAAGGTGAGTTTAGTAACAAACACGTAAGTCTTTGCAAACAGTCTGGACAGTTATCTTCCTATTAACTTCCCTTGAGGTGCGGCTCTCCACAAGTTTCCAGTTTAACATAGTTACTAAAAATGTTTCAAAACTTCTGAAGATAATTCTGACTACACTGGGTTGTATACAAATCTTTTGTGGTAAAGACATTGGTGCAGGAAAAAAAGGCAGTAGGAGAAAATATGGGAAATACAATTTTTTTGTAAAGGTGAAAGGAGTCATGGTGAAGGATCTAGAAGGAGAGGAAATAGCTAATTTGAGTAATTGGTAAAGTGATAATGGCAGGAGCAAGCAGCCAAAGAGGAAACTCTTGAGCTGCATTTCTGAAGGCATTGTATTACAGAGAAGGGAGATAGTATTCTGTCATTATATTCCTCTAGTATATCTCTCCAGCAGTACTGGCTTTCGTTGGAGCCCACAAAGCACATTATTAGAAATGTATTGACAAAGCAGAGTGTGATGAAGCAAAGTGTGATAGAAAATTTAGCTTCTTAAGAAAGATCAAAATACAGGACTTAGGACAATTGATAAAGGGGCTAAAGGGAACTCAGAAACACCAAGTTCTGTGAGAATGTAAGGATTTTGATTTAACGGGTGAAACAAAGCTGTACATGGAAGTAAAAGTAGGATTAGCTCAACTTAGTTCAGAGCTCAGCAGTGAAGGAGATTGCAATGAGCTCTTTTGCATTGTAGAATAGTCTTACTTTGGAAGCAATACTGAACTTGTGCTGAACTTGTGGGAAAAAAATCTTTGCTCTTGCTAATTACTTTTATATTCAATTTGACATTGGCAAGGTAGGAATTCAGAGCTAAAATGTTTTTACATTTCTAAAATGTCAGTTTCAAATTCTTTAGCACTGCTTAGCTAATATATAGTAAATATGTGCTGTTTTGTCCTGTGGATAGCAATGAAGATCTTTCCCCAACTATAGCTGTTGATTCCGCATGAAATATAATTAATATTGAGTTAATTCCAAATTTTGGAAAACTCGAGTGTTGCATGTATTGGATAACTAGTTCAAATCTTGGGTTTTCTTCATATGTGTGTCTAGTGAATAGTTTCTTCAAAGGCTCCATTCTCTTTGGTTTTCCACTCTTCTGAAAGACTATAGATAGTCATCCTGGGGATAGTGCAGGCACCCATGGAACAAAAAAGGCATGTTTGTTATAAAGCTGAATGCTGCCTTCTCATACTGCCACTCCCTCAGGTGAGGGAGACTGAAATAAAGGCACACAATCTTTTTGTCTGGGTTTTTGTTGGGGTTTTTTTGTTTTTTGTTTTGTTTTGTTGTTTGGGGTTTTTTGGAGGGGTGGGGGGTTGTTTAGTTGGTTGGTTTGCTTTGGTTTTGTTGATTTCCCTAAAGGAATGTCTATCCAGCTTGTTAAAGATCTTGGTATCAAAGAGAAAATGATAATTTATTCCTGTGTGACAAAGTCTTTCACTTCTGTAAAGGAAAACATAAACCATGACTTTGTATGAATCTTTTTATGAGCCAGAGATGCAAAGTCTATTGCAGACCAGAAGTCAAACTCTCTAGCAACCTGCTTCTAAAATCCTTAATGCTACAAAAGATACAACTGTATTGTTGCAGTAACAGTAATTCAAGGCTCCTCTGTGTGCAGGTCTACCACTGAAGCCAAAATATAACCCATGAATAATGGTCCAGCTTCGTGAAGTAGTAGCAACTTTAACAACTGGAATTTCCATTACTTGTTTCCTCCCACCTTTATTTAGCATTCACACTCATGGGTTTTATTTCATTCACTTCATGGCTATGCACTCCCAAGCATGCAGTCGTAGCTTTGCTGAAGTCAGTCCACTGTAATATGTACAGCACAGTCTCCCAGCACGTGGGGATTGTTTCCGCTAGTGTAACATCTCTGATGCCGTTGTTGAAGGACAGCTCTGCTCAGGCTCAGAGGCATTTGCTGGAGGTGGTGGCACTGTCCTCTGCCATAGAGTCTGGTATCCATCCAGCTCCCTCCCAACTGTTCCCATCAGTCAGCTGGGAATAGCTCGGGGTGGGGGGGGGGCACCTAGTGAGCTCTGGACAATTCTCTGATTTGATACGTGTAGAGAAAATGTCACCCAGCTCCTGGAATATGTGTTTTGTTTAAATGTCACTCCTTACATCAGTGACCTCATCTGACTCAGCATAGCTTCTCTCTGAAGGAAGGGAGCTATAAGCAAATCAGAGATTTTGGCATAGCAGGAGAAGGTAGGGCAGAAGGCACACCAAGAGAAACAAAATACTGTTATCTGAGCAAACAAAAATGAGTTTTGCAACAGTCTAACAGGCACTCATGTAAAGCAACTAAAACCTAATGTAAACATCACAAGCCTTTAAAAAATGAGGAGATTGTCTGTTACATACACACAGTTTATTGCAACCTCAGGTTTCCCAGAAGGTTTTGCTGAGGTTTGTGCGGGTAGTTGTGATGGCACTGTACTTGCTGCACCTTTGAAAACAGGGTGGGGTTCAAATAACCATCTGAGTGGATCACCAGCTTTCTTATTTAGAGGCTGATAGTATTGAAAGTCTGTAGAAGATGAGAGCTGTGCTAAGAGTGTCCCTAAAAAATGGAGCTGTGACTTCAGCATGAGCTTCTGTAGTGTTCTAACTTAATTACTGGGCACAGAGTTTTTCCCAGGCAGGCAGAGGGGACACAGACAATGGAGAAAAAGGACTTAAGGAAACCTGGAGAAAAAAACTGTGGAATATTCTTTTTCTTCAAATTGCACCTGGTAGTGATAGTGCAGACACATGAAAGAGCTGTGGTCCTGTTGTACTGAAGGAGAATGCTGGGCAGCACTCAGTGGCAAGCTACACTGAACATTCATGCAGACACAGACAGAAACCAAAGGAGTAGGAACAAGTGACCTTAGTTTAACATTTCATTCAAATGACAGAGCCCCTAATGAGATTCCCACTCTAGTTTCATAGCACACCACCCAGCCTGAAGGATCTCTCAGATCCTTTCAGATGCCCTCAGCTGATAAGTGAATGGCATGTTACAGATGTGAAAGTAGGACAGAAGCACACAGTGTTTGATTAAACAGCATGTCTGTTTCTTAATGCTTAGCTCTGTTCAGCTTGCTGAACAGTTTTATTCTGTTCCAGGTTTAGTGTGGCCCCCCCATTCTATTTTTTGTTACACAAATGACTGAAGGTTTAGATATTGAAAGGTAACATGGACAGAATTCACAGTCCATAAAACGGTAACATTTCTTCTAATATTTATTTATGTTATATTGTCTTTACTAGTGAATCCATGATTTCTATGTTTATCTTACTTCTGGTGAGGAGCTATGTTCTCCTGAACCTTCAAAATGGAGCCAAGAAAGGGCACTAAACCAGCAGTGAATTCCTAGGAAAAGGAAAGTAATAGTGCAATGAGAATTTACCTTCAAACCTGTTTGTGCATGTGACTCTAAAAAAATTAATAAATTTAGTACTAGGTAAACTGGCAGGCCTGGAAACTCTTGCAATATGAAGTCCAACAAGTCAGTTTTGTCTGTCTCTTCTCAAAGCCATCATCCAAACATCACTGGTTCTGGACTCATAGAGGATAGGTTACAAATCCTCTTAATGTAAATATACCTTAGAGGTATGTGTGAGACATCAAAACCCATTTTCTTCTTAAGCTGTGTCTTGCTATTTACTTTCATTTTGGTTTGGGCCAGTTCTACTGGCTTAGTGTAACTTTCATTGAAATCCGTGTGAATTGCTGTGGTTTAATGTGGACCTCTGGCTAAAAGATATGGTCATATGGTTTAATCTATGCAGACATTAATTATTCCCTTGTAAAAGTGGCTTTTCTGACACTCTGAATACTAAACACACAGTTTTAGTGCTTAATGATTCTGGAGAATTATTGACCATCTCCTCAGATAGAGTGAGTTCCTGGCAGTGTTTGCTCTCTGCCATTTCGCCATCAGATATTTATTGTGTTTTAAGGCAGGCATAGTGGCAGAGTGACCCATTATCAACATTCAAACTGAGCTGCTTCACTCTAGTGCATTGTGTGGCTTTGGCTGTCTTTTTGATTATCAGAGTAGAACCTGTATATTTTTTTCCTCCCTACCTTAACATAATGACAATTTTTTTCTAACCAGAGGATAAATGCTGTGGAAATACAGGTCCTGCACATATTAATGACTTGAAAGGGGTGAGCATTAATTAATGTTATTAGCTTTACCCTGAGAACAGAATTTTTTCTCTTTTTATCTGTAGTTCTGCCAACGGCCTCTCCCCTTCCCTCATGTCCTCTGTATTTTATTCATTTCCAATCTAAGGCAGAAATGTTATCCAGCTTTACTGAATAAGGGTTATGGTTTTATGGAATACCTCAGAAATGGAATATAAACTATGAAAAAATCAAGGAATAAATTAAGAAAGTAGTTGGGTAACTATTTGTACTTAGAATTTCATTCAAGTGTCATTCCTTTAGAAGACTTGTATTGAAATGACGAGACAGGTATATAGTGAAACTATGCTTTTGCCACAGAAATTAAATGCTGATTAGAAGTATCTCATGATACATCTTTCTGTATTCACAGAGAATAAGTTTTAATTTTCCCTTGAGAAAGGAAGGGCTGTGGAACCAAGAGCCAAACATGAAGCTGTGGGGCTTTCAGTGATGCTAAAACTTTCTTGAGTTTAACCATTGCAAAAGAAGGCAAACATTTTTGCTGCCCTTCTTCCTACATATGGTAAGAGCTATGTAAAAAGAACATGTTTATAGTATATTATATGTCACAATGCAATAAACATATGTGCTGAAGAAGAATTTAAAAATGGCTATGTACTCATTAACAGGTTAGTGAAGAAATTCAGATGTTTGCAATTGAATTTTGTTTGCTTGTTTTATTAAAACATGTGTCTTGTTCATAAAGTAACCAAGCAGGACAAGGGGTTTGAGCAGCCTAGAAAGATCTGTCCCCTTCCCTGAGGACTATATTAGACCTCTGAGTCATGAAGTCTTTGCATAGTAGGTGTCTGGTTACAAACCTTTTATGGGCCCTGCTCAGCTGGGATATCAGCATCTGCATTATAGCTCCCATCTATTCTTAGGTGGTATCAGAGCACGACTTAACAGGCAAGGCAGAAACAGAATGGCTTTCGTTATGTAAAACTCTTCCCTCCTCTCATTCTGTTTTTCACACTTTTCTCTGTCTACCCTGTCCTTGTGTTCTGCAGTGCCTTGTTGTGTTCTGGTGAGAGTGGGACACAATGGCTTACAGCGTGACTCTGAATGGACCTGGACCATGGGGCTTCCGACTGCAGGGGGGCAAGGACTTCAACATGCCCTTGACCATCTCCAGAGTAAGTGTGCAAAAAAACCTTGTTGAGCTTGTTTAGGTTGGAAAATAGCAGTCATGCACAATCTGACTGGCAAAATAGAAGATCTTTGCACCTAGGTGTGAATAAAGAGAATATAACGCGGACTTTAAATATACCAGTTCAAAGTACAACCTGGCATGGGTAAGGCCTCAGGAAGACAGTTCTGGTTTGTATATTTTTATGAATGGTGATATCTCTTTTAAAGGAGCTTCAAGTTTTATTTTGTACAGTATTCTCTTTTGCTGCTGGTAGGGGTCTCACTGGTGCTGTCTGTTGGAGGAGAGGGGAGCAGAACAACTGCGAATGAGAATATAGAATTTATTCTAGAGAATAAACATGTAACTGCTTGTAAATATGTGAGGTCAGGTGTTAAAAATGGACAAAGACAGAGATATGTATCCTGTCTTCTGAGGGGGTGCAATAATTGGATAAAAATTAGGCATGTCAAGCCGAAGACTCAATAGGGCTTAAAATACAGTCTTAAATTATGCAGAAGCCTTCCATTTGCAGCTGACAAACAGCATGTGATTTAATAATTAATTACCTGGTGTATCTGTCAGTTGCAGATGATTCCATTTATTTCCTAGCTGCTTTATTTTTCCCTTCCCCTTAAAGCATTATTTTAACCCTATTATCTGAGTTAGCTCCACTTCTTAAGAGTCTTTAACATTGGATGATTTTCAGGAAACTTGATTTTCCCTTCCCTATGCTTCTCTTATCAGATAGTTCTGTGTAACTTCTGGTAGCTCCCTTCTCTTTTTCTTTCTTTCTTTTTTTTTCTTTCTGACAGTCTCAAATCTACTCCAGAATGTTCAGAGCTTTTTAGAGAAGTCTTGGTTCCTCCACAAATCACCTGCAGAAGGCTTATTTTGCAGTACAATGACAAGAGATGTTACTTACATAACAGTGTTTAAAAGGAATACCAGAAGGATTTAATCAGACAAACAAGTAGAATGCAAACAAAAGGTCTGCTCCACTGGGGAAAAGAGAAAAAAAAAAGCCACCTACACTACTTTTAAAACTGTGTTGTTGGTTTTTTGAATGAAAAAAATACAGTCTGTTAGGTTGTGGGTACAAAATTGGTATCTCTGCAACAATCGAGATTCAGTCAATCAACGAGCTTCTGAAATCTTAACTATACTATTTCATATTCATCCTGTGAAGTTTTGTATCATTTGATCTCCCTTGTTCATATGCACATTAGCCCTTCCTTGGAAGACAGAGCTGCATTTACCTTAGCATTAAGCCCTATGATGATGAGAGGAACTTTTCATAACTCCTGGTGGAGAAACAGTACAGTAACTGCAAAGAAGGATGTTCAGTAAGTATTAGTAAAAGCAAACAAGTAAAGGACAACCTAAAATACCCCCTGCTCACAAAAATAACCTCACTTCATAAACCCAGATTAATTTCACTCCTGTAAATAGTGTTGGTATTTCTTTTCTTATCCCACCCAAGGTAAGTACAGAGAGGTGTCAGCATATTTCCATAGGAATTTTCATGACACTTTGCAGCCTGCACTGTATAGTGTTGATGATTGTTTTATAAGTCCCTCAGTCATACCTGGAGGCTCTCAGTCAAGGACAAGGGCTTGGCACTTGCACTATGTATGACCCAATCAGTAATGAAAAGCTGGTTGTCTCATATTGTAATTTATTAAAGTGTAAACACTATGCCCAAAGGCTGCATGATTCTCATGGGGCTTTTGAGAGCATATGAGGAGCAGGAGTGAAACTGCAATGACTGAATTCACAGAGGTGTGGAGGAATTACCTCTTCACACAACTGACTGCCTTTCCAGCAGTAGTAGTGTCAGCAAGCACTGTTAAATGTTTTGAGCTCTTTCCCAGAGAGGCCCAGTTTTCAGCTGGGTCTATTGATTTGGGATGGGATTGGATTTTGTATCCTGCCTTACAAGGGGAAAAGCATGCATGCAGGAATGAACACTGCCTCTTTCAGGGGGAACTGGGATAGTAATGCCTGCTGGTTGTGATGTTTTTAATTGTAACACACTGTAATACATGGCTTTTGAAGGTAATAGTGTATTCTTTTCTGTAGTATCTTTCACATAAATGTATCTCCAAACAGATGAGATATTCTCAGTAATCAGAAATTTGCAGTCATAAATGAGTTGAGCTGTGAACTTAGCCATAATTGCAATCTTATCATGAGGGGGAGAGGAAATCTGTACTTAAATTCTCAAGATATTGGAGGACAGTGCAGGGGAACAATAACTGGGAACAAAAGGCACATAATGTTTAATGTTGCTAGTGGATGCTGTACATTTGTCTATGGACTGGTTTTGATCCACAGCTGCCCTGAGATAAGACTTTCTATGGGCAAGATGGGTCCTAAACCCCAAACACTTCAAATTAAAGTGTCTTGTAATTGCTTTTACTGCCAGATGTGCCATGGCCCTTTTGCCTAAGTATGTGTAGTGTCCCTCTCTGTGTGCAGACAGGGTTTCCATGCAGACATCCTCATTATACTCCATCTGCCCCCGAGCAATTAGACTGTCTGTGGGTGGGCCACAGAGAACAAAAAGATTCATCCTTTTTCATGAAGGCTCTGTGCTCCTCTGTCATGCTGCAAGGGAGTTGAGTCTGAGCTCCTAGGAAAGATGATGGCAACACACCGGCATTGTTCATCCCACCCATAGTATCATGACTACAGGTTTGCAAGGACCTTCCCAAAAGAGGATGCTAATATTGTGCCACAGTGAAACTGGCCCAGGCATAGACAAAGTGGGCACCCTGGACTTGGGAAGTAGAGCTGTGGCTTAGCTGTCTGTTGACCCATACTCTGTCAGCCAGCCCTATACGATTCTCACCTGTCTTGCACTTTACCTGAGGAGCAGGAGAGAAATCCTGAAGGTCTCTTAAGCCTAGGGGCAAAAGCACAATACAAGATTGTGGTGTTGCTAATGCTACTGTTCAGGAAAAATGCTCTTAAAACAGTGGACAAGGAAGGAAATTACTCAGAGCTGTTTGGCACAACAGTTCACTTTTAAAGAAATCTTTAAAATGGTCTCCGAGACCTGTATTTTCTTGCCTTCAGGTAGATTCAGGTGATCAGCTCGTTGCTGAATAGTCAACAGCATAAAACACAGGAGTCACAGTCAGTCAGCTGGGTGACAGGTGAAGATGTGATTCTCTGAAATAGGTTGTTCTGCTTATCTGTTCTTTATCTAAAAATAAATGCTTGACTAACATAGAGGGTGGGGACAAGAAAAGAGAAGGCAAAAACAAGTATGGAAGATTTAAGGTCATTCTGAAGCTTTCACACTCCTTTAACAATGGCATTGGAAAATAATCTGTGAAGATTTTAAAAGTATTTTTCCAGTCCCCACCCTACATACCATTCTATACTCTAGAAAAATTCTGTCTTGAGATCTCAAATTCTGTCATGAGATGTCATGGGCAGGTACCAGGGATAGGAAAATAGTATTGACAGACTTTTAGTAATGCTGAGCATCTGCCAGCCCTACTGAAATGAATGAGACTTGCAGGTTATTGGCAAAGCTAAGAGCTGTCACCAGTGGCATGGTCCTACGCATAAATCTGGTCTTTCCAAATTGACGTGGGCAGCAAAGCCGTTTATTTTCTCCTACTGCTTGCATGAACTGTCTGGAAGCAAGCAGAATTCATTAATTTTACAGGCCTAATCCTCTGTAAGAAGGCTTTTGGACTTGGTTAATTTTCTAAGTGCTCTGTTGCCATGTTACCTAAGATGGTGCAATTGTACATGTTTGGATGCAGTAGCAGAACATCTTCATACATTTCTGAGTGTTTATTGCTGAACAGTAAACTTTTCTAGTGGGACAGACAGGCTTGCAGGGGATGCAATGAACTGAAAGGTGTGCAGGAACTATCATCATCTGAGGTAGTGGAAATATTATCTAGAACACTGTGATAACTCATAACTGGTATATTCTTTCTGTGATTATCCATACAGTTTTGTATTTCCTAATGGAGAGGATTTTTACTTGCTTGGGTTCCAAATCAAAAGCCAGAGCCTGAAGCAGAAGAAGATAATGTTTCAACAAAACAAAAGCTCTCAAGAACTGTTTTTCTTTATTTGATTAAATGAGGTAGAAGTTGAAATATGATAAGGATGCAGACGCAGCGAGGGGAAACAGCAAACACTACTATGAAAAAATTAACATAGCTCATCTGTATGCTTTTTCTGATGCAAGCAGCCTGAAACAGCTCTTTGAGTCTGGTCTAGCATTTTGCAGTCTGTCTCTGCAGGAGCAGGAACGTTTTTCTCACAGTTGTTTGGCTCTTTTTTTTTTTAATCAGCATCTCTTCCTGATTGCTTCCTGTCCCTCCTCCCCTCCCTAGCATACATATGTCAGCCTCTGGCTGTGCCTGCCTTTGCTTTAGAAGAGCTGTGTGAGAGTACTCATTTCCTGTGGGCCGTTGCATATCAGTGCCTTACAACAGACAAGTGATGGGGGAAGGCAGTCCCTCTTCACTTTTTTTCTTCCATCCTCGAAAGCAAGAAAACCTCAAATGACCTGGGTCAGGCTCTGTGCATTCTGTAACTGTCATTTGAATGACCATGTGGTGCTGTACACAAATTATAATCAGAAGGATGTAGTTTACCTCTATTGACTCAACTGAAGCAATTTAGCAAGTTCACCTGAAATGCTGATCACACATTACCTGCTAAGCATCCACCTCTGGTGAATGGAACTGCTGAGCAGTTGTCCTACAGCTACAACTGCAACTTTTAGAGCTGTTTCTTTCACCTCCAAACAATACCAAAAGCCACAGATTATTATTTGTAATTGTTGATATTCTACTAAACTAAAAGGTAAGTCTCATGTCCTCTAAAAGTCTTCCTCTTTAACTTCTATGCAGTAGAGATGTTTTCTTTTTCCTCCAAAGTTCAAATGACTGACTCAACTTCTGAGAAAGGAGTGAGCTATTTAATATAATGACTGTCTTATGTCTAGATAAGTAGTAATTGTTTATGCCTGAGCAGTTTCACATTGAGTCTTGTTACACTTTAACTCAAAATAGTTCCCTGTGAGAAGAAAACTGAATACTTCCAAGCCAACTTTTAAGAACACTCCAAAACTTTCCTATTGATTTCTGATAAAACAACTATTCTGTGGGCATCATAATTTCTTTGGGATAATTGTTTAATCTGTAGATCACATCTTGAGCAACAGTCACCCCATCTGAAGTTACAGCATTCTGAATTCTCTTACATCCCGCTATTTGTTATATGTGTAGATGTCAGTATTATGTGCAAGTGCTAGTTACTTTAGGTGGTATGTTTGCTTTCAAACTAATTTGCAAGCCAATTCTGGGATGTTTACAGCTACAGTTGTCAGAAATTATTGTATTTCTGTCAGCCTGAACCCTACAAGTAACTCCTCAACCTCCTGATTTAGTATTGTTTATTTGAGATGTTCCAGTAGTCAGCATCTGTCATCTGTACTATAAATGGCAGTCCAGTGTACAGGACATTTGTATGCTCAGGTTGCATGTCTCATCAAACACAAGTGTCATGTGTATGTCAGACAAGGAGAGATGACCAAATTCTATAGTGGCATTCCATTGAAATAATATTTATTGGGCCAGAGAAACAAATGGGTTCTAGCACATGGGCATCAAAAAGTCCCTGGATACTGGGGAGTCAGTTCAAGTCTCTGCTCTGAATAAAGCAGAACAGAGGTTTAAACTTGGCTGTGCAAGGTGCTTTAAGAGGGTAAGGCATTAGTTATTCTGAGGTAGACAATGTTCCTTGTCTTGACCAAAAATACTGTATCATGTCTGAGGAGTAATCCCAATGGATGTTTCACCTGAGCCAGGAACACTTTTAAGAGGCGATGTGATTTCAACAAATACCCAATTTTTTTTATTCAAAGCAGTTCCAGCACGATGGGGTTTTTTCCCTCTTGGGTAAACAGTCATGATATAAGCAAGAAGCTTTTGTTTTCTTCCCTTGCAGAAAACATTCTGAAAAATCCATGCAGTTTGTTGTTGTAACTTTAAATTCAGGATTTTTTGTAGAATAGTCCTTTTATTGTAATTTTTTCTTAAACCGTAGCATCATAATGCAATGGGATTCAAATGTATGAACTGTACTCTACCAAATGGCTTTCAGGAGCTAACTAAAGCTCTTGGTCAAATGATTTCTCTTTTAAATCAAGTATGTACTTGGAACAGAAAGGCAGCCCCTCTTATCTGTTTGTGTGATTAAAGCAATCACTAAATACTAAGTCCACTGCTGAAGGTCAGGGGTATATCAGGAGTATTATGTACTCTGCACAGTATCTGTGCACAAATCATCTGTTTAAGGTTGTGTTCTGCAATTCTATCCATGTTTTGAGTTTCAGGAGAAACATTTAGCCCTGTTAGAATATAGGCCAGGTTAATACAAGCAATGGTCTGTAGTAGCTGAGGTAGTGGCTTAAATGATGTTACATCATCAAACCTGATGCTCCAACTGCTCTGACACAGAATACATAAGCTGGGGCTTTGGAGCCCTTTATTTCACCTGCTAAATGCAGCTCTTTTTTGGGGGGTGTGATTGTATCTGAATCATCAATCCTCGTGTGGCATTACCCATGAAAAGAGCTCAGTGTATGAAATAACTGGTCTGAATGGCAGCTATGTAATTGCCAGTTATAAAGTGACTTTGCCGCTCTCTTTCCTGCAAAAGGAAGGGGAACATAACCCTTCCCTTGCACAGGAGGCATATGATGTTAGCTGTGAGAAACTTGGGCCCAAGGCTGGGGAGAAAATGAGAAGTTCACAAGTGGGAATAACAATAGTTATTGTGGTTTTATGGAGGAGGAGAAGAAGGTTTCTTAACCTAAGGAAACAGATCCACTCAAATGAGTTATATTCCTTTTTCTCTTGTTTTAACATTTAAGAGTGTTCCCTGGCAACTGGATAATCTGCTCTGATAAATTGCTCAGCCTTTGACCTAGAGTTTATTTATTTGAGAATATAGGTCATGTAGTATTTCAGGAAGTCTTCAGATTTACATAGTTATTATTAAAGTTAATAATTTTGCAGATCCTTTAGAACCAGTAAACACATCAGAAGGTAACCATTAAATTCTGAATTTAAAGCTGCTGAACTGTTACTGCTTTGTAATTAAAATGCATAATAAGCTTTTTTTCAGGTAGAACTTTTTATTAGTGTGTGATGTCCAAACTCTGTAAATGACTGTCTTAATAACACAGCAGAGAACTGTCATTAGCTCCATTCTGAATACATTATTGCCAAATGTTCTCCAGCCAGTGGAACACAAAGAGAAATTAGCTCTGCAAATATATTAGCATTAAGTTTCTGTTCTAGCAGCAGCAGTTCCCACCTGATCACTCTTGTTCTCTAATTAGTGGCATAAAGTGTCTGTGATTTTATAACTATCTAAAATGTGGATATTTGAAAGCAACATAACACCACAAAACTTGAGTAGCACTGCGAAAGTACAAAAATGCTGTACAAAATGGAATGGTCTTCACTAGAATCTAGATTTCATAGTGGACTGGAGGTAGCTGAGAGCACAATTTCATGCTGCTGATTTGTGTGTAACTAGAAATTTCTGCATATGAGTAGCTGAGTGCCACCATTTTAATGTATAATATAACATTAAATAGTGTCCAGTACAATATGAGATACTGCTCTTCTTTTTTCACTGAGTTTTCTTGCAAGATTGGCCAGATGATCAACATGCAGGTAAATTATTAATCCTCATTGAAAGATCATGAGAAGGGGAGAGGAAGGAGGGAAATTTCTGCTGCACATGGTAAAAAATCAACTGTAGCTGCAAGCCTTGAGGAAAGAAATGAATTAAGACATTGTCTGGCAATGTCAGCAGTAGTATGCTTTGAAATGAGTAATGCTAATTGAAAAAAGTGGCTTATATGCAGCATGCTATTAAAGGGCTGTTTCTTCTTTACTAGGGTAATTAAAGCCTTAATAAAAAGCTTACCTGAGAACAAAATCTCAGAATAGGCTTTTTGTTACAGTTGTCTCAATTCCTAAATCCTAATTTGATAAAATTATGCCATGATATTTAATAAATGGTGTTTCATAAAGTATTTCATTCTTGTTGGCATGGAACGAGGGTAAGGCCTGCTGTTCAGGCACATTGTGTTGACCCATAATTTACCTTACATATTTAAAAGCAAACAGGGATTGCCTGTCAAATGTGCTGCATAAATGATGATAAAAAAAGTTTATTTTACTTAGCTGCTATTATAAGCTTAGGACCTAAAAGAAATAAAACCTAATAATATGAAGTTGACCCTGAAGCTTGGTCCAGCCTTACTGTTGGATATCCTTTGGAAACAGTTCTAAAGACTTCCATTTTTCAGATCAATGAAGAGTATAATATTTCCCCTAAATGTAAAGCTGTTTGTGTTTTTCTGAGAGATTTTCAGAAAAAGAGAACCCAATAAATAGGTGGAAAGAAGTACCTGGAATTAAATACCCTGGAAAAGTTCATTTTCAGCTTACAAATAGCTCCAGATGACATCCTGAATGGGCTTCATACAAGGTGACTCCTCTTTCTGTTAGTGGTGGCTAGCAGCCATTTGCCCAAAAAGTCAATGAGATCTTGCTCTTCTTTTAGGAAGATGTAATGGGTCAAATGTCTTCTCGGCACGCAAATCCCCTGAGAAGGGTAGAGTTTCTTTCTGCACCTCCCACATGCGTAGCTGGTGTTGTGATCGGCTGTGCCACAGGTGTTTAGTGCCTGGACACTGCAGAAATAGGTTTTAACCTTTCTCCAGAATCCTTCCAAATACACTTGATTTGTAGCAATGGCAGCTGAGGATTATGAGGAACACAGCCTTGCACACGCTCCCACCATATTCCCACCTTTCCCCTGCTCAGAGTCCAAATTCCAGCTGCTGGGTTATTTTGGCCCCCTTGCCTCTCTTGCTTAGCCACACTTGTTAATACAGACATAAACCCTTACTCTTATTAAAAGTAACAGGCTTAAGGGCACACACTTACTATAAACAATTTATGGGTTCTCAGTTTAATGCCAGCATTGGGGACAATTAGTCTTTGTGAGATGAATAAAAATATTTGTAATACACTGTAGTACTTACTATACCTGGTTAGGGTGCCATGCATGCTCTTGAGAAGCCTCTGTGGGACTCTCATGCTATATTTAAAGCATCCTGTAACTTAGGAAGCTATTTTGAATTGGAACCAATGCTACATTTACCTCAAGCTTCTGGAATGGGACATCGTATCCAAAACTCCAAAAATACTACGTGTAACCCCAGATTCTGGTACATAGTGCCAAATAGGAATGCTCTGGTATTAGGGTGAATTTGGGTTGCCTTTTCTTGATCCTGAGGGTCACTGCAACCCTCCTGCTCTATTTGAGAATGTCAGCATTCTCTCCTTACCTAGTCATAGCTGGTTCAAAAATGGCCAAGGGCAGTTGGTACTGCGGCAGGTGTTTCAAAAAGAAATGGGCAGCCAAAACAAGATGTTCTTTTTCATCAGCACTGGCTAAGATTAGCTGTTGTAGGAAATAAATGGATAGTCTTTTTGCTAATTTTTTTGACAGGGGCTGCAAAATACAAGCACCTTCCTGACCTGGTGTCAAAATTACTTTCCTGTCTAAAAGAATCTTATCTCACTTGTTTGCTTAAATTACCTATGTTATTAAAGATTAAATCCTTTTGTCAACTGTTGGGGTGGGGTGGGTGAGGATCTCTCTATTACATGTGTGCTTTGCTTTCTTGGTGACAAGAAGTGGTCAGCAGTCTGTAAGCATCATAGATTGTGTGAACAACAAACCAAACCTATTTGAACAGCAATGTCTTCTCAGTTTAATTGCCTGCTGCTTGGCACTGCTTCTTTTCAATGTAACACCTCTGAAAATGCAGTATGTGCTGCTTTGGCACTTAGTTGTCAGTAGCTCAGGGTGAGTGTGCAGAGTTGTGGGTAGCACACTGTTGACACCTGGCAGAAAGAGTGAGCAGATTATTGGGGTGCCAGAATAGTTTGGCTGGTTTATCCCTGAGGCAAAGCAAAGCTCTCCTCTCTTTTGAGGGAGGCGTTCTCTCCCCCTTGAGAGCTTTGTGTCTTGGTTGTAGCAGGTTGGCTGCAAGGACAAGTACTGATACCGCTGTGATCATGTGGGAGACCTCTAATGTTGGCTCTTGGCATTCGTCCTCGCTCCATGTGGGATGGTTCTCTGCTGTCTCCTCCTTCCATATGCCTGGGATGTGGCCTTCCTCCCCTGCCTGCCTTTCCTTGCTCTATTCCCACACATCCTCCTTCATCAATGTCTGCTATCCTTTCTTTGCTCCTCCCTTTTGATGGTGTTCAGATTAAGTGCTCTGAGAGTGGAGGAGCAAAGAGATGAAGAGATGAAGGGGGCATTTGGAAAGGGAAAGTTAACACTCTTCCACAGGGTGTTAAAATTTCTTATAGAACAATAAAGTGAAAGAAAGAATATGCAGGATGTACATGTGCAGCAAGGGGCTGGCTAAATATGGCACCTCATGGAAGTTCACAACTGCTCTATGCGAAGCTATGGAGTTTCCTGATTCTCTAATTACATGTGTTGCTGTATTAAATAGTCTTCTTTAGTCTGTGTTGAGGAAATCAAGCTGCAACTAATATCAATATAACTTCTGTGTTGACAGTACAGTGTATTTCCTCTGAGCATTCCTGAAAGATACTTTCTTCCCTTTACAATCACACATCCTCTGGTCCACAAAAGAATGGTTCTGTCCTGCTCATCAGCAGTTCCCTTTCCCTATGTACCTGTGCTTAAGTTTCTGCAAAGCTTTGCTTCCTCACCCTGCAAAATGTAATTTTAGAAGATAATATCCAGCTTTTTCTCTGAAGAAAATATGGTAACATAGTAAGACATATTACTTCTTCTTCTTCAAAAAAAAAAAAAAGCGGATAATGATGGTGAGCATTTCCATAAATTCTTCATGGCAAAAAGTGGGAATCTGTGCACCATTTCTAAGCCCACATTGTATCTTCTGAGGCTAACAGCACTAACTTAATTAAATTACTAGGAAACATTCTTTAGATGACCTAAAGAAATAGGCAAGTGGATGAAAGAGCTAAAAAAATCTGCCCTGCAGAGTAACAGACACAATAAGCTTTTGTGGAAAATGTGCCTTTTGAAGATGTGCATGTCTGTCCTAAATGGTAATGGGGAGAGCCCCAGTGACTCACATCAAAAAGGTCTGGATCTTCAACTCACATAGATCCTCTATTCCTTTTTTTATACAACATGATTCTATGTTTTTAGCATTGGGAATCAGAGGTGAATGAAGTGGAGGGGGTGGGAAAGGTAGAGTAAACCTTCTGTAAGGTCTAGAGTATTTGTGAATTAATTCAGTTCTCATTTAAAATCAGTTTCATCTAAATCCAATTCTAATTCCTGTTCTAGAAAAGATGGGAAGAAGTGTAAGGATTTCTGATTTACATGAACAGGGTTGCTCTCTGGAAGAATATGAAGCAATTGTGGTTTTTCCCCAGCGTGTGTGACTTGTCATGGAGGTTATCCCGGCTTGTGGGAACATTCCTGGCCTAAAAAAAAGTGATCATCACTTCCACAATATTGAAGACATATTTGCAGTATGATTGACAGGATGAGGAGGTGGTATATAATTTCTTTGCATGTCAAGGGACTGGCAACGAATGAAACCAAAACCAGAACTTAGCTGCTTTATTTATCCCTTGAACAGATGCAGTGCAAGCAGCTGCAATAAGATCTTTTATACATTCCACCTACAATTCCCTGGAGTTCATGTGTCCTAAAGGCAACCTGGAAAGGAGGCAGGACATTCTCTTGTACAGTATTATATTTTATAAGTACAGTGTGAGATTCTGACCCTTCTCATGGGGAAAGAATTCCAAGCTGGATCTGAGTTTCATGCCATTTGATGATATGGGTAAATGACTTTTGCCACTCTGAGTATTTAGTTCAAACACTTAATTTGGTCTCTATCATTTTTGGTATATTAAAACTCTTTATAGACCAGAAAACAGCACAAAAAAAAGTAGTTTCATTATAATTTAACACTTATTTTCCTTATTAGCTGGATGTTTGATGAGTTATATCTGAGGAAAGCATTGCTAGGAGGACTGGCAGACAATGTTACTTCTTTTGTTTCCATTAGATCTCAATCCTCCTCCACTGGTTTGGCAGAGATGGGATTGGGCTCCAATATTAAATGCATCTCCAAGCTCAGGAGGCCAGGGAAGAGCCCTTGCTGTGTAGTTGATTGTTAAGCCTCTTTGTTCAATGTGTAAATAAGGAGTTTAGGAATAAACTTTTCTTGTTGGCACATAATTTTAGAACATCCACAGTGAATGTTCTGGCCTGGATGCCACAAGGCTTTAGTTTAATCTTCCCATAAAGTACCCGCTCTTGACTCCTGTCTGAGGAGAGACTATCTGGCCACACATCCACACTGGTGTGAGACTGCCCTTGGATATACTAATGCTATAAAAAGATATTTAGAAAGTACCCTCTAAAATATTATCTTTTTCCACTGCCGACAACCCAATTTTACAATAGCAAAATATGGATCAGGAACTATTGAAAAAAGCCCCCAAATTGCCAAAATCTTTCTGAACATGGAGGGTACATGCCATGTCTCAGTGTGTCATAAAAGAAAAGCATTTTTGTGGCTCAATTCTGGCAGCTTAAAATTGGTGATGGTGGCCACCTTAAAATGGTGAACTTGAAACATCTAATTATTTAATACTTACTTGAATATTTTCATATATTTATTGAGTAGTTACAATATTAAAAGCTCCAAATCCCTATGTTTATTTCTGTTAACAACAATAACAAAAATACTAAAAGCATTTTTTTTGCAAAGATATAAGATCCTGAGAATAGATGAAAAAGGTGGTGACTTGCAGTGTCCTTAATCCATTTTTAGTTGAGCTTAGTTTTACATTTTTGGTTGGAGCACAAGAAGTGTTCTCCCTATTTTCCCTCATAAGTGGGATTTTCCCTCACTGCCTGTGACCTGTGCATTTATTCCTGGGTACAAATGGCCTATAAAAAATATCTCCTGTTTTTAATTTTTTTTAATACACCTGTGATGAGCAGGTACTCTTGATTATATATATGTATATAATAATATATGTAGCTTTTTGCTGTCATTTGCATTTTTCCCAGTTTATCTTGTTTTGGTACCAGAATAAGTAAAATCTAAAGTTTTTTGGTGGTATGTTTTCACTTTTTGTCCAGTTTTTCTTTTTTTCATTCCTTTAGTATTCAAGGACATGGAGACTTGAACTTTCCTCGCACCTGTAGTGCTTTGTTTCTTTTTGCTTATGTTTTCACATGCCTTGCCTATTTAGGCAACACTTTTGATGGCTGGTGGTGTTTTCTTTTTCGTTGAATTTGCAAAACTTGTCCCACAGGCTCAGCATCACCAACTGAACTTGTGGGCACTACTGGGACACCAGGGACAAATAGCCTTTGGTTTGGCTGTGCCTCTTGACACTTTCCTCTTTTCCTCTGGTGACTTGTATCACTTTGTAGTGCAAGTAGGTTGCACTGTGACAGTCCTCAATTTAATTAGATAACAACAGAGGGAGTGCCATGGCCTCATGTTTAAGGAGAGCTGCCTGCAAGCTGCACTTAAAAATTGATAATATGAATTTTAACCTCTGCTTAGCTTTAAAATTCATCTTTTACCTCCTGTAATCAGTGGCATTGTTTTGAAGTGTATTGTCTTTTTCCTTTTTATTCTTACCTCTGACACCTTGATCATCTGCCTTTTAAGGTTAATTTTCATTGCAGAGGCTCATGAGAGAGGCTAGGGCAGGAGTTTATTTTGTGATACCGGAAGGCCATGTTACGAAGTATCCTTTTTGTCGGCTCATCCCAACCCACTGTTATCCATAGTCTCAGCATCTATATAACTGCTCATGTCCTCTCAGTAGAAAGCAAAGTAACTACGAGACTGAACAAACTGCTCAAATCCCAGGAATGCAAGCCTATATTTGAAGATAGTGAGGCTGTTGGGAAGCATTGTATGTGTGGTTGGCTGTCTGGGATGCATGTGGAAATGACTGGTAATTTTTTCTATCACCATCTCTCATTATCAAAGCATTTGAAAATATTGTGCTAGGATTGGGATGGTATTTTGAGAATTAAGTTTGGATTAAGTAATGGCAAGAGAAAGGCCAGGGTCAGGTCTGACAGAAGGGAAAGCACTGGCATGGGACCATGGGGAAGAAGTTTGAAGTCTTGCCTGGCAATTGACCTTCTGTAACAGTCCTCTTGTTCTAAAGAACACAAGATTATTCTATCGGAATTTAAACAAGGAAGTTGGAGAATAAATAGTCCTGCTTCCACTCCAGTGCTTGTTCACAATATTTACATTGGTGTTTAAAACATAATGTTGATCTATATGGTATGTTAAATACATTCTGGTGCTGGCAGCAGGAAGGAATGTTCCCCAGTAGGGGTAAAAAGCCCCACAATGAACTAAAAAAAATGCAGAAAATGAGTTCCTAATTCTGTGAGAAATTATTGGACCTGTATAGAACCAAAGCTATTCAAGTCATAAAAGTTTAGATAGAATATAATTCTTTTGGGTTTGCATATTTCAGACTGAGTACTAAGTTGCTGTGGCATGCCCGGTTCCCAATGTCAAATCTCATCTTCCCCCCCCCCCAGTTTTATCAAAGTATGAAAGTCTTGACTGAGTGAGATGCTATTGTTGGCAAGCCTTTGATGGACACTCCTGGAATTTCATTGCAGGAGCCATGACTTCTGTTTTATCTGAAATCTCACTGGCTCTTGATGACAGACAAACTCTGTTTTTAGCATTGCACTGAAGGTCAGGCAAATGACTAGGTTCCAAATAGAGTAACTGAAGATACTGGAACAGATTTATTCCTGGTATAATTCCACTAGTTCTATGAAGTTACAGGGGAAATATATTTGTCAAGAGATCCTTATGAGTGGAAGGATAATGCTGCTGTTCTCAATCACTTGTGTATAAAAGGAGCTTGGAAAAAATACTATTTCATGTAACATTAAAATTCCTTCTGTAAGAGAAATTCTACTCTTCCTAAGACAAGAGTAATGTTTTCAGCTGGTATAAACCAGTATAACTCTATTAAGGAGACTGACAACCATAGAATGTAGTCCTTTTTCTAATATCAGAGAATGTAGCTGTAGATTTTTAATTGCAGATGAGGTTTAGGTTTTCTGGCTGTGTAAATATTTTAGGGCTAATCTAGGAAAGGTGAACACTGCTTAGGCTGCTTTCCTAGTGGCATTTGGGATGATTCCATTATTTTTCACAGATCTTTAATTTTGGCTACATTTTTGGCACTTCTCAAGTCCATAAACTGACTATCAAGTGAACTGGCTAGATATTTGCTTCATTTTTACAAGTTATCTGTGACCTTAATTCACAGAGAAAGCAAAAATTGATTTTGTGGATGGATCAAGAGAATGAAAACCAGATGCTGTTTACCACTGCTGGAATATTAGTAAAGGAATAATCAACATCTTTGTGGAATGACATTGCAAAGGCCAAAATCACTAGAAGCTGTGAAGAAATTTTTATAGGAAAAACCTTGCAGAGATCATAACCACACTGACTGTGCACATGCATGACTGTGTGTGTGAGAAGTGTGTGTGTGCTGGAGCAGAAGCACAGCTGTGGCCAGCAAGGTGAGGCTTTGCATCTCCTGCTTGGGTAGAGTGAATTGGTCAGTCTAGGTTGGGCACATGAAGTCATAGATGCAGAGAGATCGTGTGATTGGTAAAAGCTGTCACCTTCTGTGCAAAAATTTAAGTTTTTACAAAGAGGGCAATGTCAAGGATAATAAGTGTATACATTTTGTAAATAAGTGTATACATTTTGTAAAACAGATGCAAATATAGAATTTACAGTTCTTTGGCAGAAATGTATCCCTTAAGGCTCATACAGCATGTATTAATACTTTGGTCTTACTTTGCCCCAAAGGTTACACTTCAGTGAGCTTTTCGCTTAGAGGTGTTGAAACGTTTCTTTAATGACTGATACCTGACGATCGTGAAGTTCAAAGAGCTGTTGCCATGATGAAACAGGATTTCCTCAAAGTTAGTTAGCTTTGACTCTAATGCTGTACCCTGAAGGCTCCACTTTTCCAAACCATTCCCAACATATGCTCTTTTTTAAGTCCATCAAACGATCCTGCACTCATTCTATACCCTGTGTTCTAATGTCAAGGCAAATCTATGTGCTGCCTGTGGCACCTGCTGTGGCACATACTTCAGCTACTTTAGGGCAGTACTAAGCATACCATCATACTTAAAGTCCTGTCAACATAGCTGTGATAAAGACCCTTTGGAAAATGTATAGCTTCTCCCTAAAATAATCATTTATCATAACTCATAAGGGAGAATTAATTGGCATTTAGTACTTGTAATACTATGGATTAGTGCCCTTCATGAACAGTGCCATGTATAAAAGTACAAGCCTCCTAGAGGAGTACTTGCATTTTTAGCATGGCAAAACCATTTCTGCTACAACTAATCTCCACTTTTAAAAACATACTAAGACAGTCAATATGTTGGCAAGTGCTGTTGCACTGAATACTTTTAAATCAGGCTTTAGCAACATTGATCTGTATTACTAAATACTGAAAATACTATCATAGCTTAAGATACAAGTTCCTGTTAAAAATAGATTAATTTTTTTTCCTTTACTAATGTCAACACAGTTCAAATGATGGTTTAACAAAATGGTGTATTGTAATATTGCTGTCCACTTTGCCATGGACTGATAAATATTTTGTCTATAGCTTATGCAAAAAAATACAGATCCCTCAAACTCCTGGTGTATAAACATATAATTACTGGATTTGAGAGTGTGCACTACCTACACATGGATGATGTTTCCCAGCTGATTGTTATATCTATCACACAAAGATAGAAAGGGAAACAAAAAATGTTTTAACAGGGGGGAAAAGTTACTTTCTTAGTATTGACTCATGTTTTCCTCAGAAGTTTCTATAATCATCCTTTCTGCCCATTGAGATAAATGTACAACTCTGAAATCCAGCCTCTCCTAAACCCATTATGTGTATTTTTTTAATGGATGTCTATGCTTCATAGGTGATTAAACTACAGTTAAATGTAGATGGATTCTTTTGATTCTGTGGACCTTCTCCTGGCTTTCCTGGGCTTATCTTTCCCCACTAACATGGGCTTGTTATCTGCATTCTGCCAATACAGGCATCTTCAAAGTTCAATTTCTGTGATTTAAGCTTTCATTCAAAACATTGCAAGCATGGTGTGTGCTTTGGGTGTTTGCATAATGGAGAAGAAAAGGACTCTCGGGTATGAAGCAGAAGGTGAGCTACACATTGGCTTTGCAAGATGGCAAGTAACACATTGAGTCCTGACAGCTCTCCTTTGTGCAGTGTTTGCTGTAGCCCAGTCGTTAGAGAGGGTTTCCCAAATGTAAGGGTGACATGGACTTAGGAGTTGTTACTTTTGATAAGAAGAGAAGGGAGGTTGCTCTTTGTGACAGCAGGAAATGGGGACAGGAGCACCAGGCTGCCTGCCATCCTTAATTTACTTCCATACTCATAAAATTGTAAAGAGAATAAAAGAGCTTTTAGAACCATATTGTAAATTAAAGGTATGTTTTCTGAATTTTATTTGAGAAGACATCATAGCTATTTGGCCTGAGGTGAAAATGAAAACTCTGATTTACCACTGCCAGGCAGTTATGAAGGCATTTGTGGTGCAAAGCAGTTAAAAGAGAAACTGAAACACTTGCATTTGCACTGAAGAGAATAAATCTGTGCAAAGTAATGGGGAATTGGAACCATAATAGTTTTGCTGTGCAGAAGCTTTATTTCTAACATGTTGACAGGACAGAAAAATAAAATCCCAGGAGACAGAAGTCTGCGGATTCTCCAAAGCAAACAGGCTGGGCTCATAGGAAGAATATGTACAATGGAATTAATTTCCTGCATGAGACTCCTTGAGTCAGTAACTTGCAGTCACCAACAGCTTGATTCACAGCTTACTCAGGGAAGATACTTGTAATGATGCTGTTTCGAAAGCTGTTGGTCTTAGAGCAGTTCTGTTCTTTGTGCTTGCTTCTTCAGAAGGATTTAACCACTTCTGATATTCAGACATTCAGTTCTCCATGCTGTTTCTTTCTTTTGTTTTTTTTCCCAAGAGTTGATTATCAGTGTAGCTACTAATACAGGCACAAGGCTTTCTAATTACATGCTGATATACCATAAACAGTGCCCAGCCTTCTTATCAGTTTTTACATAAGATGGGCATGACTTGGTGTCATATCTGAGTTGCAGCCAACAAAAGCTTAACTTGAAAGCCTAGTGGTTTTTTTCTTCTGGATGATTGCATTGCACATTCTTACAGGGTCATGCATGATGATAAGGATAAGGGGCCTTCAAAGAGATGAGTCCAACACCTTATTGTCAGTGGAGCTTTTACCTCTGCACTGTCACTGCAAAGCTCTTCAAAGAGGCTGCAGCAGATGCTGCAATTACCGCCTAGACAGAAGGGCAGGTAGCACAGAGCTTGCAATCCATGCTTTCATGTCATCTCTGTTTGTCTTTGTTATTCGCACAGAGCAGCAGATGAGATGAGATGAGATGATTTTAGATGTTTTGACATAGCCAGAAACTTGTAAAATAAGTTTTCTCTTTTTCTTATGTCTCGGTTTCTCCTTTTTTTTGTTTGGGTTTTTTTTCCCCCTTCTATTTTTATTTTTAATTAGGAACTCATTTTAATGCCTGGATGACTTATTTATACCAGTCTTGTGTGTCATTTGCCCAAAATATTGCTTGGTGTCTTGTTTGTCACTGTGAAACATGCTAATTCTTTATTTGTAATACTTGTATTATCCTGAAGTACAGAGACAGGGAGAGTCTAAGCCCCATTATGCTCAGCACTGGACATGTGTGGAGGAGGCTTTGATGCCTTACCGTTTCAAAGCAGAGAATGCCTCAAATCTCTGGTGTCCCTTCATCAGAGAAGACAGATGGCTAGACTAATCAAGGCTAACTTTCACATTTTCTCCATCTAATTGATTCATATAGCCTTAGTATCAGCTACTGTTTATGCTTAATATTTTCCTCTGCAGCCTTGTGAGTGTCTTCAATTTGACAATAAAATTTTTCTGATAAAGTGTTATTTCCAGTAGTGACTCAATGTTAAGACTGAATAATGGGGTCTTTTCCTGGTTCTTACTTTGGATAGCTGTTGAAGAATAGCATCATTATGAAATAATTGCTTTCTAGATATAGAATAGGAGGTTAATGTCACTGTGTGGAATAGAAATTACCCTTACAATGTATACTGGACTGGATATGACCCAGAAGACTCATTGGTGTGATCTTGACTTATGAAAGAGCTCTTTTCTAAGGATTTTACAAAGGAGATACACAGGAAATGGAAGCAGAAGGTAAAGGGTGAATTTCTTTTAATCGTACCCGAAAGGCAGAGGGGAAGGTCATTCAGAAGAAAATGCCTGTCAGCAGCTGAGCAAACCAGATGGACATATTATGTGGTACTGTTTAATAGGTCCACTAAAATTTTGGGAGCATCTTTGGATTTTATTAGGCAGTTTCATGGAAAATGCATATGCTGCTCCCATATCATACACGTGTGCAATCTTATAGTCTCTTCAAGGGCTGCATAGTTCTATAAATAGAAGACCCATCCTAGGATACAGAGAGATTACTGACATGGCTCCATTTGGCACTTCTTTCTGCCCCAGGAATCTTCCCAGCTGCCAAATAATCATCCAAGCATTCCTAATTTTCATTTATTTCCGCTTCCTGATATCTGAAGTAAAAGCCTCCTGTTTGTTAAATAGGTGTGTATTCACTCTGAGAAATGTTTGGTGCTGCCATTGTAGTTGTTACAGTGTTGATATTGACACATCAAAGCTCCATCACTGACAGATTTAAATATTTTCTCTGCAAACATGATTAATGAGACTAAGCAATGTTAGTGAACAATGCTGTGAGAGGAGAAAGGATGTAAGAAGAAGGAAAGAGATGAAAAATAAACCTAGGGAGGGTGGCAGCCAGTCATCCACTATATAATCTCCTAATTGAAGAGGGTTTAGAGAAACTTGGCCAAGACCAAGCTTTGACAACATATTAAAATTCCAAAATGTCTACAATTTTTGTTTGCACGTGGGTGTACAGCTCTGAGAAATGTCACTGTAAATATAACTGCCTAGAACAGAGAACTTTCATAATTCCATCAGTCATAATTCTGGCTAGATCTGAGATTTGCATGCTGGTATTAGGGAATATATCCATCTTCTTTAAAGACATTTTTTCTCTATGCAGTCCAAAATGTCACTTTAATTTAGCCATTCAGATACTTGCTTGATGACAAAATACAGTGACGAAACTCATTGTCCTGCAGTTTAACTAAGTCCTCATTTGAGATCAAAGTGGAGGGTTAACTTTTTTTCTGTGTTCCTTTCATTCCTCATTTGTATCAGGCAAATAATGCTTTCAGCAGCAGCAGGAATCCTTATTAAAGTAACTGTCATATTTTCTCATCTATACAATCCATTGTTTAGCAATTCATTCAGTGCCAGATGAAGGGAAAAAGACAAACTGGGCACAGAAAGGCAGGCTACCTTAGACCTTCTGAAATTCTTTCTTGGTCAAACAACAACGTTCCTGCTGCCTCTTCCAAACCAATTATTTTGACATGCTCCATTGCTGAATTTACTGCCTAATGCAGCCAAGGAAAACAGTTAAGGCAAATTCTGAACTTGATTGCATTCCTTCCAAGGACTTAAATAGATGCCCTGTGAACATTTATTCCTTGACAAAATATGCAACCAGATTATCATAATTAGCATATTTACCCTGGATCAGAAGAGGAAAATTCCTAATTTGGACATGCAGAGTTTAGAAACAAATTGTGATAAGGTGTGTAGCTCATTACAGCCTCTGCTTGCAGTGCAGAGAAAAATGTCTGCAGTTATAGGCTAGAAATTAAAGATAAAAGTACAGCTCTGAAATGGAAGTGAAGCATTTCCTGCAGAATAATTCTGTTACTTCCTCATAAATTACACAGCCTGATGATCTATAAGGAGCAATGCTCTGAACTGAGGATGAAAAAGTATCTTAAACTAAGAATCAGAACCATATTCAGCCCTATAAAGCCTAGCTAAGAAGCAGGCTAATGACCATTTCCACACAATTTATGCACCAAACCTTTGTTACCTGAGAATATTTATTAAATATGAATGTCTAAGCCATTTTGGAAAATCCACACTCAGTTCTTAAACCAGTGATCCTGCTGCCAGACCAGTAGAAATCTTTGATTCGCTGTTATTTCCAGATATAGTTAATCACTTGAAAGAAATAGGAATGTAGAGAGGAGTGAGAGTTGGAGGAGTCCATGTAGACAGCAGACTGTGGAACCCAACCTGAAACACTCCATTAAAACCTGCATGCTCTGGAAGAAAAATCTTGCCTTTCTCTTGGTGCTGCTTATACCAGTAAAAGGTGAACACCAAATCTAGATGAGATCAAACGGGAAAGAAGCAGAGTACCCAAAAAGGAGTTGGTGGAAACACTGCTCTCCCAGTTAAAAGTATCACTTACCAGCAATATCAGTATCACAGGCAGGTCTGCAGGCTGTGTTCTGCAGGGCCCTGTTGATTAGGTGGAAAATGTTCATTCATAATTCATTGGTGCCAACTTTACCCTCTGTATTTGAAACAATGGGGGTTTTTGATTGCAACCTCTGGAATGTAGCACAAAATCAAGTTGAAGTATGTTTTAAGATGGCATACATCTTAGCATTCCCCATGCCACTGAAAGCTTTCTAACTGTTGATCACAAGGATGGGCAGCACAGAAGGTGAAAAGGCAGCACATCAGCTGGATAGGAAATACTGATCAGGCTTCTCCTCCTGCCTTAATACCTTCTTTCAAGTGCCAGTTACTCATCATAGTCTCTGCACACTGAAATCCCCCTCCACACACACCTGAGCTGGGTAACTCCTTGGGGAATTCAAACCATGTCAGTAGAAACAACACTGCAAAAATAAAAATAAAAACCCAGTAGCTTATCCAAAGATAATTAAGGCTGCTCAAACTATGCACTCTGCTGAATTAAGAATCACAAGATGGAACACTTGTGCCCTTCTCTGGAATGAGAATTCCCCAAGAACTGCTTTCCTTGTAGTTGCTGGGAATTTTTGAATCAAGTTTCAGCCCCAAACTCGGGCATAAAAGTAGAAGATGTGGTGCAATGAAGGTAAGTGGCGTTGTTTGTATCTTCAAATGAAGAGCCATTCACCACAGGCAAATATTAACTGGCTGAGGTCTTTAATTTCTTGACAATCTTTTTAATTAACCTTCTAAATCTGCCTCTGGCTTCTCAAATTTATGGGGCAATCATGTTAAAACCTTATTTCAATACACCCTTCTTAACTGAGCAGTATTATCAGTTGTAGCTTTCAGGATGTGTTGGCTCATATACAATAGTGATGTTTAATGAAGACCTTCTGTAAATTTTCAGAACATAATATCTTTGTCTTTTGCATAATTTTTTGCAAAAGATTTTTACTTCAGATTCTCCCCAGGAAACGGTGCAGGTTGGGAAGGGGAGCTGATGCAGCAGGACTCTATTGGGAAAGAAGACTTTTAGTCCAGGTTGCCTTTGTGTACAGCACACCCCTCTGATCTGACTTCTTTTTGACCAGAAATTAAAGAAGCATTAGTAGTCGAAACAAAAATTATCTTCCTCAATAAATTATACTTTTTCATCTTAATAATTTGGCCTTTTTTTTTTAGTCTGAAATAGTCTTTAGCTACAGGTATTACCAGTATGCTACAACATTTCATTTCTATTTTATTTTGTCTGTAAATGGGAAGCCATTCTGGGGTCATATAAAAAATTTGTTATTGTAAAGTTATTGAATATACTCTAGTATTTGCAAAAAAAAAAATAAACCAAACACACAGAAAACCACATTTTGAAAACTTGTCAGCTTAGTATTGCTGCATGCCCTGTAGCCACTGAGAGATGTGTGGGAAGATACTGCATTTATGCCTTACAGGGTTATAAAGCTAATGGATGTAAAATTTGGTTAGAGAGATGCTTTTACTTTGATAAAACCATGTATAGCACTGGCATGTACTTTATCAAGTAAAATCTCATGTGTGTGTGTGTGTTGTTATACTCTGCAAGATTTCAGTGGGAAATCTTTGGAGGTTGCTGTACCCACTACTTTGATGGGTTGTAACACCCAAACCCAACATTGTCATCATCATACTATCAAGGAAGTTCAATCCTCAGAACCTTCCTCAGGGATGCTTTCCTTTTTAAAGGATTTAGAAAAAAAGACCCTTCCTTTTTCAAAATTCAGATTGTGCTGCTTCAACATAACAATCTTCAACATTACAAGATTTCCCTTTTAGATTTGAGATTATATCAATATATTCAGATTACTTCCTCTTGACCAAATGTGGTTGCTGTGGCATCCTAACAGATGTGGCCTCTCTATGTTGAAAGGCAAAGCTAGGAAAACAACGTTTAAGCCATTACCTTTTAACAGGTAAAAGAACCATCCTCAGTCTCTACACCTTCCCCAGCTTCCTGAAACATCCAGCAGTGTAGGTACCTGTTAGATGCATCAAGATTGTATTTTACTTGCTCGATCTTTAAATTCCCAAGGTTCCTGCTGGGATACTTGGCAGAATGTCATGTTATGCATTAAATGTGACACAGCATGTTACAGAAGAAATTGGCATTGCGCTTTCTCGGGGGGACTTTGCTTCTATTCTTTTTTTATTCACCTTGATCTTAAAAAGAATTCTTCAGTCTCTGAAGTTTGAAGCCTGTGCTTTTGTTTATTCTCTCACAGAGCATACATGTATGCTACAGGTACAGAACAGTTATTCTTGTGGATAAACAGAGTGTTTAAGGAGTAATTGCTGATATATGCTGGCAGGTTAATGCTGGGCCCTCCAATTGGAACAGATTCACACTGGGCAAGACAGCCTCCTAAAACCTCAGGTGCAAAAGGAATGGCACGATGCCCAGTGCAGTTCCTGCAATATCAGTTCTGATCCAACATCTCTGTCGCTGTGGACATTTGCTCCATTTCATCTCCTTTCATGCAGATGCCTTTCTGTGTGTACTGCACTGTTCTACCATCTGTAGGCAAAGCATGGAGTTGAGTACTCAGCTCTTCTGGTTTAGAGACAGGATTGTTATTTACTGTGTCAAACTGGCAGCTCATATTTCAGTGATCAGAGAAAGAATTACTCCCTTGGTATTCTGGTGGCCAGAAAAAACAGGAACACAAACAAATTCGCAGTTAAAGAACAGTTAAATGTAAACCTGCATCAATGCAAAAATACCCTACTTTACACACACAGAGGAGCGTAAGAGTTATTCATACATCAGTCAGATCTGTGTTGGAACCACAGGACTTACTCAAAGTCAAAGCTATTTTAAGTTGCTTAATATCAGAAGTGGCTGCAGGCCACTAACTGCCAAACTAAAACTCTCAGTATTGTCTCAAATGTCCTTTTAGTCAGGCCTTATTGTAGCTGAACCAATCAAAAGCCCTTCAAAGTTTTAAAGCATTGTGGTCTTAGTTACATACCGTGAGATGCATTAAGCAGAATGAACTTGAAAAAAAAATAAAATCTCACCATAGTGGCCAATAGCAAAAGACATAAACCCCTCAGTTTATTGCTAATCCTTGTAGGGGGAGACAAGGCAAACTGTGTTTCTGTGGGCTAGTCAAAAAACTGCACAGAACGTAGAATTCAAGAAGCTGATAACTGTGAAAATGTAAAAGGCAGAATTGCTAACTGAGATCTGTCTGCTGGAAACACAAAGAGACATCCCAACTTATACAACTGCCTTGAAATGAATTAGATCTGAAAAAGAAAAGCAGGGAAGAGGATTGGGAACCTTTGAAAAAACTTCGCAGTTCTTATCCTGCAAGTACTTGGAAAGTGAGTGCTGCAGGGGTGTCCTGGGGAAGTCAATAGAACTGCTCACACACACAGGGGCTGCCAGAATACTGAGGACCAGTGCCTCAGTTTTATTCTCCATTTTGATTTGCATTCAGGTTATTAAACTTTTTGATGCCAAGTAAGAACTTTGTCACCTCTTCCTTAAAACCTGTTGTCATAATGAAACAATCAACATTTATTATTATATGACTTTACTCTCTGCTTCCATTTAATTTCTGTGAGATGCACAGCACACACTGCCTTGGCACAGTACATGATGCTGAGTGAGAATAGACTGAACACATATAATAGCCATATTTAGATAAAGATTGGGAGAAGAGATATTACTATTAGTCATACCATGCAAGATTTAAAGAGCTGCTTAACCATCTAGTTACGCCAACACATCCTATTAAAAAGCCACAACCACACTTTTACTATCATCTATATGGTTGGTGTACATAGAGTACTCAGGCTTCTAACAAGCTAATCTGTGAAGTCCACAATATTTCCTTTTTTATTTCTTAACAAAGGATTGAAAATTTGTCAATCAGATAATGTGGAGGTGGGGCAGGGAATTAAATGACCTTCCAGTTAGGAACAGGAATATTGACACTGACTGTCAAAAAAATCCCCCAAAGCCTCGCCTAGGGCAATCCTCTAAGCATTGCCTATATGCTTCCTTTCATTTCCCAGCTGAAAATCTTTTACATTTGGCTTATTTTCATCACCTGGGTCTTGTTACCTTGGCAAGAAGGGCTATCTGCCTGTCTCCTCCCTTGAAGAGCCTATATATTGTGCATGAAAAGCAGCCTTGAAAGGAAGGGAGACTTCTGCTGGTCATAAAGGCAGCACCATTCCAGCATGGCTTGGCACACCTGAGGCTGAGGTAAGCTGGGCTGCCACGGGCCCTTCTCCTGTTGCAGTGTGGATTTTGGCACTGGGTGTCCTGAATCTGAAGTGCCTGACTGGCCCTCCACAAAATCTCTGTGCTGCTGCAGCCCTGTGGCTCCTGGTACCCAAGAGAGGAAGATTAGAGCTATTTTGGGTGTTCTCACATGTATTGTAATCTTCCTTCCTAGTTACAGATGAAGCAGAGCCTGAGAGGCCACTTCAAAGTGTCTTTGCAGCTTGCCAGCTCAACTCTGTTTACTATAAATGGAAGCTCTTCAAGGTGTCAGTGGTGCATTTTGCAGATTCCATGAGTGTTCATTTAAGGCAGGTTTTATTGTCTCATTAAAACAAACAAACAAGAGAAAAACAGAAAGGAAAAAATTAGTCAAGCTTAAGAGTGAATTTTAAAAAATGAAGCATATTGTTCTGGCAAATGGTAGCTGCAAAAAGGGAACTTTCTTTAGGTTTGGTTAGTGATACATGCAAAGACTTTAGTTTCAGGTTTCCTACTGTCCTGTCTTTAAATTTAATCAGTCTTACTCTGTTCTCCCATCTAACACAGAATGCTATAAAAGCCATTATCAAAGATAGTGGGTTGTTTGCTCCATGGTGTAGCTTATCTAGGCCGTTTCTTTCCTTGATTCTGTTTTATGCCTTCTGACATTGTGTTGAACGAAATGGTGAATTTCTGCCTGATGACTTATCCCAGTGGGTTTTATTCATTTTCTTTGCTGTTTTTTTTCTCATCCCAAACTGACTATTTTATAAGAAGACCCATGATTTTCCCTTTAAAGCTGTTACACCTTTATTGTGGAGACAGGAATGGAAAGTGACTCATTTAGGAAACAATAATATAAATTTCCTCAACTGATTTGTTCACAATGGGAGGGAACTGATGTCTCCAGTCCAGAGATAATATATGGATTCATGGATTCATGGGGACATTTAACAACTATTCTGCAGTGGGGTTTCCAAGCACATCTCTCCTTTCAAGGGGTCATGCTCCTGTGCATAAAGTGAGGAATAGCCACTCCCAGGCACTGAGAGCCTCAGAGCTTAGAAAGTCTATGAAGGTTTGTTGAAAGTATCTGTGAAAAAAAGCACTTGCATAAATATGATGGAGACAGAGATTGAAATGCTGTCTTCTCTATGAAGGAAACATTCTGTATTTTCTGGTCATCCTTAGTCTCTGTCCAATCCTTTTCATGTAAGAGCATGTTATAGACTCTGGTCATGGATAGTTAATGTCCTGTCTCTGATTTTCTGATTATGGAAAGGAATATTTTCTTTTAATAATTTCTTCTATTCCAGAGGTCTTGAAGAGGAGAGGATAGTCATTCCCTGTGTTTTTGTATATTTCTAGTGCTAGTGAATATTTGATTCTCTGAAACAGAGTTCTTAAATGAGAAGCAGAAAATGTCACTTGTTGGTTTTGGGGTTGAGGGAGGTCAGGCACAGCTGAAGTGCTGGAAAAAGAGGCCCTGGCTAATGCTGCAGGCTATTATATTGACACCACCTCAGTTATATAGGCCTTCCTATACATTTTTGCCTGCCTTGTAAATTAGGAGTTCCTTGGGGGCAGGAAAGCTGTGTCCATCCATCTGTTTATACAAGTATTCTCATTAGTATTTTAACACTCATCCACTCAAATGCTGCCTGATCCCTATCTCTCCCCCTTGGAGTGGAGCTGAGAGGGCTTGGATGGGAACATGTGCAGATCTCAAGGTGGCACAGCAGCTGCACTTTGTACACTGCCTCCCAGAGCCCCTGCTAAGCAGTATTTACTCTGAACCTAGTGCAGACAGATTTTTTTAGGGCACAGCTGTCACTGTGGTACTATATATTCACCCAGAATACAGATCTGCTCACAACACAGAGTAGTAAGAATTCTCTGTAGTGTGCTGAGAGTAACATGTGATACTTCCAGCCTGCCCACTTGCTTTAAGCCAGGGATATTGGAACTCAGATGTCTGCCTTGTAGGAAATTTGTGAGGGCTGAAAATTTCCAGCTCTGAAGCAGCACGTGTTCCTCTGCTTTCCTGAGAGGGGTGAAAGATGCTTGGCTTGCCAAGATGAAGTCTGTGCTTGAGCTTGAGGCACTAAAGAAATATTTTTAAAATTAGATCTGTCAGTGGTACCTT
>JAOXXN010000082.1:7966099-7983855 GCA_026770055.1 Myrmophylax atrothorax
AGTGGTACCTTGGATTTTGTAAATCAATTGACAGAACTAGCTGTGCCTTGAATCTCTGGTGAACATCTCACTGTAGCCTTAAATAAAGGCATTTGCAGCACCTAGCAACTGAAAGCTATGCTGGAATGCAGAGCAAGTGAGCTAAGACTGTTACAAAGATTTTCTCAAATAGTCTAGATTTTTTTAAGAAGAAAAAGTCATGGTCAAATTGAAAAATGCGTATTTGGCCTAGACAGTGCTGTATTTCTTTGTTTGTTACTTCTGCTCATAGAAGAGAGGCTGAGAGCAAACAAGAACTTGCTGTGTAGACAGATCCGGATTTGCATTCTAATTGCAAGGGTTAATTAGCATTTTTCCTTCAAAAATATTTTTAAAAACTATTTTTGAATAGAAAATATTCCCTAAAGATTTCACAAAGACTCAGAGAGTTCTTCTCTGTTTGTGATTATATTTAGAAAAATTTTTAGTAGATCAGAGATGAATTTTCAGAAGAAAATGCCAACAGATAAAAGATAAACACTTTGCATTCCATTCCTTTCAGCTGGGCCTTTAAAAATGGGAACAAGATAGTCTTGAAAGTGCCTTGACACTTCAGATCTGGCTTCCCTATATCTCCATCTGTACACTGGTATTTTGTCCCCAACAATTATTGACTGTTCTCAATGTCTGCTGTAAATGCCTGCTGTGGCTTCACTTGAAATTCTCACAGAAATGCCTCTCAGCTTCTAACTAAAATAGGTATTTGTCCCTCAGTTTGAATGTTTTATACAGATTCTGCATCCAGTGTTTAACAATGCCTTCTATGTAAAGCTTTACAGGACCGAATAACCCAGCATGCTTTGGGGCAGTGGGGATACTGGGGAAAGAAGTAATTCTTTCCTGATACTTAATATTTTTTCTGAATTACAGATATAATGAATTAGATTCATCTTTTATACTTGTGAATCTTATTGTCTATGAAGTTAGGGTAAGCTGGATTTTAGAGGTGAAGTGACGTCAGTGGAGTGCTGGCCCCTGAAATGGGAATTGGAAAGGTAAAATTGTATGGAGGGACCCAGCCTAGAATTTACTACTGTTATACTTAGTTTAAGATATGGCTGCAAATACCTTCCATTCCCTTTTCAAATAAAGGGACACTGGCTGGAAAGCCAAGACTGAGACTTCCCTTGTCTTTCACAGTATGATTCCCTCGGAGCCCTTTGCCTCAGAAAGGGTGTTGCAATGGCCATAGTTACAAATTCATGTGAATCACAAATTTAAAGTTACTCAGGACCTTTTTCTTTGAGAAATTCTTCTGATGAATGTATTTTTTTCATTTTGGTAGTGTTTTCTAAAAGTGTTAGGCATAAAATATATCACTAGGTAGAACCGTCCCCTCCCTCTCAATTGACTGTAATTCTAGGACAATTGTCATTACCTGCTGTATCTTTATTTTAAGATATAGCATTTGCATTTGGAGCTGCTAAAAGCAGAAGTTAGAGAAAGTGAGAGGGAAGTCAGTGTGTAACAGCTATGTTAAACTAGTCCCAGATCTAGCCTGCTTTATCCTTTCTGTGGAAACTCTGTTCCTCTGGGCTTATTTTCTTTGAACTATCACTGAGGAGTGGAAGGGGAGATAGATGGGTTAAGTAAGAATTCCCAAATTAGGGCAGACATTTGACTTTCAGTAAGTGGGTTGATGTTCAAAGCTCATCTTTGTTTTGATGAGAAAAAATTAGGGAGGGAGGGGTGTCCCAGAATTTGGGACCAACTGTCTGGCTACTGGAAATACCAGCATCACACAGTTAATGTTTTGTGGCAAGAACTTGCATGTTTCATGAGGAAGTCAAAAGCAGAAAAGTGATGTGTGATGATAATTTATTAAAAACCCTCTATCAAGCAGGTTCAAGCCCTGGTGTCTGCCTGACTGGCAAACAGTTCCCATTAGTAGAGAAAAAGGGTAAACTGACTGCAGTGTCCCACTAGATGAGTTCATGTCTGACTTGTTCATCTTGAGTTTGGCTTTGGTTCACGTTTTGTCTTTTCCTCAGCTCTTATTTTGTTGCAGTTTCTGTTTCTTGATCATATTTAGGGGACTGAGCAGGCACAAGTACATGTGGGTATGCAAATAATCTGGATTCTTTACATGCTCCTGGATTCTGTGTACTTGGCACGATGCAAGTCAATACAATGCACAGAAGCTGATGTTTGTATAATAGGTTAGGAAAACTATGCTTGTAACATGAACCTCTTGTTTCTATTAATCTCTTTCTATGAGGGTACATTAGACTGCAGAATGAAACTCCATCTTTGAAAATACCACAAAATATTTTTCCCACCCCTTAATTTCTTAACACCAGAAAAATACATCAGGAAATGGTGCTGCCATTATCAATGAATTCTACTTGCATCTATAATGAAAAGGTATAAAAATTTGTCTCTTGCAATCAAATCAGTTCTGGTGTGTTACTTGCAGTGCCTAATTCAAAAGTAATCTTTATTTTTGAGTAATGTTTGAGTATCCAGGGTGCTGTGTTCTAGCACACAAGGTAGAACAAACTTGTGTTCTGGTGAATTCACAGCTCCTGTTGTCAGACTACACAGTCAGTTGGACTGCCAGCCTCGGTACTGCACACCTGTGACATTATGAAAGGATTGTTTTTCCCCCCTTTCTGTTGGCTTATTTTATTTTGCCAGTGAAGAGCATAAGGAAACGGTCTAGGGAATTGTTTTGGAAGGAGTTTTTTGTTTTGAGTATGTACATATTTATAAGTGTTTTGAGGTCACATTAGGGAAGGCGAGTTAAGGAATTTCACTTCACACTTAGAAGTGTTTGAATTTGTGTCGGGTCTTGATTTCCCTAGGAATTTGACTTCACAGTTTCAGCCTGGCTGAATCCACAAGGGAATTTTTGGCTCATAATCACACATCATTTTTTATGTCCACTGTACTGAAGGAACAGAATTTTTGAATGCAGCCTTTGTTGTTGTATTTTAGGTTATCCTTGGGCTTCCTTGGAAGTGTGTCTTTAAAAATAAGAGCAAATATAGCTTATGTCCATTTGCTTTTAAATACTGAGTGCTGAAAGCAGAGGACAACTCTGATGTGTTCACCAAAATGTGTCTGACTGATGGTGTGTAAAGGCTCTTCAGTTTTCGTTGGAGTTCCCTAGTGGTGTCAAGTTTCATAAGCAGGTGTGTTGGTGTCATCCCCGTGGAAGCTGAGAGGGTTGTGTGAAATTGAGATCAGGGTGCTGTCTGTTTGGAGCTGATGCAGTTCACAAGGTACCTGGGACTAACAAAATGTGTTGCCGTAGGGAATGACCAGAATCTCTGAATGGTTGTGTCAGTAATTGTGTTTGTAGTTGAAGCATTGTGGCTTCTGATGTCTACCAGTGCTGGTCTCTCTTTGGAGTGTCGGGTCTAACAGGTTGAGGAGATCCTGTTGGGTCTGTAGAAATCTGTCTTGGTAATGGAGCTGTGGTTGTATGTAGGTAAAGTTGTCCTATAAAGCTTGCAACAAAAGAAGCAAAGCATGCCCAAGGCCTCTCACACACATCCATTTTCTGTCTGCTCAATAAAATGAATTAATTTGGGGAAAATGGCTTTTAGAAGGAAAAATACAATAAAATCATGCAATATATAGTGGCTCAATAGTTTTCTGCTTCTGAGTAATGTCTCTGTATACTACTGTAATACAAATAGTGGTAATTATCCCCTTGAGGAAGAGATAATAGATGGTGAGGAAACCACTAAATTGGGCTGAACCTCTCAAAATGGCAGTAATGGCAAGTAGATGTTGTCCTGGACCTTTGCAGAAATGAGTTAACTTTGATTTGTTTAGTTGCCACAAATTTTGTTGTTTCACCAGTACAACAGTAAATACAGCTCATGTTGTACCTATTAGTGTATTTATTGCTATATCTATTCTGTATTATGATTCTGGGTGAGTTCTCCACGGTTCTGTGTACAGAATAACTTATCCTCATAAGACTTTTTTTGCTTTTCCTGCACAGATCACCCCTGGCAGCAAGGCAGCACAGTCACAGATGAACCAGGGGGACCTTGTGGTGGCCATTGATGGAGTCAACACTGACAGCATGACCCACCTCGAGGCCCAGAACAAGATCAAATCAGCCAGCCACAACCTGAGCCTCACTCTTCAGAAGTATGTTGATATAAGTTAGTCTTTCTTTCCTAAGGGCATCCTATGAATCTTGTGTTGTGTTTTATCTCTGTCTGTTAGATTTATTTGAAGTGCTTATGGCACAGCTTTGAGATGGAAAGCCAAAATCTGCTCTTGTAGATTCTTGTAGAAATTAGATGGTCATTATGTTGAGTGTATCTGTGTGGAATTTAGCCTATTGAGTACAGGTGAAATCCCACATCCACTAAAGCTTATGTTAAATAAATCCAACAGTGATGTTTCCTTTTTTTATTCCATTGTGGACAACTCAGTTTTGTTTGGCCAGTTTATGAAGGACTGTTTTAGAAACAAGCAGTGTAACAAATGCTTTGAGTGCATGGGAGGAACCTGCCACTCACAGGAAGAGCAGTCACAGCAGGCTGAGAATTCGTGCTAAAGGTCTGGCACCTGGGAGTTTGGAAGTGTCCACTTTGCATCTGGCAGAGTAACAAAGGTGTAGCCCAAGCACAGGAGAGGGAGTCAGTAGAACATGGAGAGGGCAGGTTTTCTCACAGAGATGTGGGAAAAATTGTCTTGCTGTTAAGAAAGCAGTTAATAGGTCTTTTAACTTTTCCTGGTTAATGTTGCTTCCAAGGAAACTTATTCTCAAGTCAGATAACCTTGCACAGAGAATTTCTGTAATAAATGCATTAATATTTAAAGCTCCATAATTACAGAAGGCAAAGTAGCTGCTAATTTTACTGCATTGTGGAGAAGATAATTTTTACATAGGGTGGGCTATGACTGGTACAGAAACCAGGTTGTAATGTGGAAGTGCAATTTCTGACAGTATACCAAATCTCATGCATGAAGGTACAGTAGAGCTAAAATACCTAAGGCAATAAGATCTTTAGCTGAGGTTTCCAAGACAGAACAGGGTATTCTAAAGCAAACTGTGTGGCTGAATTTCCCTCATGGCTTTAACTTTCAGGTTTGTTTGCAAGTGAATATTCCAGGTAGAATGCATAAAACCAGCACAAAACATAAAGATGCTAACAGAACTCCAGCATATATGTTAGCTTTTGTGAAATACTGGGTAGACTTATATGTTTCCTGGAAATTTAGAACTTGTATATTTCCTGGAAAAGAGTTTAAATTAAAGCACTGGAGACTTTTGTATTTTCCAGGTTTGAGATTTTTCTCGGTGTGGTCTCCCTGTTTCGTTGAATGCAGAGGGGGCAGGGAGATGCATGGAGTAATTTCTGCCACCTCATATGATGTGCACATGTGCCTCAGTGTGCTTAGACAGGACTTTTAGTCAGAATTAGCGAGAAACCTGGGGCCTAATCCTGAAATGGCATTATATCAGAAATCAGAAGAAAATAGTCTTCCAGACCTGTTGAGGGAAGATGGGGCACTATCTTGATGTGTGTAGTTGAATTCTCATTCTATGGCCCATTCCAGCTTCCTTTTTCTCCACTCTAATGCCTGCTAGTATTATTATAAATATACATATGATAACTTTTTTACAAATATTTACATTGTTCGAGATTTTTGAGTTCAGGAAAATTCTTTCTGATTATTCTAGAACTTCTCTCTGATTTTCTGTTGGATCCTTGTGTTTTTACATTGAGAGAAAATATTTCTTATAGTGCTTTCAGTTGATGTACATTTGGAATTAATTTTCTTCAATACTGGACTTGAAAAGTGGTCCAGTGTCTGCCTCTATTGGCCTGGCAGGTAAAACTACAAACCAACAGCTCTCCTTCCACACAGAAGAAGCATTTCCAAAGCTGTGACTAAAAACCCCAAGAAAACTAGTAGAAGTACCTTTATTACTTGCATTCATGCTCTATTTATTGTTTGGTGTTTTGTTTTGGTTTTTAAGTCTTGTCCTGTCTCTTGGTTCCAAAAGAATAGTATATAATTCAGAGAATCAAGTATTGGGATAATGGCCAAAGAAAGCAGTAACAGAGTGTTCCACAGACTGAAATGTGCTTACATAGATAATAATGTAGGTGAGCTAAAAATCCATTTTGAAAAGAAGAAAAATGGCCTAAAGTAAAATGAAATACCAGGAAGCACAAATGGGTCAGAAATGTGCTTTTTTAGCAAGTGAGAACTTTCACAGATCATACTTTTGCTCTGAACTTCATAAAATCTCTTCTTCAGCTCCTTTATGATATGAACTATTAATTCACCTTGGTGACGCATTCAGCCTCACTGGAGCTTTATGGGAAAAACCAGTGACAAGAACTGAAAAGTAATTTTTTTCAACTGTATTTAGAGGCTATTCAAAAAGAATTGTGCTTAGAGGCATTAAGCTTTCACAATTCAGTACTTAACACAAACCTTATCAGCATGTGATATCAGGGAACTGACATATGCATAGAACCCTATTAAAAATCCAGTATCCCAATGTCTTGAACAAAAGGCAATCTCCACAATATTCATGAACTTGTATTAATCTTGCCTTGAAAAATCTTTTTTTTTTCCTGGACACAAAGGGGTTAATTTACCTAAGGGTGAAAAGATTGTCAGTTTAGTCATCTTCCTAAAATTTACAATGCAATACACTTTTGAACAAGAAATATTTACAGATATTCTATTAGTGAGAAGGATAACAGTTAACATGAAAAATATGGTAGCAATGACAAGCGACAGTAACTTGCAGCCAAATAAGAACATAACAGAAGACAGGCAGACTCTCCTGGGACGTGGTTACCAGGAAAATGACCGTGCTAAGAGATCACTTTGACATTTTTAGACATGGCTTGCAGCGACGAAACTGGAGTGGAGTGTTCTACTACTATGGAAAAACAACTCTAGTTGCCATAAAGAGCACAGAGATGGAAATGCTCACTTATTTGTATACAATTTGGAAACACTGAAAATCCTTTCAGATGGAAAAGGCATATATGTGTATAAGGAAATAGACTATTGTGATAGGAAAACTTAAGCCCTAAATTGTGGTGATACTGGATATTAGGTGAAATAGTCACACAGCTCTACACAATATGTTTCAAGGTCATGGAGGCCTTACCAGGCTTGGTTTTACTGGAAGTAGATGTGAACTGGCTTGCTTAATCCATGGAAGAAGCAGTGGAATGTGAAATCCAGACATAAATGATCTGAGATAGAAAGTTTTTTATTTTCCTAATGGCTCTTGGCTCTCAAGAGCAGTGGCCTTTCCTTTTATTGATCCTGGCCGAGAGCGTTTCATGAGTATTGTTTATAACCTGACAGTTCAGACAGTGTTTGCTGCTACTCACTTTTATTATCACACTTCAGTTCCCTGTAGGATTTTTTTCAGGGTGTGGAACTGTTTATTTTTTTATTTGGCTGTCAAGAAAAGCTGTACATGGTGTCAGCACTTGTGCAGGACATCAAATTGCAAGACATCAAACGTAGAAGAAGAGAAGTGTTAAGAGAGCCCATTCATACTTGGCTGCCTTTTCTGACAACTTCCTTCCCTAAACTCCCTGTTAAATTTGTTCTTATCACTTCAGCCATGCTATGCTTTCACGTGAAACCATAAAATTATACTGGAATTCTCACTGGCAATGCCAGAGGTTTGATCAGGCAGCCAGAACTCGTTAGTGGTTTGAGTGCAACACCATGTTGTTTCGTTGCCTGTTTCTCCAGAGCCTGCAGCTGCCTCTCTGTGCTGCTTTTGGGAAGTTAAAGGATGCAGACAGGCAAGTGTCAGTATTTGGGCCATTTCTGAAGAGACGTGTGATCCAGTTACGTGGGGATGTATGGGACCCTCCACACCAGCTCTGCTTCCTTCAGTTTAGAGGACAAAATATATCTAGGGAATGAATTCTTTTCTGCAGAAGAAAAGAGAACAGGGTGAGGGGAGAAGGAAAGAAATGTCTTTGTCACAGTGTGCCCAGTAGAGCTCTGTGAGGCATGATAGTATTCTGGCAAACCAAACTTATATTCTAAAGCATTAGATACGTAGGTGCAGCTTTTCCTTCAAAACGTGCATTGTTCTAAGAGTGCTGAGGGGGGCTTGGTGATAGTTCTGCTGGACATGCTATGGAAGGCTGGGATTATACTCTACAATGGTCTGGATTGTGGTGGAAAAAGACATTGCCTAGCTTTTAGTCGTTTTGTGACCTCCTGGAGTTTAGTTCTTAGTCATTTTTTAGTATCAGTTTCTAATCAGTTACTTGAGCTACACAGCTGCCCTCAGGCATTTTAATTCTAGGCCAGTCAAAGTTCATCTTTAACTGGCTGGCTGGCCCACAGATACACATTAGGTCACAACTTTATTGTCCTGCAGTATTCAGTTCACAGGTGAAAAACAAAATGCATGCAAAATCTATTTTTATCTCATACAAAAGGGTTTCTCTTTTAAATGCACAGTAAGTGCAATGCTCAAGAGAGCAGTATTATTTGTCAACATGTTTCACTGGAGCATCCACAACATTCATTTGATTTTAAGTAATCTGATCAGCCTCCTTGGAAAGGATTCACCAAATGTACTGGCTTGGTTTTAGAAAGTGCTGTAACATGAGTGCACCTCATTCTGCTGGCACAAACATTCCTCTGTCACTCTGAGACTCCTGCTTTGGCGTCACGCTGGAGAGGAGCAGGGGAGCTGGAGCCCCTCTCTGCCTGGTGTGCACTGACAGAACCTCCCCCTCCCAGGGCATGCCAGCAATGCTGCCATTCGCTTCCAGACAGTCACAACTGACTGTCTTTTGCTAAAAAACCATGAGCTAAATAACTCTTTTCTCTCCTGAAAGGGAAGTATCAGAGGCAAAGCCATGAGAGACTTAAGATAAATATTTAATGGCTTTCCTTTTTTGTGCTGCACCAAAAGATGGCTGATCCTGCAGTATTTATTTCAGGCCTACTATAAATAAAGCATGTGGTGACAGCAAACTGCAAGCAAGGGGAATTCAGTGGTTATTGTAAACTGCTTTCTTTTGTCTGAGGCTGTGAGTAGTAACCAATTCTGTGCATGTTTTAGGTCTGCTGATGGGCACATTTAAATCAGAACCAGATTTAGGCTGCATTTATGCTCAGAAGAATTAGAAGAGGGTGTCTTTCCCGGTTTGAGAGTAAATTGGACCTGTATAAACAATATTGATGAAAGCATGGTCTTAACTAGTCATACTTGGACTATTCAAAATTTTTAGCAGATTAGTACAAAAAAGGAGAGGAACACCAATGGTGGATGTGATGTGTGATACTGGTTAGTTTGCTTAGACATGAGACTCTAGAACTCCTGAGTGTCATCTGCTTCCAGTGTCCAAGGTTTCCCCCTTCCTTCTGGTGATGCTGTTTGCTTCAAGCACTACAGGCATATCCTCCTAGTGGATTAAGGAAGCTCCAAGGTATTACTGTGAGCTGAGAAAGGTGGTTCTCCCTCACTCCCTGTGAATTACAGGCGAGTCCCGTTGCATGCCCAGCTGTCTCTGTGTGCAGGTATGAGAGGACAGTGGGATTTGTTTACAGATGTCAAGCTCTCATTTGGACAGGGATGTGAGGTACTGTCTTTGAGCAGTAACATTTACTGCTGTTAAAATTAATGAGCAGCTTCTTCCATGGAAAATGAAATAAAATATCAATGTCAGTGACTGCAATATATACAAATATATTCCTTACATGAGCAGTTTAATTGAGTGGACTGCTATTTACACCCACTGCATAAAGTGTCCTTGTTAGTTTTAGAAAAGAGCCTGGAAACTGTGGATATATGCCAAGGCTTTAAAAGGGCAGTGAAGTTTTCATTGCAACAAGATTCTACTTAGGGATTAGAACTGTTCTCAGAGTGCACATCACTTTTTTTTTTTCCCCAAATACCAGCTTAGAGGTGAGGTTAAAATTCATTATTTTCTTTCTTTGAGATATAGTCTCTGGATGACCTAAACGTAATCTCCATGGGAATTCTTTCACTTATTATATTGCACTCACCATAGAAAGGTCAAGATGGGTACCATGGGCACATCTCACTGAAGTCAGAGGGCTAACACAACTTACTAAATACTCTTTCAGACAAACTGGTTGCATTCTACAGTGAGGAAGAAGATACATTAGCTAAAATATCACAGTGTAAGAAGTCTGGGACCTTTTCTTATTGATTAATGTTGATTAGCTTAAGCATGGTCATGGAAAGATGTAAATTACACACTTGAAGCTAATTGGAATGGATGATAGAGTACTTTTTAGAAGTGGAATGAGGAATTGTTCAATGAGGTAAAACACTAAGGTTACTAGATCAGTCTTGTCATACAATTCTTTGTGTATGTGAGGCTGTCAGGATCCTTTCTATGATGCTGTTTCTTGCCCATCAGCCACTATAAAAGCTGTCTGGCCTCATTCTTTTTTCACGAAGTCTTAATCATTGGTGACTTGTTGTTTCTTACAACAAGAGCAGCAATACACCGAGGTCCATTTTGCCTGGCTCTTGGCCATCTCCTGGGGCCTGTGCTCTCCCTGGCTGGTGGTGCTGCAGCTCTTCCTGGGGTGTTACCGCATTAATGTAATGAGAGCTCCAAACAGCACTCAAACACCTCCAAAGGAAACAAATTCTTTTGGCAATTCCTGGCTACACCCTTCTCGATTTAGCAGTCTGAAGACACAGAGTTATGTTTTCAGATAAAGCCCTTCATGGAAAGCTACTGAAGTGTTTGAACTTGGAAACAGAGAAAGTGAAGGCCTGAATGAGGCAGGCTGTGGTTAAGGTCTAATTATCCATGTTCACTAATTTTTCTCTTCCACATATGTCAATTAGAAATGCTGTAAAAGCCATGTGGCCCACTCTAAGGTCCATATCCAACAAAGAGGAATTACAGGAAAATCAGCTAAGGAAATCAACCTCATAATAGCTTTAGGAGTCTAACACAAGTAATTTGTGGTCAGGCTGTCCAAAGTATTCAGTTAGGCTTTTGCTTTCAGAAAACTTTGAATGGTAAGGGGGAAATCAGACTTTTTCTGTGTAGTGTTAGAAATCTGTTTGGAATTGGACAACACTTGAACTCCTCTAACTGAACAGAAGGCAGCTACAAAGCCTTATGTTATTATTTTGTGAATTGTCGTATCTTTGAAGTTTGGCTGCAATTTCCTCATTCTGGGACTGGCTCTTCTGGGTAATGCTCTGCAGCAGGCCCCAGGGCTGCTCTGAAATCTGTACCTGAATGACTTTCACCTTCAGAATGCTGTTAAGAAGCCATAAGTTGCAGGACTGCAGGGGAACCTGATGGTACTGGAATGGGGGGTAGTCTGAGTCTCAGATACACTATTTGCATGGGAAGTGAAAAATAAACAGAGTAAGTCACTGTGGTTCACTTCAGATATTTTTCAACTAAGGAACTTACACAAATGCTGGATATTCAATTCTTCAAAATTGTTATTTATTATGTTTATTACAGAGAATTTTGTCCCATCTCAAGACCAGAGTGTGGTAGGCTGCATCCAAGCACTGAGTCTTTATTCAGTGCCCCTTCTGCTCCTTACTAATAATAGGTAGTTCTTTGCTTTATACTGCTAGATCTTTTCATAAACCAAACATTTATTCCAATCTTTTTATAATTTGTATGTTTACCATAAATAGATTTTTTAGCAACTCTAAGTAATAAATAATTATCTAATAATTAAATCATTAATAATAAATAATTATGTCAAACTTTAAGATTTCAAGCGAGACACTCTACCTGAAGGTTATATACCAATAAGCTTTGCTCCCTCTCTCACACATTTGATTGTATTTCAGCTTCTTGGTTTTGACTCTGAACTGACATTCTCTAGCTAGACAATCTAAATTCTGCAGTTAGCCAATTTATTATTGAGGTGAGAGTAGTGGCTTCCAATTTATAATCAACACCTATTTATATATTTCTGAGTATTTCAAGTACTGTGGATTTTCTTATGCTGGGCTGAAAGTACCCCTTCTTTTCATCTTAATGTTTCTGCTGTTATTCTAAAACAAGCTTTGAGAGGAACATTCAATGTTTTTCTCTGATCAGTAACAGCCATAGAAAACATGCAAATGAAAAGTAGAAAGAAATTATATCCTCCCTTCAACAGAATCCTCTTTCGGCCTAGTTGAAGCATATTTTACACATGAATCCCATGCTATTCAAATGTGGATAACTAGAAAAGCTGTGCAAAAGTCTGCAATGCAATCTGAAATTAAGCATGAATTTCCATTGGGTTAACGTTATAAATTCAGGTAAGTAGCATTGTGATGGTAATCTATGGATGAATGGCCTAAGCAAAGCTAGTAAAATACCTTATTTGAGCTTAAAATGTAGCACTTTAGCTGTGTGAGAGATTGGAATGATGATATTCTGATGTCAACAAGGTTGTTGCTCTCACTGTAAGTGATCTGTCTGGTAACTCATGATTAAAGCAAGCTCACTTTCAAATTCTTATTATCTGATTTTTAGTTAGAAACAAAATTACATTTTTTTATATAAATTAATGTATTTCTTCAACAGTGTTGATGGCAATACATCCCTACACACCATGACAGCACAAGTTCTGTAACTGAATGAAATTTCCTTAGAATTAACCCACATTTCTTTATGGGTTATCTGAGTTTTTCATAGTGATGTAGACAGGACATTTTTGGAAATGGTTTAGAAACAGTGCAAAGACAGGAAGGAGACAGAAGGAGAACTAACTTGCCTGAATAAAGGTGTTCATGCTACATGGAGGTTAAATGTGGAGCTTGCTGTGTGTGTTGGGTGAGTACCAGGCATGTGCTGGGCATCTTAGCGCTCTATGGATAACTGTCCCACACAGGGCAGAGCTGCAGGGATATTGCCAGAGCCTCCCCATTTGCCCCCAGTTGCTGCTGGGATGGAGGAATTTTAGAGTTGGTACCAAGTTAACTAAGAGGAGAGAGAGGCATCAACAGCCAGTTGCTCTGTTCAGGAGAGAACAGGCTGGAGTGCAGAATGTGGGGCAGTTCAAGAAAGAAGGGATTTTGCAGAGCAGGAGAGAGGGTGGGAGTTAGGAAGATGCAACAGGCACTGTCAGATGCCACAGAAGTAGAAAGGGTCAAAGAGAGACTGGAGAGCCCTTGCAAAAATCTCAGCTTTACACATACTGGCTTCAGTTCCCTTTCTTTCCTTCCATTCACAAAAACCTCCAAGTCATCTTCCCTTTTCCTTTCTATCCATGGTGTTTGGGGTTGCCTCTGACTCCGATCCCCTCTAAGGGAGAATGGGTATTACATACTTAAAAATGGCTTTTTTACTGGTGAGCTGCTTCCTTTTAAGCTGATGCCATTTATGCTTAGGAAGTTTCTGTCCCTACGTTGCTGTGGATGTGAACAGAAGATCTGGAAAGTGTAATTGCCCAGCTTGCAATCTGAGTGCAGCACAATGCAGGACAATAATTAACGAATCAGTCATCCACCAAATGCTAATATTTGCATTTGCCATTGATATATAGAGAGAAGAACCACTGATGGAAATATTTTTCAGTTTTACTGCAGGCACAGATGATATGCTGAGGGAGGGAAAGCAGGTCTCATCCTGGCCCCAAAGTGATCGCAGTTATGTTTGAAGTGTACTGTGCAATGCTCAAGGCCTTGTCTTTGTTATTCTCACTGGAGTCACTAAGATGGGGTGCTGATGTCACAGACAGGGCTCAGAGAATTAAACCATGGTATCATGAGACTCAAGATTTTCTGTGCAAGACTTTGAAACAAGAAGTGTCTATTTGGCTACTTAATTCACTGGTTAGCTGCAGATTTAATTGGCACATTGCTGTCTTGGCACTTATGAAATAGACACCTCAAACAGATGAGCACAAATAATACTTACCTGGTCCTTCTTATGTCTCTCCCCCATGCTTCCATCATCATCCCCACAAAATTGTCAGGATTATTAATGCATTAAAACAGATACATATCAGAAGCCCAGTTCTACATGCTGTCATTTTGCATCCTCCTGTGTACTCGCCCACTCCACTCCAGAATGATCGAATTTTTCTGGGTGATAGGTAAAGTATGTAAAAAGTGTTCTAAGCATTTCTAACCCTAATGTAATCTGGTTTATTACTTTTCCATGCACTTGACCCCTTTCATTTCCTAGTGGTTGAAATATTAAGATACAGTTATTAAGATGCTCAGCAAGGTATAAATAAGTGCTTGTGTCATAAAATGAAAGCAAAAGCTTACTATAAGAAAGAAATTTTCATTTTAGCTGTCCTGAGAATTAGAAAAGGTCAGCATTGACTGGTGAAGATATAATAGAAAAAAAGCCCCATGAAGATGAAAAAGAGCTATTATCTCTTAGATCATGTCACCTCCCTGCAAGTACAATATTGTGCCCCTCTGAGGATGCAATTTAAGCTGATAGTGGATCACAGAATTCCTTTGCAGCCCTTCCTTAGGCAGGCAGCTCCTCAGTGCACTTGACTCCTGATGAACCTTTATTGTGAGTGCAAAAGCACCAAGATTGAAGTCAAGTGCTCTTCAATTAAAGATATATTTAGGTAGGTGAGAACAAGTAGAAATTTTGACAGCCATTTCAGCAGTGCTATCAAAATGGAAGCACTTTGCAAAAGTACATTCATCTTGGTTTTGAACCGTGTTAAAAAAGAGAACCAGTGTTGAGGGAGAGGAGAGGTGTATCTGAGGAAAGAAGAGTTTAAAAAAGTACCAGTGATGTATTTATTCATCATTAGAACTGTTCTGAGTTTTCATTTTGAAATGAAATGAATTTCCATTTTTAACTTGGAAAATACAGAAGAAAATGTCTAAAGTTGACATCAAATTAATTGCGTAAGAAAAAGAATCTTGATGGAGAATTTCAACATTAAATCTAAAATTACGACAATTATTTCTGAAATTGGCTTTCATCCTTCTCATAGCCCTACTGAGCAGGTACTCCTCAAGTGGTTGGAATAAAATACTTTTGCAATCCATGGGTTAAAATGTAAACCTGGACATATGTGTTTACCACAGCACCATCATCACTTGAAAAACAAACTTGTGTTGCTGCAGGATTAGATATATCTAGCAAAAGAGGGAAGGAAAAAAATATACTGAACTTGCAAATGTTTTTCCCAGAGGAGTAATGACTCTTATGTAAACAATCACTTTATTCTGCAAGTGCATACACTTTCATTCCACAAATTGATTTCACCTCTTCTGCCCTTTTCTCTGGTGCTAGCCTCTGCTAAATCTATCAAACCTCATTATTCTGATTTTAAATATCAAAGCTATAAACATCCAGGGCAGAGTTATGTAGGAACCTCATTGTTTTCAAGTAACATCTTGAAACCTCTAAGCTGGTGTCAAATAAAAGTCGTGGTTGGATAGCACTATGAAAGACAGATGTGGTTTATCCATAATGTTTATCAGCAGCTTCTTAACATCTGTGATCAGGTAATGAGTGAGAAAAAACAGACATACAGTAAGCATCAGAAGTGATGGAATAGCCTGGTAAATCAATTCCTTTGCTGCAATACAACTCTTTTCCAGTTAGGCATCAAACATGCAGTGTGGTGGTGTTTGCTCCACCTCTGTACATGGCACTCAACATTTAGTGTTGTGCAACTCTGGCTCTAAAATTCATGATCAGTGGCCAGAGCAGGTGGAAAAAACTGGGTGTACTTTGAAATGACACCATTGGAGAGAAGATCAGGACCTTTCCCTAAATCTTGGTCTGTTTGTAACTCGTCACTGTCAGTCTTCAACAACTCCCGTGTTATGAATTGCAGTTGGGTTTTTTTTCCTCTGTTTTTTTGCTGTCTTTAATGATACAAGTGCATGTCTCATGAATATGATTTATTGTTTCTCTTTTTAAGCTGAAATGGTTGGAGGAAGGGTACAGTGCTTATTCCTGAGGGAAGAGCAGTTACTAATTTGCTTGAGGAAAGTTTGTTTGAGGCAGTTGGTGATCGGCTCTAGTTCCTAGAACTTGAAGGTATATCTTTCTCAGATAATTATGTCTTAGGGAGTATATTGTGATATATTTCAACTGTGAGTATGAATGTTAGTGCCTTTAACAATTTTCTAGCCTGTTGTTTCAGGAATACTTTGTCAGTGAATTTCCCAGGTTAATTACACACTGTTTAACAAAATGCCAGTTTTCGCTGTCTGCTCAGACTGTTCATTTTCACAGTAGCTGGTTGTGTGGTAGGCATCTATTACATCAACTTTGGTTTCAGCTCTCAAAGTAGCAAAATTCCCATACCTTCTGTGTGCAAATCTAGTTCCTGTAAGGATGAATCTTTTCTCCTGTGTGGTCTTCTTTTGTTTGTTTACTGCTGTGTGGCAATGAAAGCTAAACCAGAGCTCAGTGTGAAGCTCGGTACTGTGCAGGGATTGCCACTGTGGATGAGCCCAGTTTTGGTCTAGCTCAGCTTTCCCTCTCCAAGAGATGCCGCTGGGAAGTGTTTCAGAGGAAAGTGCCCCTAGGAAGGAAATAATGAACCTAAAAGAGAAGGTCTTCCCCTATTCATCTTTTAAATTGTCATGAAAAATGAGAATCTGTATGTTTATTTATTATACCCAGTCTAAAGCAGCTCTTGGGGGTTTTGTTGAAAGTGTAACTATATCATCCTTTCTGATATCCTGCTATTCTTTTAGTCTCAGTGATATCTTGTAACAATGAGTTTCACCTCAGGTTAATCAAGTGCTCTAGGAAAAGGTGTTTGCCTTTATCAATTTTATGTGTTGTCTTTTCAATTTCATTTAATGTCCATGAGTGTACCTTTATTTCCCTTTCTCTACCTTTCATTATTTTCTAAGCCTCTGTCATGTCTTCCCTTATTCATCTCCAGTCTAAAGCAAACAATTCCAAATGTCTCAGTCACTTGTACTTGGTTTGTAAAATTTTAAGTATTTTTATTTCATTTTTGCACCCACCCTAAATTTTGAAATGTACTTTTTAAAGATTAGAATTTGAGGCATGGTCCTGATCTGGAGGTTGGCAATGGGATATCACTTGTGTAATTCTGATTCTTTTTAGTTTTTGTGGGTTTTGTTTAATTTTCTCTGGTGATTCTCTGTGTACTGCAAAGATTTCAGTGGAATGTTCAGCACTGTGCAGATTCCCACAACACCTCCCACAAACACACCTGAGCATCCCAGAAGTGCTTCAGTTAACATTTGTCACTGTGCTTTCTTGCTTCTTTACCAATGAAAAGGCAAACTGTGCTTTGAAAGCATTCTAGTGTGGTTTGCTTTTTAAATGATCAAGTATATTTGTCAAACTCAGGTGAAAGACAGGCATTTGGAGTAGCTAATTCAGTAGTGTTCTGCTCCTTGTGAAACTAAATGGTCTGAAATGAAGCCCATGTTTCTTCCTGCAGAGATTTAAATAATTGCAGTTGCTCTACAATTTAAACTATTAAATAATAATCTTTTGAGAAGTTGATCTTGAGATACCTCAGCACTGAAGTTTAGCCCCTGCATTTTAAGACACCACTAAGTTCCTTTCCCAGAGTGCTGCCTAAACCTGAATTTATCTAGTTGTGGCTGATTCTCATCTCTGAAAATGCAGTTTGTCACAAGGTATTGGAAAACAGACGATCTCCCAAGTGAGATGCTGCTTCCATAACTGGTGGATTTTCATCATGCAGAGAAACTTACTCAAACTCTTTCTCACATATAAGACCTTTGTAAATGAGGAGTTAGGGAAAACATGATGATTGATAGAAAAAGTCAAGGCTATGCT
>JAOXXN010000082.1:7983865-7996030 GCA_026770055.1 Myrmophylax atrothorax
AAACTATTAAATAATAATCTTTCGAGAAGTTGATCTTGAGATGCCTCAGCACTGAAGTTTAGCCCCTGCATTTTAAGACACCACTAAGTCCCTTTCCCAGAAAAATAGGAGTCCACATTGCTCATCTTTTTTTTTTTAATCTCCAGATCTAAACGTCCAGTGCCAGTTTCAACCACAGCTCCCAGAATTGACTCTCCCAGGGCAGTAATTCCCCATCAGAAGGTAAGTGACATTCTCAGCCAAAATTAATACAATTTTTATCTACTGAGGTGAAGGTAAATACCTACTGCAGGAAATAGGTTCTGCCTGCTCCAAATAAGTAAACACTGAATGAATGCACAGTCAGCAAAACTGCTGCAACACAGTGTGATAGTGATCTGTATTTTGCTAATTTCTGATTAGCAGGACCAACACATCCAGCCAGCCTCTGATGTGATTTTTGTCTAAGCCCTTCTGATACCTGTTTTCATCTAGGCTACAAGAGGCTACTAAAGCTTTTCAAAACATAGGTTTGCTTTTGTAGATTATTGGGAAAAAACCATTAGACTGTACCTTGGTGTATCCAAATCCTGACTGCAACTGAAAATACTCTGACTTGGAAGAGGATATGAGGGCTTTTGAAAGCTTGCATCATATTGCACTCTTGTCAGCATATTCAGAAGAAATGAGATTAAAAAATAAGGAGGCTATGTCAATTTAATAAATAACAGCAAGTGATGAGGCAATGGATGGCTTGGTTTCTCTTGTCAGAGCTCATCATCTTCCATAAATGTTCATTTTAGAATAAACAGCATTCATTGACTGTACCTGGCAACTCATCTTCTGTATCTTTGGAGGCACTGAGGAGCAAGGATACCTGAAAGATGGTATTTATCCTTAGGCTCAGGCACTGGGTGGGATGCTTGTATTGCTGACACATTTCATTAGATAAATGGAGAGGAGGTACAGTGCCCACTGCTGCAGCTTATCCCTTCTGTCAGTGCCAGTTTCACCCCTAGCATGCAGTCAAAATTAGAAACACTGAAGATCAAAACACATGGGGAATTAGATTGTTCTACTGGTTTTGGCAGTTCTGATGTCCATAAATCAATTTTCAGTAATTTTTATAAACACTATGGCTTCCAAATTCAGAGCACAGAAGGTAACATCATCCCTGAAACTGCTGCAAATAGCTTTAAACTAACAGAAGAGAATGCACATGGGGAAAATAATTTCATTCAATTTTATTTTGTGAAATTTTAAATTAACCTGAGTGGCCACTTATAGTTGAGACAAAAATGTTATTTCAGACTGGATTTTGTAAATGTTTTGGCAGAGAAGATGAAATTAGGAATTTATCTTGCTCAGAGTTGTTTATGCTTATATCATGATTTTATAAAAGTTATCTTGGAAAAGGTTATTTGAAAAACCACCAAACAGTACTTTGAAATTCCTAGAACAAAAGCAATGGGTCATTTTTTTTAGTTGGGCTGCTGTTTGACTGCACCAGCAAAGTAATAGGGACAGGAAGGGGAGAGAGTACTTATTTTCACTCAAGAATTACAGAGAATGCTGTTAGTTTTCAAGGCAGCAAGTAGATATGTCTCTTCAGAGTCATTCACCAACACAAGACTGACAACTACCTTTTGGGACTCTCTATAGCATGTGCACAGGTATGAAACCTTCCTCTACTTCCACCACAGGCACACAGAGCTTGTTATATACTGGATTTTCATGACTCTGTAGTAGATGCATTTCTTCCTTGTCATTTTTAAAACTACTGCCATAGATATTGGAAGCTGTTTAGCACACAAAACATGTTTTTGCCTTAAATACCTACTGTACAGAAAAGTTAATCCCTTGCACTGTAGGGTTTTCCTGAATGTTCTAAAAGAGCCTTTGGCATAAAATCCATAAAGACACTTTACATGCCCTACTCTAACCCTTCAGGGAGAGGTGGGGTTCAAAGGACTCAACCCATTTTCAGGAGCTTGCTGTCTCACATTTTGAAAATTCTGTGCATCAGTGCTTAGGAAAGGTTTCTGGGAGCTGTTGGAGGCAGCCTATTCAGAAGTATCTTAGGTGTAGTGTCTTTGGCCCAGAGGGAAGAGGTAGCTGTAGAGTGCTGGAGTGGGGGACCCTTTGCAGGTCAAGAGGAGGGACATTTATGTCACTAGTCTACACTAACAGACAAAAGTAGTTTTTAAGTGAAGAATTCCTCTTCTCTGAGGATAGTTTGAAAGGGAATGAAGGCATTGCACCATCAGAGAAGTCTCAAAATATAGAATAAAAGTTCTTTCCTGATGAACAGTGGTATGGTGATGTTGCAGTAAGGTATGGTACAGTAAATAAAAATCAAGTTTCTTTGCTTGTCCCTTTATTATTTCTAGTAACAGTATCACTGTAGAAATGAAGAATTCTGTGACACATAGTCAGAAGCTGTCACCTTCACATCACTGCTTGACACTGTTTAGACTGATGGCTCACATGAAGTGCATTTAATTGTATTTAAAAAAAACATCAAAAAACTTCATTACAAGACAGTCGTGACAGTATCGTCCTCAAACATCAAGAGAAGTTTTTCTCACCCTTCTCTGGTTAAGGTTAAGGCATGTCAATGTTAGCTAAACAATCTGCATGTGCAAGTTCAATGTCTAGTTTAAACCCTAAATTCTTTTGTACATTATTGCTGATCTGATTGCAGCTTCCACTAATTTTCAAGCATGCATTTCTTCTTTGACTGCTATGGCCATCGTTTCTTTGTCTTTTAGGGAAACAAGAAAGCCTTCTTTCACAAAGGTCAGTCATACTTTCAGGTAGCTGATCAATGTTATGGATGATAGAGGCTCTGCAACCATAAGTATGACATCAACTGAGCTGTAGAGCTATTACTGCAGATACAAGTTTGACTGATTTGCAGTTTCATTATGTCCTTATCTGACATTAATTTTAAACTGTAAACAATATTCATTTAGTTTAGACAATCTTTCTGACTTAGTCAAAAGATTTAGTTGAATCTTCTGCACAGGTGTGGCATAGGTAAAAGAAAGGGCAGAGCTAATGTTGAAAGCATTCAAATAACTGTAAGAGTAAACCCGAGTCCAAGGACTGAAACTAAGCCATCATCAGTCTGTGAGGTCCTGCAGCTCTTCAGGGGTGGCACAACACAGAGGAAGATTCAGCTCAGTGCAGTTCAAAACATTCAAGCTGAAGCTTTAAGGTTAAGCATAGTTTTAACATTTTTCCCTTTGTGTGAAGGCTCTTTAATTTTAATAGTGTGACTGCATGATGTGCTCTTTATGAAATAGTACTGAACACACTTATTTTTGAGTCCCAATGAGGATCTTGTAATTTGTTTCTGCCAAATTTGGGAACCTATTTGGCTAAGAGAAAATAGATGAAGGGATGATTGACTTTTTAAGTAAAACATAGGATGGAAGAACTGGCTTAGCTAAAAGCACTTTGTTGAATGTCTTTGAGCAGCGTCATTTAGTGCCATGGTCCATTGCCTGCTTTCTATAAAAAGTTCAAAAGGAACAACTGCTTCTTGGGCATGTTGGGTAGTCAAATTCATTAGTATGCTGTCAAAATTGTTCTCCCAAAAGTGCAAAAGGTGAGTAACAACTGTAGGGTCAAAGCAGTAGATAAATAGAAAATGACCTGTCAAAAGAAGAGGACCTGCTAAACTTGGTATTGTCTTCCAATATAAATTTGTTTCTCACTTGTCTGAGTCATAAGGAGCTCTTGCCTTTCACTGAAACTGGATGTTTATAAAGAAAAGACTAATAGTGTTTCAGAATGAAATTCCTCTACATTTATCAGGTTTAAGCTCATTCGCTGTCATTACGCTGGGAAATGAGAGCGCAGTTTTGAGCTGAGGGATTGCTGCCCGATCCCGGCATCGTTCTCGAGGGAAGCCCATTGTTGTGTCAGAGCCTCCTCTTCTGGTCGGCTGCAGGACTCCCATGGCTGGAAATGCCAGCTTGCTTTTCCAGCCACAGACATTGAAACAGAATGGGATGAGACACGGGAAACAGGGGAGCGTTTGTTGCTGTTGGCTGCATTCCACGTGATGCAATGCCGAGAGCTGTACTGCTGCTTTCGGTATTAGAAATTTGCCCCTCACCGACAGAAATGGTGTCAGAAATCCTGCATTGATGTGGGTTTGCCACTGGACAGGAGAAAAAAAATTCTAAAATATTCTACCAGGAATAAACTGAATTAGAGACCCTTTGTCAGTCACAAAAGGAAAGAGCTAAATATGCTGGTGACTGGGCAGTAATTCCTCAGAAGAGGTTACACAGCTGCTCTCTTAGACGCTTCCTGTTTCAACCTTTCCAGCACTCCCCTGCAGCCCAACACAGGGGAAACAACCACCCTAAAGCTACTCAGAATATGAACTCAAAATGGAGACTGCTAAACTGGCATGCCTGGGTTCTTAGGAATTCTAGTGCTGAGTTACCAGCATGCTGGTATTCCAGCTAGAAATTATTTGAGGAGTGAAACACAAACTCCATTCGTGTAATGAAGGTGAGCAAAATCATCAACCATCCCATTTTATGGCTGTCCTGTAATTTTTCCGTTTGCCTACTTGTTACTGTTGAGTAACACCAAAACTTTGAAAATGCATTGGAATTGGGAAAAAAAAATCTGATGTTTCTCATTAGCAGTTGAAAGTGATACCTTTTGATCAGCTCTCCTGGCATGCCCTTTTTACTGTGGAGTTTAGGGAGGAAGCCCACGGTAAACTAAAAGCAACAGAGTTTTCAGTGAAACAAACAAATAAAACTCTGGCATATCCTTTTTCTTCTTTCTTGAGTCTATATTTATTTTTTGTTTAATAATTGTTTTGTCCCTCTCTGTTGCCATGTAAAAATTGTTTGCACAAGTGGTGACTTAATTTTTGAACATGGCCTTGTGCATTTGTCCTTCTTTTTATCACATTTTTAGAGATTGCCTCTGTTTTCTGTTTGTTTAATGATTCCTGGAAGCTTGGAACAGGCCACTGAGGGCATGGCTGGTTGCTGTGTTCCATGGCAGTGTATAGTGACCAAAGTATGTATTTCAAATGTATTTATTTAAAAAGGCATAGTCTGAAAAATGCTTTTAGGATTATCTGTTTCTACAGCCTCAGGCAGCTATTAATGCCAGCTAAAATCTCTTCCTGCTTATTACTAAGAAAAATTATCTCAGTTCCTTTTATCTGCCTTGCATTTTTGATTCAAAATATCTTAAATGTGTTCAATGTTAGGATTAATTATATTCTTAGACATTTAGGGATTTTTTCAAAAAATTTTAATTAATCAGGCCATTATCTCAAATGTATGCTCCCTAACCTTAAACATGTAATATAGAAAAATCCAAGAGGACAATATGAATACTTGTTTTTCTAGTGAACTCTAGTATCAAAATTAGTAAATTACATTAAGGATAACCAATACTAGCAAAAGTATAAGATCACAGGCCAAATTATTCTCAGGCTGATGTTTCATGCCAGGCTGTGGGGAAGGTGAGTGCAAGATGTTAACGATGGCAATTGAAGTGCCAGCCCAAATGAAGCAAAATGTCCCTGCAAGCCACCACCTGCGCTTGAACTGGATTTCATTGAGGCCAGTTTGTGGGCTCCCTCTCCTCTTTGGGATAATGTCCCCTGCCTGTCCCTGTCCCCTGAGCTGGGCTGCAGCAGCCAGAACTGCTGGTGGGCCTCACAACTGTGAGCATCTGGCTCCTCTTATGGCTGCAGAATAGCCAGGTGATCCTTTTCCTGTAACAAAAGCAATGTAGCCCAAGTTAAGCTGGATCCAGAAGCTTCTGAAATAAACTAGAATATCCTGACTCCTGTAAATTACCAAGCATTCAAACTGTTGGATACCTCAGGTAGGGACCTTTTTTTTAATGCAAAGTGCATAATTACAGAGGAAGAGAAGTGAAGAATAAAACAGTTTTTGAAGCTATATAATTCATTATTTTAAAAGGTGCTATGATTTCCAGCATTCAGGCTGCCAAAAAGGCAAACATTAAAGAGGGAGTAAAGATAATTGATATCAGAATAGAGCTATGTGTTAGTCACAAGGCCTTTAGAAGAGAAGGAATAAGAAAACTGAGAGTAAAGGTATAAAATGCCCACCTGAAAGTGAATTTTGTGTTTCTTTTTAATCAAATTGTCCATAGTGCAGGCAAGCAGACTTCAAGAAAGTCTAGAGCTGTGATCACTACATGCTGCCAGAAGCTGGAAGGAAATGAGGCAGTTTAACCCCAGTGGTGCTCTGTGCTTCTCACAAGGTGCCAAGTACCCTTCAGGCCCATGTGCTGCACCAGAAGGAGCCTGAAGCAGTGATAAGGTGTGGTTTTAGCCAACATGAGCACAGAAGTTTTACAGGAATGTGCCTCAGAACTCATATGACAACTCAACTCCTGCATTTTGTTGCTGAAAAAGCATGATTTTTCTTTTTTTGATATTAGCTTTTATTTTGGTTTCCCTAAGATGCACTAGTAGTGAATCATTTATGAAAGTGAAGTACAGGACTGCATTTTTCCAGGATGAGTTTTTGGTAGATTGTCTCTAATTTGAGCACCAGCACAGATTTCTGTGAGTATAGCTACTGTAGGAGACATTGCTATGACTTGCACCCTGCTGTCCTAGTTAGGAATATTATCTGGGACATGAGTGTAGGATCCTACACACATCATCTACATACTCATGCATGCATTCCTTCAAGTGGAAGTTATGCAGGAATTATCCCCACAAAGGGATCTTCTCTGTGAGGAGTGCCTGTCCTCGAGTCCTGTTGGTGTGTCTGCTAACCCTGCTGCATGGCCTAATTAGCATGAACCAGAGCCCAGGAAGGCAGTGCAATATGTGAGCTTCCAGGACTTAAAGTGCACTCATGGAAAATAGAACAGTGTGCTTTAGAGTCATTATGTATTTATAATAATGGCATTGACTTCTATGGGCGTATGTTATATGAAATGATTCTGATGTCATGACATTTTTAAAGATTTTTAATTATACTAGAAAATAATGGACAGTGTTGTGTTTATATAAAATTATTGCTGTGAGGTTGACTAGTAGCAAATGCTCTTTTATTAATGTTGAGCTTTATTTGTTAATTTCAACTAAAACCCAGTAATAAAATGCCTGAGTATGTTTTGCTTCTGTTATTTGGAAAGAATGCATTTTTTTGTTGAAAATCTTCCCTGAAAGTTTGAATGCTTTGGCCCCAGTCTATTTATTGCAAGTTTATCAATATGTTTAAAGCAGTAATTGCAGATATTATTTTTGCATGTGTTCTATGATTGCTCTTTTCTTTTTTTTCTTTTCTTGGCCTGCATGTTTGCTACTACAGGAACCTGCTTGGGAAATCAATGGCAACAGAACAACCTTCAGCCCTCTAACTAACACGGCGACTGGGCCTGTGGGTAGTGTTTTAGCAACCAATGGAACGTTTTCAGGCCACCTCAACCAGCAAGAGATCAGCTTCTCAAATAGTTCTTCCTACTCAAAGACTACCACAGTTAGATCTTCCATGTCCTCTCAGTCTGTGACTCCTGACATTTCACCTGCAAAGAGCACTCTAGGTTCCAAACCAAGCCCCGTGCTGGCTGGTGGCAATAGCCCTGCACACCAGCTGAGCCCTGCAAGGCAGTATAACAACCCCATTGGCCTTTACTCAGCAGAGACTCTCAGGGAAATGGCTGAGATGCATAAATTAGGTCTCAACCGAAGGGCTTCAGAAGGTGGACTTCCTAGAGGGTAGGTAACACATTTAATATTTTAATAAGTAATGAGTTTGCTGAAAAATGAATGTAAAAGTACCCACCCTATTGTGCAATTTGTCTGGTAATCGTGATTAGGGTCTGGCAGAATCATTAATTTTTCCAGTAGTCCCCAAGACATATCCCCATTATCGTTACAGAATCACTCTTGGTCTTTGCTACTGAAGCGCAACAGGGTTTGTCAATAGTCACCAGAGTGTGAGGAGAAACGCTAGGACTGCAGTAACTGTGATCATCTCGGGGTTCTGGCCTCAGCAGTTTGAACTAATGCCTCTACTCTTATAGAGCCCACTATTGCTGTTAGCCATTATAGCAGCTGCCATAAACCAGATCTGATCTTGGGTACTTTGCTAAAGAGAAATGGATTTGACCAGCAAATCTGACATGCTCAGCTCCTGGAATGTCCTGCTGGAATTCCTGCCCTAATGTATTGGCTTTCCTATGCAATATGAGTCAAAATGGTAATATTTTGAATCCTCTGGTTTGAACATTGTCTGTCTTGCATCCATTCGCTTTGCTGTTAATTTGTGTGTAACAAGAAATGATCTCTAGATACTGTCCAGATAGTTTGATCCCTTGCTATCAAGGTTTTACATGTTGCACTATTGCAGATCAACTGCTCTGTCAGTAGGTTTGTGAAGTGAGGAGCCTGGACTATAGCACGTGAGAAAGAGCAATGAGAAACACGTTTTCCTAATTTTTCTGCCTTCGTGTATTATTTGGCAAATAAATGTAATTTATGTTTTGGTTTTTTAATGAGGATAAATTTCTTACTCTGAATATGAGGAAAAGTGTATTTTTGGCACTAGGGATTGGCTATATAAGGAAAAACAGAAAATTCAGACAATCCACTTGAGATCTGATAGCAAATGCGTATCTTCAACTACTGTATATCCCTTTCCAGGAGCTCTTTGCAAGAGAAAAACTAGGGGGTTTAAGTTCTAGCAAAGTAGGGATATTTTATCCTTATAAAAGAGCATAAATACGTGTTCTAGATGATTCAGGCAGTTTAAATGATTCATTGCAACTCTCTTGAGGACTCGGCATTAACCATCCTAATTAAGTTAACTGCAAAAATCCTATCCTCCTTTTTCATACAGGATAATTAAGAAAAGCAATTACTGTTTAGAAGAAAATAATTTCAGTTAGTTAGCAAGTTCAGCAAAATAAATCTCGGAATGCTTCTCTCTGAATTTACGGTTTTCTTGAAGAATACCAATCCTTTTCTTATTTCAATGTGCTAAGTTTCATGGGAGTATATCTTGCTATCTTTTTCCCATCATCCTCAGACCCATCCTGAACATCTGCAAGGGTAAGGGTGAAGTGGCTGCATTTTGGATGGCTCAGCACTGTGCCTGTTTGTTAGCAGAACTACAACACAGCTGCATCCATCACTCACCAAAGTCAATGTGAGCCTTTCTCTTCATGCCAGAGGGCACTGCAATAGGACTGTAGGATATGATAGTGATTATGGGGTGCAAAAAAGGTGTTCTTGTGGGAAACACTTCCCTGTCTTCACTCTGCTGCTTGTCCCTTGATATCTGCACATTTTAGTGCATGCCTGTGGCAGTGCCCTTAATTACAAAGTTGTACATTAGAACAATCATCTGAGGTTTCTGTTTGTTTGGGTTTTGTTTTGTTTTGTTTTTTAGTTTGAGCAAAATTTTAGGGAATTGCTGTCTACCTGCCTGCAGTATCTGTATTACTGATGAATAAATAAGAAAATTTTTAAAATCATTCTTTATTCTGCTGCCCAGGAACATTCTGAAAATATGTAAGACCCCAAATAAATGTTTGTTCTGACATCTCTGTTTACATGCAGAGAAAATTCAGAGCTCAAGCATGCTGTCATTCTCACTCTCACTTGACTGTTACCCATGAAGTAAGAGGCATCTCTTCTGCTGCTCTCTGGAGAATAACACAAAGAACCTGTAACTACCTTGGAAGTTGATATCATTCATAGTCTCAATCTTGTAGGGGATATATGGGAAAGAAGCACAGGGAAAGCACTGTGAGCTCTGCAAGATCAGCTCTGGACTTTGTGGGGACATTCTTATCATATACTATAACAGGAAGTGCTGTGTAAAGGTTGTGGTATTATGGTGCTCCAAAACTGTGAATTCGTTTTGAATTCATGAACACACGCTTGGTGTGGTAAAAGCTGCTAGAAAAATTCAGGTGTGGGGGTGATCTTAAGGTATATTTCAGTTCCACATTGTGCTGGTTTAAAGGTTAACTGGCAGAAGAAGTGAACCCAACACAAAACAGATTGCAAGTCAGAGTTACAATTTAATAAGAATATTACAATAAATGCAATGATACAAAGAGAAATTGGTTTTAACCCACAAAACCCAGAATTATAACCCAGCACCCTGGGGCACAAACAGAATGGTGTTTGTCAGCCACCTGTGCTGAGATGCCCTGTGGATCTCCAGAGTCCAAAGTAAAAGGAAGCAAAAAACTTGTCGGTGCAGATGACAGTCACAATCTGCTCGAGAGTGGTGGTTGCAGTCCTGTTGAGGTTCTGGTCCCCCTCTCTATCCAACAAGTGGTCCCAAAAGACCCCAAACCCCAAGATTATATACCATCAAGTTCAGGTGGGAACACCCAGTACCTCCCCCAGGGCAGGGAGTTCCACAATGGGTGATCTGACTCTGTGAGTCAGGGGGTATTTTGGAATCATTGACGGCCCATTAGCAGACATGCCCCCTCAGGCTGGGTGTGAAGGTGCTAATGACTTCCTGGAGAGGAGTTATCACAGCTCTTATCTCACAGGATTCTTTAACACCCACCTCACATCCTGAGGGGTCCAGTATGACCTGGGCAGCTGCTGTAAATGGTCCATTGTTAACTGTTCATGAGGAATGGCAAAAAGGGTGGAGAACACACAGCTTTGGTCACACCCATACAGTGGCAAACTGGTCCTGGCTGCCAAACTAGGACCCATGTCCTTTTCACCAAATAATTTCAACTTAATTGTGTGAATTGTTGCTGGAGGTTTAGCTAAACCTTTTAGAAAATTCTGTCAAAGAGCTAAAATTAATTTTGAGATTATTTCCTTGGTCTGTGAAGCATCTGTCTCTCTGATACATTTCACATTAAAGCTTTATCACCTTGGCCCAGGGTGAAAAAGTGGTGGCCTGTTAAGAGCATGGAATGTGATGTGCTCGAAGCTCTGGAGTGTGTTAATAAAGAGTGAGTCATAGTTTGTAACATGTGGATCTTTTTCATTCCAGTGTAAGTTATTTTTCACATTGTAGGTCAAGGGCAGTAAATACCTGACCCACAAGTAGGTGCCAGGTGGTTTGGGTTACTGGCTTCTTACCCTGTGACCTCTGTGAGCAGCAACTTGGGTCCTTCATACATATCCATATTTGGCATCAAACTAAAGTAATGTGTGGCTCTGAACTGGGGGGAATTTTCTCATCACATACTAAAGGGAAGGGAAGTTCTAGCCAGTTGGTGGTTGGTCTCTTCTCCCAGGCACTCAGCAACAGGACAAGGGGGCACAGGCTCAAGCTCTGCCAGGGCAAATTTAAGTTGGATATCAGAAAAAAATTCTTTACAGAGAGAGTAATCAGGCCTGCCCAGAGAGGGGGTGGATTCCCCATCCCTGGAGGTTTTTAAACTGAGGTTGGACATGGCACTGAGTGCCATGATCTGGTAAATGGACTGGAGTTGGATCAAGGGTTGGATTTGATGATCTCGGAGGTCCTTTCCAACCCATTCGATTCTGTGATTCTGTAAACATAAGGAGAAGCAAACCTTTACTGGTTTTGAAGGAGGCTATAGTAGCCTCTTCACATCTCAAAAATCTTGACTGAGATGTGACTGTTGAGCTGTTTTTAGTGGGTGCACAGAACTATTTTAATCTTTGAATGTATTTTTACATAGAAGCATGTTCTTCTAATAAAGTTGTATTTTAGGGATGGTAGTTCTGCCTTTAAAATAATATTTTGTGTGTAAGATAGAGGCCTAGATTAGTCAGAAACTATTACACTATGTTGCATTGTAAATGAATGCCCAGCTGTCCTGCATACACCAAAAACTGATACAGGACCACTGATGTGCTAGCAGGATTTTGGTCAAAAAATGGAATGGGTGAAAGCCCGGACAGGATTTTGGCTGAAAAATGGAATGGGCGAAAACCTAGACTGGATTTCTGCCAAAAAATAGAATGGGGGGAAAACCCGGACCAGATTTTGTCTGAAAACTGGAATGGAGGAAAATCTGGACCGGATTTTGGCTGAAAATTGGAATGGGGGAAAACCCGGACCAGATTTTATCTGAAAACTGGAATGGAGGAAAATCTGGACCGGATTTTGGCTGAAAACTGGAATGGTGGAAAACCCAGAGCGGATCAGAGCCAGAAAATGGAATGGGGGAAAACGCAGGCAGCTTGTTCCTAAT
>JAOXXN010000082.1:7996130-8023658 GCA_026770055.1 Myrmophylax atrothorax
CAGCTTGTTCCTAATATATCTTGACTGGTTCCTGTAACAGACTGATATATTTGGCTTAATGCAGGGATTTTATCCAGGAGTCTGACCAGTAGCTGCAGAAGGTGATCTGTGATTTCTTTACCATGGAAATAGGGAAATGCAAAGCCTTTACTGCAACTTTGGCTCGTTAGAATGTTTTTGATCATGAAAAAGGCTGTTGGATGAGCCAAGGGAAAAGGACTGTATGTAGAAAGAAGCCTTAATATCAAAGGTTCTGCAAGGTAAAATCAGGAGACAAATCCACTTGGATTGTCAGTCTAACAGCATAACTTTGCTGTCCAGTATTTTGTATCAGTCCCAGATACAGAAATGTAACAGTGGCAAATCAGAAGGTTCAGTGACCAGTTCTGTCAACAGCATTCTGTAGCTTAGTAAGAAGAAAAGTTTATTAAATGATCCTGGATCTGTTCCTCTTTATTTTGCATAAAATATGATGGATTAGTCTTCAACCAAGAAAAGAGCAAAATGTGGGTATTTTAAGCTTTTAAAAAAACTAAGTTAAAATAAATGTCATAGCCCATTACTGCTGTTTGTGTAACCACCAAGAAGAGTTATTAGCAAATACACCACAGTACAGTCTGAGCACACTGTTCACCACTCCCTGCTTGGGCCTGGTTTATGCTGCTTTAGAATTACTGTGCAATCCACTGTCACTTGTTTACGCAGCAAAGCAGGAATGTAGCATGAACATGTGTTTTTACACACTGTATACATACTGGATGGAATGAAATATCCTGATACTAATATCCCAAAAAACACATTATGCACAGCTTGCTTCCTCTCACATGAAATAAAATTAGGAATGACTATTCTGAAGTTAATTGGCTTACACCACTGTTGGCATAAGGTAGGTACAGTCAGATTTAGGCCAATGCTTTGTTAAATACAAAGGCATTTTCCTTTGTTTTAGATTTAAAACATCTACCAGTATACTTTCTGGATATTCTCCAGCATGTAAAAGACAAAAAAATCAGCAAAACCAGCTCTGAGGGTGACCTGAGGAGAGTGGACTTCATCCCTGAATATTTAGTATGAGGGAAAAATATAATTTCTACCACTCATATGCTATTTTCAGATGAGAATATACTCTGCAAATCTTCCTCTTCTTCCCTCTGCTCCCTCCCCCATACACTTTGGTACTATTACTTTTAGGGATGTACACCAATAAAATCATGTTCAAGGGTCAGCCAAAATCCCGTGGTACCCCACTAAGTCTTAGTGGATCAACTATAATCCCTACATTTTTTCCTTTCTTAATCGTGCTGGGGTTTTTAGGCATATATTTACATTTTTGTTCCTACTAGCAAATGGTCTGAAAAGAGCTGCAGCAAGCTTTCCTAAATACCTTTTGCCCTTTGCACTCTATAAACTATTGACATTTCTGTGTGGTTGGTTTTGATGTTGTTTGTTCTCTTTCTCTTCTTTTAGGTCATAACCAACACCGCTGCCAAGTTAGTATCACTTCTATGTAGTGCCAAATGTTTGTGTTTCGCTGTGTATGCGAAGAGGTGTTTTCTGGGGTAGCATGATCCCCTGTGTTCCTGCTGTGCCTGCTTGCAAGTGGAAGTGTTTTTCTAATTCCCTGCTTGGTCTGGCCAGCATCATGTGCTGCCGCTGGTGTCCAGCAGTGCTCCCTCCCGAGCACACCGGGAGTTGGCGTTTCTTGGTGATGCTCTAACACTGTGAATGGAGTTGGCATCTGAGCCTGCTCAGTTCTTGGAAAGGCTTGCAGAAGTTTTTGTTTCTACCGTCCAGGTTTAAGTCCTCTTAAGTCTTTAAGTAGTGTTCATGCCTTCAGAGTTTGGTGAGCATTATCTGAGCTTTTTGTAGTTTGTTATTAGCGATGTACTTTGAGCTTTGACACTAAATTAATTTCCAAAGACCCTCCCTGCTGAAATTCAAATTTAGGTTGGTATGAGATACTGATATGGAAAAAAATCTACATAGTAATTTACCTTAGTAAACGTATTGCCCAAACAAGAAATAACTATTGATTTGAAAATGTGATCGATCTGCTTTATTTAGGAAAGTTCACAGAGTCCTCAGGTTTGATCTTTAGTTTTCTAAGGGCAAAAGATTGTCTTTAAACTCTTGCTTTCTGTCCCTGAACTGAGTGTTGTCCAGAAATTTCTGGAGACTGGGTTAAATTCAGCATAAAACAAATAATTCTAATAGTTAAATGCCAGATTGAAACTGGCACTGCAAAGTTAGTAGTTTGAAATAATATTTAATGCACATAATTTACACTGATCTGGCATTCTCAGTTGATTTTAATGAGGTGTGGGTGGGATGTCATGCAAATGCTGTAACTCCCCTGGAGTGATAAGCTCTAGCCAATTTACATTGATAATTATTCTGACATAATTGTCTTAGAAAGCAGAAGTCACATTATATGGGTGTTTTAAATCTTAGTTGCTTTGGAATTTATTTTTCCTGATCCTTTTCCAGCTTAGCAGAAAGATCCCATTCATTTTGCAGTGGTGCTCCAGCTGTCTCTGCAGCCTCACCTCTGCCCCTTTGTCCTAGAGCACAGCAGACCTTACCCACACTAAAATCTTCTGTTTACCTCCAGAGTTAAAAAGAAAACTCTGCAGGTGAAAATCTGTCCCTTTTTCTATTAGTTTTATGGGAATCCTGTTAACTTCAGCTGAAGTTTTGCCTTTGTGTAATGTGTCTAAAACCTCTTGAAAGACATCACTGAAACTGTTTAAAGACCACAAGTGAAAGTCCAAATCACTCCTGCTGCTTCTGTTTAGCGAAGTTTAGAGTGTTCTGATGTTACTACCTTTGTCTTCTGTAATTGTGGAAACCAATTACTTAGAACTTTAATCTTTAAAGGCGGAGTATTTAACCTCTGTCCTTTCATTCACACAATCTTCTCAGATCTTGGGTTTAGAATCTCTTCAATACTTCCAACGGTGTGGAGGAAAGAGAACACTAAAATCAAGATCTTGAAGACCTGTGTGTTTGTAATTATGGTGGGATCATTTAGGGTATTACAGAGAAGAGATATTGCTGCTGAAGTAAGGCACGCTCATGCTCTGTATAGCAACCTGCATGTCTCTGCACATTCAAAGATAATACTGAAATTGTCATGGTTGATGAACAGTTAATGGACATATATTTTAAATGTGAAAATGTCTTTGTGAAAAGATGATTTTCACTTTTTGAATGCATAATGCAGCTTCCTGGTTTTCCTCCCTTAAAATGTTGGTGTGTGTAACTAAAGGCTGGGGCTGTGACGCAGCATGTGCATTGATGTGTCTCTGTTCCTTGAGCGTGTGGCTGTCAATGTTCTGCCAAGTATTTGGAATGGTGTGACTGTATCTCTCTGTCCATCTTCAGTCAGGGCATCCCACCAAACAAAAGGCTAAAAACATAGTGGAACCTGGCTGGGTTCAGAGGTGGCACATCACCTGTGATAATCTCTGGAAGATTAAGTCAAGTGGCTGCCATCTTTACTTGATTTTACCTCTTCCTCCATGTTGGACTGAGGGTTCAGTTTTAGCTCTCCCCCTCTGGGCCTAAACCATGGCAAACAGGCACATTATTTTGTGTGTAAAGAGAAAAACTTAACATTAGCCAATAAAAAACAGTGTAATGTTTTAAACTGAAGAGGAAAATTTTTCCAATCAAATGGGATTAGGTTTTTCAGAATTTCTTGTACAGGGGGAGGTATATCCATTTTCAGCTTTTGGATTTAGTTCTAAATTAAACATTTGTGAATTACCCATTATTTCCCAAAGGACAGAATTTCCAGTTTTGTCCAGTTTAGTGAGCATACAGAATCTATCGTGCCCTCATCCCCCTGCTGCTGGCAGGACAGGAGGAGCAGATTAAAGATTCATCTGATCTCTGTAGGTTAGAAAAGAGCAGCTACTTCAGTGTCTGACAGCTGAGGTTTAGCTTGCTTATTGAAACTCTGGGCAAGGCTCAGTCCTAGCTCTAGGAAAAGAACAATGCACAACTAGGAACTACAAGGAAGCCCCGTGCTCCTTGGCTGCAGACTGACATTAGACTGGCTCATTCTGATGTAATGGGAGCTTCAGTTAACTTGCCAGGGGCTCTGTCTCTCAAATAAAAGTCCTTCATCATAAATGGAGCCACTGGAAACTATGACAGCTACTCTTCCTAATGCAGTTGTCCCACCGGTTGCAGTGTAGGATATTTCGGTCTGAGACTGAGCATTTATCATGCTGTAGCTGCACTTGGGGCTGGCTGTACAAAATTTTGGGAAGATTTAGTCTTTGTGAGGAAAGTTTTGAAGATTAAATGGTGAAAGTACTAAATTTCACTATGATTAGTAATCCAGACAGAAAGTACTGGAACCTTCTAAATAATAGAGGACCTGATGTCTATTCACCTCACTGCATTTTCTAGCACTTTGTAAGACCCTTCTGAGAGCATGAATGGATGCAGTGAATAAAGTGGGAATTCTCTGCAGTATGTATGTACATCCCATGGGCATGCACACATATACCTGTAGGTTTGTATACACTTACAGGAATAAGTGATACGCATGTAAGAACAGAATGTTAATATATGTAAGTATCACATAAATACTTGGGGGTTTGCCATGATATTTTAATACACAGACAGCTATTTCACCTTTGTTTTCCTCTTTATACATCTGTGAGCCAACGCAAAAAGGTCATCCATTAGCACAGCCAGCTTTTACCTGTGACTTGGCACTTGTATTCTCTGATCAGAAGCTCTGGTGGTGAGATGCCATGGACAGACATGCATGCTCCTCTGCTGGTGATGCTTCTCTCACTTAACTTTCACGCCTCTCTCCTTTCTTCCCCTCCCTTCCCTGTGGAACCTCACTCTTGCATAACCCAGCCCGGAGTTCACGGAGCGTTTCAACCCCAATGTCCTGAAAGACTCTGCCCTGTCTACACACAAACCCATTGAGGTGAAGGGCCTTGGTGGCAAGGCCACCATAATTCACGCCCAGTATAACACCCCGATCAGCATGTATTCCCAGGATGCTATCATGGATGCAATTGCAGGCCAGGCACAAGCCCAGGGTGGAGAATTTGCTGGGTAAGGTCATTTCCTTGTGTGGAATGCTCTTTCTCTGCATGGTACATGTAACAGTCCCTGCCTGCATGACACGTTTGCTCTTCTTGGGCTCTTTTTTTTCTGGGGTATGTTACAAATGAAGAATACGTATCAGTACTGCAAAATGTTTGAAAGCACTTCCATGTTTTGAAGTTAAAAAGATGGATAGCTAGAAAATCATAGCATGGTTTGTGTTGGAAGGGACCTTAAGGATCATGTAGTTCCAATCCCCTGCCTTGGTCAGGGATACTTTAATTTAGCCTTTCTTTTTTGGTATTCCCCCTAAAACTGGTAAACCCCACAAAATTCCATCTAGTGCTCTGTATGTGACATTGGATGGCTTTTCATTTCTGATGACCGTGCTTTGCAATAACTACTGTGTTATATGCATAGCTTGGAAATAACGGGAAAGGGGTGTGGAATTTTTACTGATACATGAAGAATGCAAAATATTTATTTAGTACTGGCTACTGTTTTATTCTTCGGAATGGAATGGTTTGCGGCATTTTCTCTGTCCCTACTTTACATACAGTACATATGTTTGACACATATCCTTTGGACTATGGCAAAAGCTACTGACCTGTAATAACTCTGCTTTTCCAATGCATGTTTCTGGGAATCTGTCTGATTAACTTATCCAGAGTTGTTACAACTTAACTGAAATTACATGTGCAGTGAATATAGCCAGGTTTCTGTCTGACAACGTATCTTTCTACCCAAAATAGAACTTGCCTTCTTTTCATGTGACACCAAAATATATGTATAGCAACACACTTTAACGTAGTTTCTTCTCAATATGTTAGCTCCAGGCTTATTCAAAATTAAGATAGTTTATGTATTTGCTTGTGCTCCCTTTTACTAGCCATTTTTTCTCTCTGTTTTATACTACCTTTTTCCCCCCCCACTAACTTTTTGCATCAATATTGTTCATCACAACTCTACCTAATGATGGATCCCAAACAGTACCTGTGGTTGGTTTTGACCATAACTCAGTGAAGCTCCACAAGTGTTGAATAGACTCATATTTCTAATTAGCCAAGTACAAAGAAAGAAGTTCATTCATTCTGTGTTCTTTATAACGGCTCATATCTTTCATAGGCATGGATTATATGAGATGTTTTATGACATATTGGCATTTCCTAATAAATGCCGTAGTGTTATGTGATGCAAATAGTAACGTTTTAAAAAATTGCCTGTTTAAGTGATCAGATGATTATAAAGTCTCCAAAAAAAATACCCCACTGCTACTTTTTCAAAGAGGTTTGACTCTTTAAAGCTTGTTTTAATGTTAATAATGTGAGACTAGTATGATGATTTGAAAAAGGGACATCATTTTTTATTGACCTCTACTGAAAAACCTTACACACTAGTATGAAAACCCTCAAAAGCTCTAACCCATTTGAGAAGTATTTTTTTTAGTAACATCAATTTAAAGTAATATGCTTAAAGATGCATGATATTTCTGCACATCCACACCCAGATGGAAAGAAATTAAATTACAAAGAGGTATAACAGAGGTATTAACATAGTTATGTGCATCCTTAGGCTGTCTGTAAGAATCAACTGTCACATTTAGGTTTATGAAATGCTCATAATCAGCGATGTGTTCTATTTTACACTTCCATGCTGAGTGGCTCAGATGTCCTAGTTACTCATCTACAATATAATTACGATTGTAAAAAAAAGAAAAAGGCCTGTTGAATTAAAGGCAGGATTGGAAATATTCCAATGTATTGCATTAATTTAGTTCAATTTACATGAGCATGTTTCACTCTGCTAGGGAAGGTTAATTCACCAAGTTCCATTTCCTGCCTTAATCATCTACCATAACGATTTTAATATGTCTTATTAATGCCACACATTGCTACTGTGAAATTCGTAGTCCAGCCTTTAGCTCTAGTTTTCAAACTACCCTTGAGTTAATGGCACATCTATACATAAACCCTTAAACTGCTTTTTTGTATACTGGTCATAATACAAGAACAAAGCATTTCAGCAAGAGGATTTAAACAAAGGAATGGAACTTGTGCACTGCTGTTGCCACAGTGGTCCCCAGGTGAAATCAGCAGACGTTTACTATCTACAACAGTCTGCAGCTGGGAAATTTGCTGTCATGTGCAGCAGGTTTTTAAGCTTCAGCAAGATTACAAATTCAGTCTGGGAATATAAAGTTAACTGTTGGCCCAGTTCAGGCAGTCACCTACAGCAGTTGTACAGGGCAAGGTCCTGGGTGCAAAGCACCTTGAAGCACCTCTGGGGACTTGAAAATGCAGTCACCTTTTGGGGAACATTAACAAGACCCTTTACAGTGACAGAACTTTTCAGTGTAGCCGTGTCAGAGGCAGCAGCAGAACAGCCCTGAGGGGGTTGCTGAGTTACTGTTGATATTCCAGGGAATCTCTTTTCTGTGTAAAGAGTATTCCTGCATGAGAGCAGCAGAAGGCAGAACTTGCTCCCATGCTTCCTTCCCTGCCTCAGCAAGCCCTTAAGCCATATGTGACAGGCCAGAAGAGGAAGACTGCTACCAATATGTCCATTGGTGCACACAGGAGCAACACGAGTGGAAGCCACTGATGGCGCACCCTTCCCTAAATAAACCAGTCTACATTATGCTTGATGTACCTGCTGGTGTTTAGATATTGTAAGAATAGTGGCCTAGGAACTGTGAGCTGAAAGAGAAGCTGGAAAATGCTGCTTCCTCCTACAGAGCATCTTCCACACTGAAAAACTTTTTTACATAACTTGTGTTTTGTGGCAGAGCATAAACTGAAGAGTCAAGGTGTTTTCTAAATTCCCCTTTTTTCCAAGCTGTGCTCCATCACATAGATGATTGTGCTGAAACATGCAAAAAAAATTAACTGGGGTTTGTTCTGTACTGGGTCCTCAAGAAAGTGGCAAGTTTGCTTATATTAGGGGATATGAAGAACATAAATACTCCTCCAATATAAACTGAAAGTTCCTAAAAAGATGGGCTGCTTTGGGGTCCATATAAGACCCATCATGTTTCTGAGCCCCTTGTGGTCTGACCTGAAGAACACATCCCATGCCATTATGTCCAAATCCATCAAAACTGTGGTTTACACGGTGCTGAAGAAGAGGACTGTGCCAGCAGCAAAATACTGATATTTAAAGCACTACCTGGTAATATTTTTCATCCCAGTGTATGTTATTGCTGTATGTAGAATGTCAAACATGCTTCTTGGCTTTTTCATGATTCCTCTCAGGCTTCCAAATCACAGACCCAACGTCTCTGTAAAGTTTCTCTGCACAATGGTATCTTAGAGAACACTGACTTTGAGCGTGAACCAAGGAAGAAACTTTTATAGGAAGGGACTACTCCTGGAACTTTATAGCAGTGACTTAGTTGGACCAAATGGCTCTTAATTTTAACAGAAACATTTCTCAGTTTTCCTGAAGTTGAGCTTGCTGCTTGCAAAGCTCTGTATGTAATAGCAAGTTAAAGCTGTTACAATAAATCACTTGCTTCAAAAATAGACCTTATATGTAGAAAAGCCATGGAGCCAAGTTACTCCAAGCACAGATCATTCCCTCAGTGCATATTCCTGCAGCTCTGTTAAGAATTAGTTTTAAGTGTATGCTATGCAGAAGTTATTTTCATGGGGGAAAAAAGCACTATTAAGTTACTAAGCCTGTTTCTAGCTTGCATCCAGAGAGGATACCTCACTTGTGCTACAGACCTTTGGAACTTCGATTTTAGGTGTGCACAATTGAAAGCGTTTTCCTGGATATATCACTTTGCCAGATAATTAGACATGTTGTAAGACTCTGAGATACATTCTGTTGTTAAAGATTTCAGGTACAGGATATGTATGCAAGTCTTAAGTACAAGTCTAGAATTCTTTTGCTTTGCAGGTTTAGTAGACTGTGAATTTAGAGTTATGGAAGATTGAAGTTTAATTCAGAGTTTGACAAAGAATCATCTCTAGAAAAAGCTATAAAAGCCTACCACATTACTTTTATAATGAAATATAGTTTTTATTTCTAATTACAACCATAAAGTACACTGCCCCAACACTGTAATTTAAAGACATAATATAAAACAGTATCAACATGCAGTCATTTTTATAAGAAATAATATGGGACAAGAACACTCAGAGAAATAAATGGTTTTGCCTGGCGTACTCTCCTCTATCACCACATGTTATTCTAACCACTGTAGGCTTGTGGCTTCATTGGCTGAGGAATCATGAACAGATATTTCCAAGCATTTTTATGCTGTTTTGAATATGCAGATTGGATGATAAGCTGGCCATTTCCAAGGCAGAATGAGCCATAACATAAAATTGATCAATGTGGGTTTTTAAGAAGTGGTACTTTCAAAGCCTTGTTGTGGATTGCTGTTATTCTGGGGGATAAGCTGAGACCAGGGAGGTTGGGAGGAAAGGCACCATGTGCTGTTTCACAACGTTTCACTTTCTGAATTGCAGTACCCTTCCTCTTAAAGACCCTCACGTAGACAGTGCCTCCCCAGTGTATCAGGCTGTGCTTAAAACTCAGAACAAGCCTGAAGACGAGAGCGAGGACTGGAGCCGCCGCTCGGCCAACCTGCAGTCCAAGTCCTTCCGCATCCTGGCCCAGATGACTGGAACCGAGTACAGTAAGTTGAATAACAAAACATCCTCCTCATCCTGATCACAGATTCGTGCCTTTATGTATTGCCCTGGTATTGGCCACTGATACTCAAGGAAGACTCATGTCCAGATTCACGTAGTTGTCAGTGAGGGATAAGATCCTGGATGCAACCTGAGACAACTAGGAAATGAAAGTGTACACTCTCACCTTATGCTTTGTGAAGAAAATTCTTTGATCTGCCTGGGGTATCACCATAAAACAGACTGTACAGTAAAAGAGCATTTGGGACCCCATAGTTCTTTCTACTTACAAACCAAATCTCTGCAGTGCAATTTTTTGTTCTATAGCAGCCTGGACATACAAAGCTGTGCATATATTAGAAAAAAATGAAAAATAAGTCATGTTGCTTGTAACAGTCTTTTACAGAAGTGAGTTCTGGAAGTCAAAAAAAAAAATCATGGATCACCATTTGTACTGACTCTATGGTTCTACCAGCCCTGTTATTAAACCTAGATCTGCTATGAAGGTCACAGGAGCTTGAATTTTGTTGCTTGTTGCCTATGGAAACGTTTTTCTGACCACCTGGTGCTAACCTCACAGCTGGATCTGATCTAGAGATAAGGCAGTTCAAGGCCCTTTCCCATATCAGGGGAAAATACTTAGTATTTCCTCCTCCTGTGAATCTGCTGCTGATGCCTCTTATGCTTTCCTGCCAAACAGCAGGAGGTCTCTGTAGAATCATTGCCTACAGCTGTGAAACATTGCTAATAAATGAATGACAAAGTAGTTGTAATAGCTACTTTCCTCCCAACATCCTCCTTCCTATCTCCAGGGAACTGCTCCTCCTCATGATGTTCTTAAAAATTCCACTGCTGCAAAGTCAGTGTGAATGCACCTTAGATAGGCTTTTAATATGTTTCTAAGGAATTTATAATTTCATTATAAAGCTCATTGCATGCTTCCTGTCTTTAACAGAAACATTTTTTTTGTCTACAGTGCAAGACCCAGATGAAGAAGCCCTGAGGAGGTCAAGGTAGGCAACTCCCTGTGAAAAATATGGCTTTACCCTTCCTGATAACTCAATAATGTTTTAAAATGGCATTAATATCAACCTCCTTTATGATATTTTAGTCCTAAAATATTCTAATACACTTACTTAAAAATCACTAATATTAAAATGCTGTCAGTGAGAGGCATTTGAATGAGAAGGATAACAAATTAACATGTTTTTAGGAAAGACAGTGCAAAATTCTTGGAGTGTGCGTTCAAACCTGAAAGCTCTCTGCTCATGCAACTTTCCTGTACTTTTCTGGATGTGTGAATGTGATAACTTCCCAGCTCTGTGTAACTACTTGATTGTGTAACTGGATGAAAATACATGTTGTGATAGCGCTGAAATTTGTGAGCAATTTATTTGGATGACCCTCTGATTGACAACTGATTCTCCTTAAAGGGTACAGTAAAGGAGTTGTTTCCATCCATACCCATAATCATTAGCTTATGGTTTTTTTGGAATAAATATGACCCAAATTTGTAGAATATAGAAGCACAGGACTGCTTTTGCTAATGGATAAACATATTTGTTTCATGTGATGTATCAAAACCACTTAAACAGTGGATATGTTCAGAGATATAATATGGAATTAAAGATTTATCATCATCCTGCATAGCCAGGAAATAGAGGTATTAGAGATTCTTATGCTGAGCTTAAAAACTGCAGTTGAATCAAGAGCATCCTGCATGTAAGCCTTATTTTCTGTTTGCATACTTCAAATCCCTGTTTCACATGAGTTACTCTAATCCACCTCCTTTTCTTTTTCTTTCCTTTTTTCTTTTTACTTCCATATGGCTTCTTTAAAGGTTCTGAGCTTTTGATCACAGTGCAAGTTACAAATGTTGAATCAGTAAGAAAGAAATCTGCTATCTTTCCTGTGAGAGTACAAGTGTGCTTTCAGCTGATGTTTGCTATAAACCTTTCATTGCAGGTCACCCAAGTTCATGGCTGAGTGCCCAAACATCAGGCTTGTCGGGGATTTATTTCTTCCCTCAAATGTGCAAGCCTAATTCTCATTAAATGTATTGTGCATTATCTGTTTTGATGTAATAGCACACATCCAAATCCGTACCTATGATGGGATTTAAAGCATTGTGCTACACTTAAGAGTCCCCCATTCACATCTGAGAGTAGTATGTTGTTTTAAAGAAATAACCTTTCTAGGTGTAGTCTGTGGCTTTGGAAAGTACTGGATACTGGAAACTTTAGGTGGTATCAGATATGTTGAAAATAATCATTAGTAACCCATCAACATGTGTAAATTGCACGTTCTCTCTCGAAGTGAGTGACTATATACACTGGGCCTTGCATGTTCTCTGCAGTCCTGAGGTTTCACTGAGTTATATCCCTTTTTTCCCCAAGGACAGTTCTGGCTATGTTTAGGCACAGCTGAACAGGCTTAAGGGCATTCATTGGTAAGAGATTAAGGGAACATATACTAGGTAGTTACATGGTGCAGTGCAACTGGTGTGAGTTCTGGTGCAAGGAATGAAATGGAGTCTCCTTCCTACCTCCCTGACAGTGCCTGCCCCACGTGGGTGTGTTGGTACCTGCCTCAAACATTTCACACACTCCACTGGGGATGTGGTAGCAAAAGCCCAGGTTGTGCATACATCCATCATATCCTGCTCTTTGGGGCCCACTGGACCTTTTCTGTTTCATCTCTGGGGAAGGTTCCTGCCACTTGTGGCCTTGTAAGTAATGGAGGGACCTGCGCCAGATGCACAGACTCCATGCTTGAACTCTGCTCTTCCAGAACAATAATGGAGTAGAAAGTCCTCTTCAGTATCTACTCCAGACAGCCTGTACAACCACACCTTTCTCCATGCCCATAATTTGGGATCATCTGGAAGCAAAAGGTTTCATGGAACTGTGGAACCTGAGTCTTGCCAGGACCAGGGTTGTATTAATCTCATGCTGTACTGGTGTTCTTAAAAATCCTTCATGCTTCAAAAATTAAACTGCCAGAGATTTTGGAGGGGGTGAAATTTTGGTCTCAAGGCATGCTGTGAGCGATCTCTCTCCAGTGCCTTCTCCTGCCTCATTGTGTCAGCTCTTCAGTGTAGTCAGCAAGAACTGCATGAAATGGTGATCAGGTTTCTCCCAAACACCTGGGGGGTAGAGGGGGATACTTGCAGCTTATTTTTGGCAGAACATGGGCATTTTTGGGTGCCAGAATGTTCCTTTCTCTTAATATTAATGAGTTCATTGCGTGACTGTCCCTTGCTCAGGTTGCTGCTATTTCGAAGGCACACGTGAGATTATTACTTGCTATGAAAACTTTCCATTGCTGGTGTGATGATTGTTGTGAAATATTTTCTGGAAAGATGGGATCCATTTCAAGCCAAGCACATGTCTCTGAATACCTTTTCCTTGAAAGCAGTAAGGGAATTCTTAAATTACATGTCAGAAGCACTGTAGCTGGTACACTCTGGTGTAACTGGAAAAAAAATGCCATCATGAAGTTGCAGCTAGGAATACTTTAATTACTTAAAAGCATAAAAGATAGTTTGAAAAGTCATATCTCAAGACTCCTTTAGCAGTGTTACTTGCATGACATTGTGTTATTAAGAACAGAACACTTAGAAATATCAGTGAATTTGTTGGCATTTACTCTGTTTATTGTTTTAGGCTTTCTTCAGCCTGAGGGGTAAAACCAGCCCAGTCTGCTCATTTCTGTTTGGCTGGTTTCACACTCAAGTTCCACTGCATTAACACAATTAATTATCTTGTGTTTTGAGTGTAAATAATGAGGAAAAAATTACCTTGTTTGCAATGACTCAAATCCATTTTGCAAATAACAAGAATGTTTTATTTTCCATTCTGTTTGATATACTTCTCCTTGACTGTGCTCTCATCTCACATCCTCCTTCTTCCCCTTTTTATTTACAAAACCCAAATTTAAACTATACAGTGTCTAGAAAAGATTAAAACCTGAGAAGTGCTCAACATGGCTTGACAGCCCCAGAGTGCAGTCAGAGGTCGCTGGGGGTGGCAGGAGGGGACCAGTACTTCACAGGACTCTGCTTTGAAAATCTCACGTTGTTCTGCTTTGTAACACAAATGACCAGAAAGTTTTATGCAAATGTCAACACTAATACTCACTAATGCTGAGAAAAGCTGTGGAAAAAACTGCTGAAACCTGAGGGCGATAGTCCTCACAGAAAGGACAGCAGGTTGTATATGGGCTGTAATGTATGTATAGGTGCTACTGAATGGCAAATTTCTGCATTCGTTTTGCACTCGTATGAGTTAACTTTCACTGACTGCTCAGCTGGTGGGGAGGGAGGGACAAGCCAAGAGAAACTGATGGCAGGAAAACAATGGGATTACACTGCATTTCTAGCAAAAGCAGCCCTGTAATACCAAGCACAAGTCAAAGAATAAGAAGTTGTATCAAGTTACTTCTCAGAAATCAACAACTGCAAAACCTTTCATGCATGGTCCCAAAAGCATCACCCAGCCTTCACTATGCTGGTTTGAAAGCTGAGGAGAAAATCCAAATAAATTGCCATTGCCCTAGTTATAAGGCAGGGGAGTGGTAGCCATGGTCCCTAACCCCTTTCTTTCTCCCTCCTTTCTTTCTTCTGTGTGTGTCTCTCTCTGTCTTTCTCTGTCTCTCTCTCTCTCTCTTTCTTCATGCCACAGGGAGAGGTTTGAAACGGAACGTAACAGCCCACGCTTTGCCAAATTGCGCAACTGGCATCACGGCCTGTCCGCGCAGCTCCTTAATGTCAAAAGTTAAAGGCCCAGCTCAGTGGGCAAACACAGACAGGGTTACAGTCCAACATTCACTGCTGGCCTGAGCTTGAGCCTGAGCATGTCCCGTGCACTGCTGGGCCTCGCTCTGTAGGTTTCTGTTGTTAGCCTGGTAGCCATTCACTGTTGCCACAACTCAAAATAGTGATACAGCCCAGTTCATATTCTTCATTATAAAGTAGTTTAGCTTTATTCCTTTACTATCTCAAACTTCAGTATACAGGAAACCATCACTGTTGTAGTCTCTTGGCTTTAGTTCTAGAAGAAAATGGAGGAAAGTTCCTGATAGTATTTCTTTAGGAGGAAGAAGAATGAGACTATTATGGAGTTGTACTGCTGTAAAGATAATGAAGTAGGAGAAAGAAAGTTGAAAAGGAAAACTGACCGGCCTAGACTTTGTTCAATGTACAACATACTTAGTTTGCATAGTTGAATGATACTGTTTGAAATAAGATGTTAGCAATGTGAAATTATATTTCTTCAATATATTATACTGGTACAAGTAATTTGCTGAAAGCATTGCTCTAAGTTTTGTGTTGGAAACTTGAATTTATCATTATATAAAAGTGAGAGATAGCTGGGGTTGCTCAGGATCTCCAAGGAAATGACATTTTGCTAGAGGTGATTTAGGAGTGAGGAGAATATATCATACTACTGGTGCACTGAAGCTTTTAAAAGCATCTTTTAAGTTTTAAGGAGTATGTTGCCCATTCTGTATTGCTTTTGCTTTGACCCACATTTTTTTCTGTATATAGCAGCATGCTTTATCTGAAATAAAAGGTTTTAAAACTAAAATAATTATGTGCCTGTTTTACATAGTATTTTATTCTGTTTTAAAACAGTAACTGCTTCAACTGATTATTGAAAGGAGGAGAGTTTTTCGTTCCCACATAGAAAATTTCGTCAAAAAGCTTTCCGTTATTAGCTATAATTATGATTGACCTTCAAGTTGTACAAATTAGAATAAGCCTGACAAAGTAGTTGAAATAACAACAGAAATAAACAAAATATTTTACTAGGTTTGAATGCAAACCAAACATAACTAATAGATGTTAGAAGGCAACCTATTGATAATATTGTTTAGTATTTTCATTTAAATAATTTGCATTTTCTGGCAGTAAATATTACTTTGTCTCCACAGCAAAGGCACTTGAGACATTGTTGGTGCTTAGAATGACATCTTTTTATTTCAGCATTACAATTCTCTGCTTTTACAAGCTGTGTCAGCTGAGACATGGCAAACCTGTAGCAAAGGCTCCCAAAACCACTCTGTTTTCCCTCTGAAGTACATCAAGAGCAATGTCATTTTCCTTTCTAGTTTGTGCTCTGATCATCAAATGGAACAAAAAATGCAACTACATTAAACACTTTGTGGTTTCCATAGGAACAGCTGATGTAATCCCTCCACAGGCTGCATTAGGAGACCTTAGTACTGACTGAGGCAGAAGTTTCTGTGCTGAGACATTGATTGGTCTCTGCAGTGACTGACCCTGCCCCAGGCCTGCTGACAGCCATCAGTATTATTTTTTCACTAACTTCTATAAACTGCAAATTAGATACCTTTATCTGGTAGGAGTAGTTCTGATCAAAGGGATTAGTTAGTGCATGAGATCAGACTGAAACACTTGCACTTTTCACTGCTTCCAAATTTGTATCAGCATCCCATACAGGAACCAAGTTCATTCAAGCTCCCATGGTTTTTCTGTGTTATAGAAGTAAGGAAAAGCTACTGTTTATGGAGAATTTTGCATGAATCAACCAAATACTGGAGTACTTAAAGGGCTATCATACATATTTTTTAAAAAGCAATTCTTGAATATTATTAAAGAGTACATAAGGACTAGTTCCTTTTGAAAAAGCATTTTACTGTTCTTAGTTAAGTACCATAGCAATTCAGTAAACATGCTACTTAGTACACCACATAGGTTTATACTTTCCTTATTGGAACACAAATAGAATCTGATCTCACCATCACACTAGTGCTGGGGGAAAATCAGCAGCACTACATGAAATAAGAGCAACATTTTAAATTTTCTTGAATGTTGCAAAGATCAAACTTTGGTGAACCAAAGTGGTGGTGAATTTTATTGATATATGGGAAATTTCAATACAATTAAAGGTTATCGATAGGCAGTTCAGTTTTTGCATAAACATTAAATGTACCTAAGTAAAAAAATCTTCCTGTTCTGATTTTCAACCAAATTAGATGTTTTTCTGAATGAGCAGTGATACAGTCTCTTCACTTAAATGGGAATTGTGTAACCTTAATGTTTTATGAGCATAGTACAGACACTACTTGTTTCAAATAGTCCTAGTGCATTGTGTTATAATGAAAAAAAAATGTCTAGATTATATCTCAATGCTTACACTTAATGGTATTTTGAAAGGTATTTTTAACAATAATTTGATCAGGTATTAAATTGATGGGAATGTAGTTAAGGAACCCCTTCCCCTTAGCTCTGCTTCAATGGATTTAATGATAAAAATTCATGCCTATAAACCATGTAATCATGTAGAGAAATAGTTTTAATCCTCTTTTCTGGAGAATACAAAGAGGAATATAAACACTCTGCAAGCTTTTAGAATTTCTATTCTTTATGTAGTTACAGAAAAAAGTAATAGAAAAAAAATCTTGATTTGTTGGCTTTTGGAACTTCTGCAATGTTAAAGACCTTTTGTGAAGGTGTTTTCATTAATCCCTCTGGTAAGATTTTCACTACAGTGTATTTCTACTGCTTAGTCCAGTCCCTTTTAAAAAATCTTCCAAATGTATTAACTGTCAGTCAAATATCTGTATGCCATTTCTTGTTTATATTTCGACTAGTTATTCCTCAACTCTTACTCCTCAAATATCTTCCTTTATGTTGTCATGGCAATCTTCAAGCCCAAAAAGTGAATGTTATGGATTTTTTTTTCATGTAACTATGAAGAGGCCTTGGTTTGGCTTCCCGAGTAGGAGACAGACTTTGGAAAGTCGAGGAATTGGACTGGATTTTTCATTCCACTATATACCATTGCTAAAGACTGTAACAGACTTAGGTCTGATAAGAAAGCCTTAACAGCTTTGAAGAAACAGTAGCTTTGTTCTAGCAAAAGGTCAAGTTTGGCCTGGTTTTACTCTATTTTTAGTATGTTCAGGCTTATCTCACTGTATGTGCCTTCTGACTGACCAACCCCATCTTGCAGTGTTTGCTGACCACTTGCAGGAATCTGCTGTTTTGCCTAGGAAGATTATTCACAATTAATGACAGTGAGGCTTAAAATAGGTTCCTGATTGAAGACTCAATGAGTCCTGTAATTCTTTATAACAGAACTGATGATAGGCAGGTGTATCTGTCCCATGCTGAATATATTTTGACCTGTGAGTGCTTTGCTGAACAGAGGACAAGGGTCAGTGACAATACTGTCTTATAAATAACCTCCAGGCCAAAAATAAAGTAAAATGCAGGATATGGGTAGTGATATTCACCCCCTGCCCTTCCCAATATTGCCAATGAAGCATAGTCTTATAAGCATTTAATGAAGATACAGCAAAGCTGATGCCAGTAGGAAATCAAAACCAAAAGGCCTTCCAGGTAAATCTGCTTGTCTGGTTATGGCACAGGGACATGCTCATTTTCTGCTGTGGTGCAAGACTGTTTGATCTAAACTAACCTGTTTCCTGAATCCTTCTGCCCTGCCTTGTGCTCACATGGTCTCACCTCCTACAGTGCTTCATCTGCAGCAGAAATACTGACTGCATGTGGTGTGTGCTGATGGGACATGGCTAGAGTGTGACTTTAGGAGAGTGGGTATGAGAACTTGACCTGTCTTCCTTCCCTGCATGGCAAAATGACAGAAGGAGAAAGGTTCTGTGGCTCTTCCCTTGTCTCCCCTGTCCCTGCAGGAAGGGCAGGATGTTTTTGCTAAGCAATAAATACAGAGGTCAGTTCATTGCACTTTCTCTCTCATCATCCGCAGCTGGATGGAGTGTATCTTCCATAGCAAGGAATAAGTATTTTAGGGACTGCTTTATCACAGTGGCAAAGTCCAACTCTTGCATATCATAGAGCCTTTTTGAATCCTTCCTCAGGGGCAGATGAGGTGACATCAATTTTTTACTGGTACAGTCAGGTTCCCACAGAAACTAAGTTGATTTTATGACTTCTTTAGCAGTGTCTGCCCTGTTTTAGTGACTGGGACTATTGTTACGGGTACCAGAAAATACCTGGATACTTACACAAATATTAGTCTGCAGAGTTTAAAAAACTAGAATTTTGTTACATGTTATTACCAGATAATTTTTTCCTTTAATTCATTTCCCTTTAATTGACAGCTTTCTGCAGTATACATGAAAATTAATTGACTAAAATTTGCTCTCAAGCCCAATAACATCCTTTGTTCTATTGCTGCTTATCAAAGCCATCTGACTTCACCAAGACAAGCTAAGGCACCTTGATTCCCTTCCTCGGCTGGCCAAAATTTCCAATGATTAGCACTGCTGAACTCCCAGTTGCCAAAACCCTCCTATTTATATGCCACTCAGATTACTAAAATCCTTTTGAGAGACATACCCTATCTTTCCCCAACAGCCAATAAAATAAAGCAGACTTCTCTAGGTAGATTTCTCACTTAAGGAACATAACTGCAATAAAGGATAATAAGCACATCAACTTAAATATATTCTGATCCCTGCTTGCCTTTCAGCACCTAAAGAGCAATGAAAGCATAGGCATAGTGAAATAATTCCATTGTCTCCATGGCATTCTGAGTGAAATCAGAAGGGAAAATTGGTCAAATATAAAGTCTTTCTTCCTCAAAATACTTCTGGAGGTTCTGTGGGGGAAAAAGGTTATTTAGAGATCATAAATCCCTTATTTTCAAGCCAGTTCCCTCTAGAACAAGTTGATCAAAGGCTGTAGGGTACAGTGTATCTACTTGAATGTAGCCACTTAAAATTGAAAGTGAGGACTCCAAATGCAATTAGAAAATACCAGGAAGCTTTTCTCAAAACAGTTCATAGAGAAAGTAATGTACGAGCTAACAGAGCTTGTTAAAACTTGGGAGTCAATTTTGGGAGCATGTGTACTGACCTATATGTAACATCTTGTCTTTACCATCTCAGTGTCCTGCATGTGCCTGTCCTCCACGTAACTTTTGCATGCGCAGGAATTACCATTAACTTTCATTCCTACTGTGCAACCGCTAAAATTCTCATATGCCTCCTGCAGCTGATGCAGGTGTCTAACCAAGACACCAGTGCACGGTGCTGCCTTTGTCTCTAACTAGTCTCTTGCATTGCCTTCAGTCCAACAAGGGAGAAGCAGTTTTAACATGCAGCAGGCTTACCAACAAGCATTGTAACTCAGAGCCACTCAGTTGTGGTCTGTGGATCATCAGCCTGGCTCACAGAGCCTTGTTTAGGGTGTGCTGGAGCATAGCACTGGCACTGCTTCCTTTTATTCTGCTTCTAAATTGCATTAATGTCAGCAAAATTACCCTAAGTACTAATAACTTCCTAATAGTTCATTTCCATGTAAGCATTTGTTGTAGCTGACCCAGAATGTTAAATGATTACAAATGAGAGAGAGGGAAGGTAAGAAAATCCCTGAGAGTTTGAGATGAAATGTAATGCACGTTCTGAGAGAATGACAACTGTTCTAATTCATACCACTTAGTTAATTAAGGAACTGAACAGCACAGACACATTGCTGTATTTCAAAGGCAGCTTCAAACAGCATAATGTCATGTAGAGGAAGTATGAATTTTCTTATCTATGTGCACAAACTAAAGAGTAGTCTAAAAGAACTATCAGCTGAAATTGAGATCTCTGGGTTCTTGTTCTTCTCTCAGCTTCCCTGGAGAAAAATGAAGTCATGATGAGAAAGAACATTTCAATGAAAGGGGAATTGTTTTCTGGTGTACAAAACCTAAACCTGTTGTGCACTGGTTTTGTCTGTAATGGTCACAAATACAGACTGAAAGTCCAGATCCTATGCTGGGTGCCTGGTGGCAGATACCTGCACTTTACCAGTGGGGCTATAAAAAGCAAGAGTGAATCATTCAGTTAAATCCAGTTGCACACTTAAGGCCAAGATAGAGAATAATCACATGAATTAATCCCAGCTCAAATTGCTACACATGCTCAGAATTTTGCGGTCGTTGGTGATCAAATTTAAAATGGGAGTGTGTGTACCTGCATGCCAAATACCACTCTGCAAACGTTGGAAGAGAGTTCTCTTACCTTTCCCCGGCACTGATGCTGCTGTGTGCCCAGCTGCATTGATTATGTGGCTGTTACATTTAACAGCAAACCCGCAGCTGCCACTAAAACTCATTCATTTTGCTGTGACTTTAGTGAGCTGCTTTGACTGAGTTCCATACTACTTGTTGAGAATGAGTTGCTTGTTGTTTTCCACTGAATCTATGATAATGCTTTTCCTGTTCTGTGGCACTGTCTGCACAAGCCAGGATACCTTCTGGGAGAAATGTATTTCCCTGTTTTGGAAAGCACACACACTAGTAGGATATATTGCAATTGTTTTGGTGTGGGCTGCTGACTTTCTTAACTACAGTGGCTGAAAAAGAGAGACTAGCTCTTCTATCCCTTTCTCCTGATCCCAAGCTAATGTTTTAACTAAACCAGCATGATAGTTGTCTTCTGTCCTCTCCAGTTAACTGCCTCTGATTTCTTTGTGTGTCTTACAGTGTCTGTGTTAAAATAACAAAAATATAGCAGGGAGGGGAAAAGACAAACATCCTCAATAGTTTTATAGTCCTCTGACCATGGAAAAGTTCTCAGCTGCAAACACAGAAAGGTAGAAGTAGCCTCATTGGATCAGAACAGCAGTTAGTCTAGCTCAGTGTGCAGTTTTCAACAGTGTCAGTGTTTCATGCCTTTGAGACAAAAAAAAATTTTGAAAGGCAATAACAAAACAACTTTCACACAACTTTACTCCCAGACACTCTATAGGAATTTCTTTTATAGTTATTTTGTAACTTCTACTTCTTAAAAGGAAATTTTATTTGTAGGCAAATATGCTTATGTAAGTATAACTACATGTTAGGGTGAAAGCTATGGCAAGTCTAAATCCTACCAATCCACACCATACTACTAGAAAAACAGAATGTTAAATTTCAATAGATATAGACCCTAATAACCTGTACATCTGTTTTCCCCTTAAAAAAAGGCCAGTATATATCTGTCAGGTTCTATAGAAGACTACTGGATAGAGGAAAATACTGATAAACTCAATAGACATACTTATTAACAAATCTATAATCTGTCATTAAAGAGGGTGAGCTGATATTTTAAATACTCAGCTGGGATTCAGGTCTTTGCCCTGCTGTGGACTTTCTTTTTGACCATGAGCAATTTTATTAAGTTTAATTTCTTATTTGTAAAATGAGAAAGAAGAGTCTTGCTCCATGAGAGTACAGAGAAAAAAACCTCAATTACAGTATTCACTTACTGCTTCAGAACTGAAAGACAGAAAGTAGATGAAGGACCATGTGGTTCTTGGGATGCCTCATGTTTCTTTTGTCATGAGGTCCTCATACACATCAGGTACTATCTAAAGAGAAGGCAGATGGAAGGGTGCACAACCTCCACATTTTGGCTTGCTTGTTACATGTTCGTGTTTGGGAATCTTTTACATTTGGTTTCCAAAAACAAAGTAGAATGGGAAAGTATTCCAATGTCCAGTTCATACAGTTCAGATTTAATATACTCAGAAAATCTTCAAAGTTTTTCCAGGCTGTCTTTAGGATCCAACAGCACACACAAACTTGGCTTGCAAATAAGTTTTGTGTTCTGTTACACCAATTCTTGCTGGTGTGTGGGGGGAAAGACTCTACTTCTGTATTTTCATTCACTCTGTCTCTGTGACCATATCACGTAGCAGATTTTTATGAGAAGGAAACATTTCATGATTTCCATGGTATATAATATACCATGTAACTGGGAAGACAGTATATTGCATAAATAATTCTTGCTTGAGATGTATGTCCAACATTGAAGGAAATCTGTGGGAGTTGCACTGTTTTCTCAGAGCAGTCATTGACTAAGGCCCTTCTATCAAAAGCCATTTCAGTGGGGAATAAAATGGCTGCAGATAAAAAAAAAAAAGACATTTATTTTAAATCTCTCCCAGATAGCTCAAAACTATTGTCCACTACTGTCACTTATTGGAGCAGACAGTGTAGCCACAGAGATACAAACTGCTCCTAATATTCTGAGCCAAATTGTTTCATGTGGCAAAGGCATTGACCTTACTGAGCCTGCCCCAGGGATATAATTGACTCATGAGTAAAATTATTTCTGCATTTAGCTAGAAAAAGTATTTGATTATAAGGGCCAGAAATCCAACAGCCTGTTCCTCAAAATGCAAGTATTGCCAATAAGAGACACAACTGATCTTGAACCGTTCTTATTGTTAACCAAATGGGCATTACTCCTGTTGACTGGGAAGAGAAAGTTCCTGGAAGCAAAACCATGAAGTACTGTGTGCCTCTGAACTCATCTTTCCCTTTACTCTCTGCCTTTTCCTTTGCTTTATTCTCTGGAAGTATTTTTACTATACTTCTCTCTCTCTTTTTCACCTTCACAACTCCCCTGCCATCGTCATGCAGCATCATCCTATTTTGTACACTTGGGGAAAAAAACTTTTGTGAAATCCTGACCTCAAAGTCAAGTAACTTTTTTTCCCTTCTTCAATATGGCCACAGCTAGTGGAGCAGAAAAGATTGGGTCAGATTAATGATAACAACGGAGGTTTAATGCTGCTTCAGCCTGCCCCCAGCTGCCTGCCTTTTGGTCTTGGCTGTAACTTCTTGTAGAGTATTTGATAATGCTGGAAATAAGCAATGCTTTATTCCTCTTGGGTTGTGGCTGTGGTTTTTAACATTCCTGCATGACTGTGGCTCTGGGTGTACTAACACTTCCCCCCCCCAGTCTCTAATCCATCCTCCTCTACCTTGTTTCATCCTGGCTTTCCTATGCCTGATGTTGCAATGAACTCACAACTTGGTTACCATAAAGACTGTGTTTGGTTCCTCATTGCTTCAGAGTGGTGAGCTGGTTGATCTCATTGGGGTAACTGGTTTTAAGAGAGGCTCTTTCATATCGACCACAGGAGCATTCTTAGTCAGGCAGCAATTTCTGAGAGCATTTCAGATCCACTTCTGGGTTTGAAAATCTGCCTTCAATTAATATATTTTAGATGTTACATTTTAGTTAGAGATTTTAAAAATTTGTAGAGAGCACCTATGCCCAAACCTTTGCTGACCTAAACTGGCTTCATTTTTATAACTTTATTGGAACTGACCTAAGGAAAGAGTATGTGACTGTACATACATATCTATCTGTAAGTACACAAACACACAGAAATATATAAAATACTACTAATAATGAGGAAAATTTTAAGAACAGACTTCCAAACATAATGTAAGTTAATGATTGGTGCCCAGCAAATCCATATAAATACATATATTCCTTTTTTCTTTTTCAAAGGATGCTTCAGAAAGAAGGTTCAATTGGGTGAATGAGGACATTTGCTTTGTGTTTTGTAATTTTAGTTCCTAGTTAAGAAAAATGTCCTCATTTGGTGTATTTCAGCTTTAAACCTGTTGAAATTTCAGCACAATTCATTAAATAGGAAGGATGCAACCACCCACTAAGTTGCTAAATATTGAGATGATCTCAATTACTTAACTAACTGGATTTCAAACTTAGGAGTTTAAGGTTAACAGATTCTATTCCTTATGAAAATACTTAACTTCTTACAGATACACAACTGTTTGGACTTAAAATGATCAGTTACTTTTGTAAGTGTGTGCAGAGAGTAACAGTCCTGTTCTCTCAGAGAAATCAGGGCTGATGTTCTCCTCACCTCAGTGAAGGAATGATTGCTAATTGAAGGAATTGTCAGTGAAGGAATTGGTTGTGATCTGATTTGCATTGAGAAGAATAATACTTGAATAGGACTGAGAATTTTTAGGTGATACCAAGCATAAGAAGTCTTCCTTCTGTGAGCCTTTGTTAGCCATTTAACTGCTTTTCACTTCAAAATACCAGATCCCTGAGGATTGCCCAAGTCTGATTATTTTTACTGCTTGGATTTGGCATCACAGTATGTTCTGCTGGAATATTAATTTTTTTTAAAGGGAACTTGCTAAAGTCAAAACTACTCCTGAAATTACACACACACATACAATGTCTAATTTGTAACTGTTGATTTTCCTTTTACTTTATGAGTGAAACAAAGTTGTTTGCAACTGATAAGAAGCATACAGTAAACTTGTATATTTGGTGGGTTTCACCTGAAAAGCTGAAGAGACTTCTCACAACTATATTTACGAGCAACCACTCTAGGATGCTTTTTGCAACCAAACATTTCTCCTCAGCCCATTTTCTTTCTCCCTGGTTGTTTTGGGTGGGTTTTCTTGCCCCTGCTGGCAATTGCATTTACTTCATTCATACTGTATCCCTCCTTTCACAGAGACAAGGAAAATGCTGCAGCAGCATCAGAAAACAGGTAATATTTGCTGTGTTTGACTTACTTCCTACTAAGAGTTTATTTCCGCATTCCCCATATTACTGTTTGAACAGATGATGAGTGTGGAGGCTTCAGCTGAGTTGATTAAACATTTCTTTCTAAAGTAGACTTCAAGAAATACTGTGACACTGGACAGGTAGGGATCATGTTTCTCAGAACTTACAAACCTGAAAATTAAGAAGTTTTTATCAAATATTCCTTAAACAGAGTATTGTTAATTTGTGATGGAGTTTTGAGAACCATTTCCATTTAAAGCTTTGACAAGATAGTTAAAGGTATTTTTAAAATCTAAATAAGATTATCATGCTGGTCTTTTAAGAACATTTATATGTCAGATTCTTGCATATCTTGATTGATCCACAAAACAGTCTGTCTGTAAGTCAGTCCTTTCATGTCAAATTGTTTTCTCCCAAAGGATGGCACATTTTGCAGTTCTATAGAGAAATGTGGTGTTTTCTATTAGTTCATGTACTAAACCACACAAGTACTGATACACAGGTACTTCTTGAGTGAATCTGACCAATAGTTTCATGGAGCAAAGAAATGCCTCTTACTAGTTTGTCATTAAAAGAATTCTCTTTCACTGCTTTCCTCTGTATTGTTGATTCCTGCCTCAGAGATGTGTAACTACTTGTTATATTTTTTCTTTTACTGCTCATGTTTGAACAAAGGTTGCACAGAGTTAAAATCTGAGTGCAACTATTATTTTTTACTAGTGATACAAGCAATGGCAGCTGCCACTTGAAATAGTAGGGGAAATTGATTTTTATTTTGGAATTAATTATGAAAATAGAAGAAAATAAACACCTTGATTCCTGTATATAAATTGAAGTGTATAAAGCAAGCAACACCTGTTAGCTTTTCACCAACAGTTTCACTTGTGTAAAGCCATCTACAGGACTATGCAGCTGCTCCACTGATATCTCCTTTACTTTTAATTATTATTATATTTTACCAGGAGCAATTTCTGATATATGACTGGTGTTAGTGCCATACTGCATTGCCTTAACCTTGTGTGATTTGTCATACCATAGCTTTTTTCCACCTCCATTATCAGCACAGCCTTGCTATGTGCCTTATTTTGGTATCCAGATTTAACACAAGGTACCTTTTTAATTCCTCAAGCCTTCCCTGGTCTTAAGCATAATAAACTAATGAACTATCAAGATTTGTCATTACTTCATCTGCAATACCATGATGATCTCCAGCTTCTTGTGTGGTTGGAATTCCATCTCCTCCTCAAATACCTGCTATTCCCTAGAAAAAGCCTCATTCACAAACCCCTTGTGATCTTTGTCACCCAGGCCTACGGCTACTGCGCATGCACCACAGTGTGTGACCTCCAGTATTTGGCATCCTCCTAAACCACCCACCAGGGATGCCAACACTGACAGTGCCAAGCCAGTGGCCTCCAGGGGCTCTGTGAGGCTTGGAGCGGGTACAAGTCAGAGGGAGGTCAGCTCCATCACTGCTGGCCAGAAAGTCCCTCTTGGTTCATCCAGTAACCAAAGGTACACTGTGATGTGTAACTGCATAACTGACCTGATTTGGAGCTTTGGAATGGTTTGGTAATAACAACCTCTAACTCCTTCAGATGGAAATGTCCATTGCCTAAAAGGAAGGTGTCCAAGTTCTACAAATTCCAGCAGCTTCTAGTTCATGTGGGTGTTTATATTTTCAGTGGCTCTCTTAAGGATCACACATAAAATACAGAGACAACAGTCATTAAGCATCCTCAGCAGAGAAGCAGCAGCTGATATTTCTCTGTTTTCACTGTATTTCTACAAACTTTCCCATATTCAAATGCAAAACTCCTCCATGTTAGGACTTTCTCTAAACATACTTTCTGGCACTTTTTTCCCACAAATGCTACAATAAGAGATAGTTTTTTTCTCTATCCTTTTTAATTTTTGTTCCCTATATTTTCAATTCTTTACAAGTGATACATTGGAGGATCAGAAACAAAAGACTTTCATACCTTACATAAAGGAGACTAAGTACTGCTTCAATAATCCACTTGATTGTTATTTGGACAGAAAGTCTCAGAACCTGGGACTTTACTGAGAGAAAGAAGCATAATCTGCACTTATTTTTTTAAATCTAAGAGTGCATTTGTTGCTGTGTTTTCTCATTTTGGTTGTTAACCGTTATTATCCTCTTAACCTCTACTGATCTGTGTTCCTTTTCATGAGTGAAAACCAGCTGAGATGTGTGTTTGTATTCATCCAGCTAACTTACTTTTATGTTTGTTACCACAAATATGAAGATGTTTGATTTTTTCAATTTCCTTTAATTTTACTTAAAACAGAAGTACTGTGAACATTTATAGTCTACAGAATTATTGCATTTAAAAACCAAGCAAAAATATCTCTGACACATATAATAATGAAGGCATTGCAACAGATGATCTCTTTTACAAAGCAGCACTCACATTTACCAGTTCTTAAAATTCTGCTGCACTTGAAGAACTAAAAAAAAATCAGA